>CM039137.1:22879895-23208590 GCA_022036555.1 Microstegium vimineum
GGCAGGGTGGGGTGGGATGTTGGTGTTGCGCACGCGCTGCGCGTCCTCGGCCCTTTCTGTCTGCGGGGGATAGGATGACAATACTGCCCCTGGATGTTCGGCCGTATTCACGGGCACTGCCACGGCGTGCTGGGGAGGGCGTGTTTGCCCGGGCGAGTTTGAATTTGGGCGAGGCGCACATTGGGCGGCTGAGGATTGGCGATTCGAATCGCAGGCGCCCGCAGCGCCGTCCGATTGGGGGATGCAGTGTTTCAACCCGACATGCCCAATCGCTGCGACAGTAGTGTACTACCAGAATCGCCAAAGGGCAACGGCCCAATGCTTACCTTTCGTACTGTATGTCTGTGGGTATGGTTTCTAGGGGCTAAAAAGGGTATCCTAGCTGTGTGACTGAGCTTTTCCTAGATTCTAGGCAATGCATGAGTTGTATGGTTTCAAATTTTGAATTTCAAAACAGTTGTTTGATTGTGGCCAGAGGACAAGATGTACAGCTAGTTCCATCACATCACAGAGTATATGACGTGACATATTGTCTGCTCTTTTGAATTTTGTGGCGATTATACAATCATGACCAGACAACTGTGACGTGACCAGAAGACAGACTGTACATTCAATGTTGTCATAAGTCTGTCACATTAACATGGTGCAGCTGTCATTTTTTGACTGACATATTCTCTGGTGATCATTTATTCGATGGCTACATATAAGTATTCGTCCTCCTACCCACCTTATACCAACCCAAACCAGCTAGGCCCAATGCTACAACAAGCAAGTTGTGACAGGTCAATGCAATAAAAGACTTAAAGTGTGTCCGTTCTGTAGCTAGCTAGCCTTAAAAAGCTTGCTAGTAAAAAAAACGTTGGCACAACTTGCTAGCATACTCTTCCAGACTAACTAGTTGGCTATTCAAACATGTTTGTAACTCTAGTTTCTCACTAGGCAAGGCCGAGCAATATTTGTTGGAGAAACAAATATGCCCTTATTTAAGAGTTTTTAGGCTATGTTTGGTTTATTTTCTAGAAAAGTGCTTACGCTGACAAAAAAGTAGAATACCAACTAAATGGGTGAAATCTAAAGCTACTTTTCTAGAAGATGTTGTTTACGTGTACTAGAATTTTTGCATGACCTTGAACACTGCTTTTGGTTTTCTACTTTTCCAAATGGTGCAAATATGAAGTTGTTTCATAGTTGTGGCAATGAAGATAGAGAAAAGCAGGGGCAGATTAGAGGGGGTTGGTGGGTTGTAGCCTCCCTGGTCTAGAAATACAAGAAGCGGGTTTGCCCAACTCATGTTCAACTCATCAAAGCCCAACTCAAAACCCCCTTCTGTTATTTAGCCCTCGTGGCCCATTTTTGAATCCACCCATGGAGAGAGGGATAGGTTTGATGGTGGTTTCAACTGAAATGCTTATAGTTTTTTTATAGCACATAATAATAATTGTTTTCATAACTCACCAATGTTTCTTCATTCCCAAGAAGGTTTTAGCATGTGTTTTGGGATGTTGTGAGCACTAGAGCTCTCTGGTATGCACCAGAGTGGTGGACAAAAGAGTAACTCTAGAGAGTTCTAGAGATATGAATAGGGTGCACTAGAGAGCTCTAGTGTGCACTAGAGTGATACTCTAGAGAGGGTTTTCAACGTGATGTTTGGGTTGTTGTGTGCACAATGCACACTAGAGTGGTGTATCGGAGCTTTGCTTGGGCAACATCTAATTTTATACTTGTTGGAATTTGACCATTGGGAAGCTATGGTGTGAACTCTAATGCAACCATTGGAGACCTTCCACTAGTTTAACACCTTAGTATGATATTGTATATGATGTTTTGTAAGGTGCAAGTGTTAGTAGATAGAGGGATAAATTTGTGGTTAGATTGTTAGTTTAATTTAAATGCTTATATTGGCTTGTCATATAGATTAGATTTAGAAATGACTATTCAATCTTCTAGTTGGCCATCTCGACTGTTAGGATCAATATTATTTTAAACGAGTACCCAAGATGATAGTGTTCCATTGACTATTAAATCAGATGACTCACTTAATTGGTCATCCTGGTACACCTTCCATATGATGTACTAACCAATTGTGAACCTTCATTTAGGATCAAGCCAAAGAGAAATAATACGTCACAACCACATATAGAACATATTAAGTTCAAAGTACTAAGGTTTACAAACCATGTGGTTTCATAAACTTAGTTCATCACATCATCTAGTTTCATTCATCATAACTGCCATCGGAGCCAAAGCAGAAGTCTTTAACATAGTTTCTAAAATATAGTATGTGTGTGGGTGTGCCATGGACACACATCTATGAGTCACCAAGGGTGTTCGGTAATACCAAACCAATCAGTTCAATTCTTCGGTACCCACGTAAATTTGGTTTCTCACGAAATTGGTATCGATCAGTTCCTAAACAAATTGGTACCGAGGCAATTCACCATCAGTACTTTCGGTTTGGTTTCGGTATTTACCAAACAGTACCGAACTGATCACAGAGATATGTAATAGTAGGTTCAAAAGCTAATTTTGACATAATTTTATAGAGAATAATAATGAAAAAATACTTATTTGTATAAATGTCCACAAGGATATAAGAGTGAGTACCAAAAATACATAATATAATAGTCTATAATGGAACAATCAATAATATATCAACACTCAAACTTATCACATTTCAGGTAATTCGCTAAATTCGGTTTCCCGGGATAAAGTACTGAATTTACCTCGATAAATTTGGTTCCTAGAAACTCAAAACCGAAAAGGGAACCAAATATTTCGGTTTTGGTTTCTTTCAAATATGTCATCATGATGGGCAATACTTTCATATGTTATGTGCAAAAGATGAACCAAATTAGACAACATATGAACGTCTCCCGACCTATGGGTGGTGTCCAAATCACCTCAATTTTGGCAAGCACTGAGATGACACTATGCCCACCAAGGAAGTGTGGCCCACTTGTTATGAGCCTACCATAGGGGGGTCGACTGACCTACCCATAGTGCCTATCAGCTTCCCCGAGCTTGCCATGATCCTCCCAATGAACTCCCAAGCAACATCAATCATTGAATCAAGAGTGTGTATTTGCTAGACGACTCCGAATTAAGGCACACAAATAGTCTAGCCCATAAAGAGAAGAGCCAATGTGATCAAGTGGTCCCGCCACTTGATACCCACATTAGAAGAGGTAGGAAGGGCCCACAAGCAAGGAGGGTGGCCCCACTCATTACATGGGGGTCGTCTGACCCCCTCGTGTGGCACTATTCTACTCCTACATGTGCAAGAAGTGGTCCCACGCTTGAGGGGTGTCCTACCTATCATTGGGGGTCAATTGACCGCCTATGGTGGCTAAATCATGCCATTTTTACTCCACCGCCTCTCTACATGGAGGCATGCAACCAAGTGATCTTAACCCTACAATTTATGGTTATTTCATCTAAGGGAAGAGAAGGGGTGTCACATGGATTGGTGACATGGCACTAGAGTAGTCCCTACTTCACCTTTCCTATAAATAGATACTCTCTCCCCCATTCAAGACACCAATGAGAGCTCATCATTCTACATTTAGGCAAAACCTTACTCTTTTAGTAACATAGAAGATAGAACCAACAAAAGCAACAACAAATTCACATGGGCAAGATAGTCATTTCATATATTAATTAACATTTTTACAATGACTTAACTTAATAGGGGTAAAGTCTGCATTTGGTTTCAAATAACATGAGCAAAAACCCAAAGTTAAAGAAATTTGGACAAAATCAGCATTCATCTACAAAATAGGGGTATGAACATAAAAGTCCCTAAATATTATGATGAATCATATCATGTTTTCGTATCAATTTATATTCCCTATGTAATTCTGCGTACAAGGCCTAGTGTGCCTCCTCAACAATAACAATAAAAATCAATTTTTGATATTAAATTCTAGTTATAACTAACTAAAACCTTGATTCCACATAAATATTATGATAACCATCCAGCAAAACTAGATATATGAATACCTGTAAACTCCACGATTCACTCGAAGACTAAAGACAAAAGGCTTTTCTGGCTATCGACCAAGTCCAATAATGATATCTCGAGGATAGAGGTTTTCACAACTTGAATGAGGCAGAAGATGAGATCTTTTTAGTCGAGAATCTCTTAAATTTATATTTTCATTGATCTCCACCAATTTCATGTGTTTGATAACACAGTCTAATGAAACAGATAGAACTAATAAATTCCTGTGATAGTCACATGCTGCTATAGTGGCATCATAAGAGATACCATCAAATAGATATACTTTTATCTATAATAAGCATAATACAAATTAGAAACTTTCATTCCCTCCAAAAACAAAAGAACAATAAGAATATATTAAATTAAATATGAAGATATAACATTTTCAAAGTATAGGAAAAATAATCACGTATAGCTACAATCGCTGATGAAAACATCGTCCTAATCATACTAGCTTCATCAAAATCAGCAACAAATCCTGAGGCTTTTTGCATGCGTTCACCATCAACTATTAAAAATAATAGTTTTATGCATTAGAACAGTTCAAAAATCAACTCAAAAGAACCATGCTCTGGTATGCAAAATTAATTTATAGGTTTCTTTCATTGTCTCTTTGACTGTCCACTAGGCCTTGTGATCTCATTTAAAAAGGAATAAGTGAAACGACATAGCATAGTGTTAGTACTAGAGAGATAGAAAAATAAAAATGGTTACTTACAAAAAAAATAGCAATATGTTCCGTTTTACCGTTTCCAACACAATGGTTCGATAAAAATACCACACTAGTAAACTTTTTGAAAGTGCATGTTTGGTTTTGGTAATTGAGTGACAACTTAGGTGGACTAATATGTGTTTAATGTGAGACACACAGGTGATTTAGTCCTTAGGTACACTAGTGTGAGCAACCAATAAAGTCATGAAGAGATGGCTTGTGCATATTTATGATGCTCAACTTGATGATGAAGGAGCTCATTGCATATAAAACATGACATGGAGTCATGTGACAAGGTGGAGAAGGTCAAGGCATGACTTAGCTTGATGGACGAGTTGCAAGTGTGAAGGGCAAGCTAGAGGCTTGAAGCGTTTGACCGCGTGGCGGGAGGCTTGAGCAAGACTTGACACCGATGGACGAAGGCAACTGTGAAGGGAAAGTGAAGTCAAGATCGATGAACCAATATGTCACGTTGAAAGGATCAAGATGCCCAAGAGGGGGGGGGGGTGAATTGGGCTCTTTTTAATTTCTAGACAAGAATTAAACCTATAAAGAGCCAATTAACCCCCTAGTGCCTACCGCTTGTGTGTCCTAGCTAGAAAGCGGTAGCAAATCAATAGAAAGCGAAAACTTCCTACACAATTCTAGTATGAATTGAAAGACAAGTGCGGAAAGTAATGCGGTAAGAAGGAGCTAGGGAAAGAGGTGCTTGACACGATGATGTTTTGCCGAGGTATCGAGGAGTCAACACTCCCCCCTAGTCCTCGTTGGAGCACCTCACAAGGTATAGCTCCCCCTCAATCCCGCGTAAGGGATGAGTGCTCTCTACGGGCTGATTCTTCGCCACTCCGGCTCGGTGAATCACCCACAACCGATCACAACGTCGATGAAGAAGGGCCGCCGACAATCCTTCGGCGATCACCTTCCTCCAAGCACCACCGGACCGTCTAGGTGATGTCGATCACCAAGAGTAACAAGCCTCGATCTTCGCTTGACTCACTCAAGCTTCACAACTAGAGGATGCACACTTGAACTCTTGGATGAACTAGAGGAGAGGATGGATGGATTCACGAATCACTCTCTCTCTAGGGCTCTTTCTCTCTTCCCAGCCTTCTCAACAAACTCAGCAAATGAAATGAGCAAAGGCTTGGTGGGAGAGAAGTGTGAGCAGCTATAAATAGCTCTCAAGGAAATTGCCTCGGGCTGAAAAAGCACAACTTTTAAGTTGGCGACGGACGATCCGTCGACTAGGCGACGAACGCTCTGTCGCATGCCCCAACGGCTAGTTCTGCACAAAGATTGGGCGACGGACGCTCCGACGCCCTGCCCAACGGCTAGCTCTAACAGGATTTCCCAGCGACGGACGCTCCGTCGGAGGGGCGACAGACGCTCTTCCCAGCGTCCGACGCTACACTCTGGCTCAAGTTGAAAAACACCCTCACTGGAAAGCCGACGGACGCTCTCCAAGCGTCGGACGCCTGGCCGACGGACAACGTTCGTCGGACTCTGAAAACCTTAGCCAGAAAACACGGCCACTGGAAGGCCGACATACGCTATGGACTTAACCACCCAGCGTCCGACGCCTTTGTCCAACATGACGGACAGCGTCCAACGCCTCCGTCAGGAGCGTCCGTCGCCCAGAAAACAGGCCTCTCAACTTCGTTTTTCGCTGCGATGAATATGGAAGTTGTTCTAGGCTATCTTACGGTCACCATATACTTGCTTAGAGCTAAGGAAGACAAGTGTGCACCACACCTAGTTCATGAAGCTTTCCTAAGTCAAGCTACTAGTCTCAACCCCTCTTAATAGTACGGTCAAAGATCAAAATAGAAGCCTTATCTATTTCTAAGTGCCCTTCATCACCTTATGGCACTTAGCCTATCATTCTAGGGTCTTCATCATGTCTCTTCAAAATCCGAAGCGATATCCATCTTGGGGGCTGGTGACACCCATTGATGCCCATTCATGTTGATCACTATGGCTAGGCTACTCATAGCCTCTACAAAACACACGTTAGCCATAATAATCGCTAATTGCCGTTAATCACCGAAACCAACTAGGGCCATGATTCTTCAATCTCCCCTTTTTGGTGATTGACGACAATAACTCCTCGAGTATGGATATAAGAGTGAAAAGTTAGGATTTTGGTGACTTGGAATGATTTAGCAAGGGTTATAGAATTTGTAAATAAGCATACTTGCTCACCCAAGCCAAGTCACAAACCATGGTACTCATAGATATGAATGTAAAAAGGAAGTACCTCATGATATTCTCAAAACATGTATCAGAGTATAGCGCGGAAGCTCAATTATATAGAGATATATCATGAACCATAAGACAACTCACAAGATATATTAGTGATAATCAAAAGTTTGTCACATCCAACCATATTTCACACAAGCATCAACCATAAAATTCATCACACATAGAAACAAGTGCATAAAAGTAGACATGATGAATGAGTACGGGAAATTAAGCACACAAAGATTCAAATCCCTCCCCCTATCTCTATACTCGACCCTCTCTCCCCCTTTGGCGTCTAGCACCAACAACTAAGCATCTGGGGCTGGAGAAGAAGGTGAAGAAGCTGCAGCCTGGCGATCGAGCATGATGAAGTCCTGAAGATCTGACTCGTCTGACTCAACATCTGCCTCAACCTCTATAGGTGTAGGCGTAGCTGGGGTGACCTCTGGAGCTGACATTGGAAGCTCTGGAGCTGCTGACTCAACTGGCTCCCCCTGAGACTCAGCTGGTGCCTCTGACGGTCCTGCCTCTGTAGTAGCGGGCCTAGGAACCTGACGAGTAAAGACTCGAGGCGCGGGGGAAGGTGTCACTGCCAGAGCAACTAGTGACACTGTTGCGACAAGCTTTGCTGAGTGAGTCTGAGGTGGAGAGGATACTGCAACTGTAACTCCCTCATCCTGGGCCTCTATGACAACTATCTCAACTGCTAGTGAAAAAGCGTCTGTCTGAACTGCAGTTGGAGGAGTTGTAACTGTCTGCGTGGATTGGTCAGGTGTGATCTCCGACGAGGCAACTGAAGAAAGGTAAATGCCCGTCGCCGGAGGATCCACCTCAACCTCTAGATCTGGTGAGTCTAGCTGAGCTGCTCCTAGAGAATCATCTCCTGTGATCTCCAAGTAGGAGGCTGAGAGGTCACGCGAAGCCTCTGCTATGGTAGTTCCCCGGATAGGAGTAAATCCTGTCTGAAACTCGCCGGGCGAAACTAAACAAGAGGACACCTGGGTCCTCGGAGACGGGCACTCTGGAGAAGCTGGTGCCTGGAAGGGAGGAGTAACTGGTGCCTGACTCTGCTGTCCTCCGGACGGTAACGCTGGAGTCGGTACCACAACAACTGGAGTCTGTTGTGTCGGCGAGGTGAACTGCTGCTGTTGTGAGACCCCGGGCAACTGAATCGGAGGAGTGAAGGTCTGCCCGGAGCTGGAGGCTAAAAGACGCTCAAGTAACAAAGTCTGAGTCTTCTGAATCTCTGCCTGCTGCAGCTGATAGGCCAAGAACTGGCGCTGAAACTCGTCCTGCCTGGCCTGAGTCTGGGCCTGAGCGGCCAACTGCTGCTCTGTAAGCCTCCGAACGTCGGCAGCCTGTCGCCTCTGCTCCTCTGCCTGGCGTGACTGCTCCTCCTGCATCCTCAAAAGGATGGTAAGTAATGTAGCCTCTGAGGTGCTGGAACCTGGAGCTGGAGCTGGAGCTGCAGCTGTACCTGACCCTCCTGCCTCATGGTCATGGGACATTGGTGCGTACTCGCGCACTGGCTGGTAGTCCTCATATGAACTGTTAGAATCCAGGTCCTCTCTGTAGACAGTCTCTGCAGCGGTGTCAATCTGAGCATCAAGATCTGCAAGCTCTGTCTGGGCGATCTGCTCAACTGTAGCGTCAGTGTCCTCTGCCGACTAAGGTGGCACACCTGCCTGTCTGGTGTCTGGTCTATATGCTCTGCTGGGGCGAGGCAGGTTTCCATGCATGACTAACTGACTCATCGAGTAAACTGGAAACTCAGTCGCTGATCTGGTAAGAGTGACTCGCAGAGCTCCTGATCGGGTCTTAGCAACTATAAGGTATGAAATCCAGTGAGCAAACTGTAGCTGCCAGTGACCTTGGAATCCTGCAGCTATGATATCCTCAAGCTCACTGACAATCAGATCCCAAAGTTCAAACTTCTCATTCCGGATGATATGAGCAAGAAGCCACAACTGTAGTTGGGTAATGGTGTCCCGAGCTCCAATCCGAGGAAGAATGGTACGTCTGAGTACCTCGTGGAGAATCCGAGCAAGTGAAGTGAGGTCTCTCGGTGTACGACTCGAACCCTCTGAGAATGGCAGCTGAAAGCACGGCCTCACGAAGTCTGTAGATGGCACGATCCCATCGTGAGGTCGGCGAGGTGCCTCCTGATCCCCGTAGCACAAGCTGTGAATCCTCGTAGGGGAGGACTCTAAGTGAAAGAGATCTCTGAACCGAGCTGCTGAAACCCTGAAGTCGCGGCCCTGAAAGCCAAAGTGAAAGAACTCGTGATCAGGGGAGATCCACAGTGAGGCATAGAACTGATAGACCCAGTCCTTCTGATAAGCTCCTGATCGTCTCATCATATCTGACAAGCCTTGAAGATACTGCAAGTGCTGAAGAATCTCTGGACCACCGACCCCCTCTATGTGAGCAGGTGGGCACACTCTGTGAGCCCTAATAGGAGCGTCGGTGTTGACGTATGCTCTCTAGAAATCCTCGTGAATCGTAGTGTAGAAGTCACGTCCAGCACGGGATCCCTCTGAGCTGGGAACCAGGACTAAAAGTCTACGAAGCGGAGTAGCTGGACCTGTTTCGCTGTGAGAACCCTGACCTGATGCCTCACTGGATCTGGTAGCTGAGGTCCTGGAGGATTCGGTGGTGCACCAGAGCCTCTAGACCGTGTAACTCTGCGGCTCATCAGCTCACCAATCGAAGACGGGCCCGCGGCCTCTATCTGCTCAGTCTCTGGGACTGGTTGTGCCTCCTCTGTCTCAGTAGCCTCGGCGGGCTCTGTCTCTGGACGCGTAGGGACTCACGACGCGCTCCACGGAGAGGCGAGAGCCTCAAACCGGCGCGACGTCCACCTCGCTCCGCGATCTCTGCGGCCTCTGCCACTGCAAGTGCTGCTACGAAGTCTGGATCCATAAGTGGCCTCTTGCGCTTCCGTGATACAACCTTCTGCTTACCCCTTCCTCGATCAGTGGGTGGACGCAGTGGAGGTGGAGGGTCACCACCACTACCGGGAACGGATCCGACGTTCTTCGTTCTGGCCATGATCTGATCACTGCAATCAAACCTCTGACGATCTGGTCAAATCCACAACGCAAACAAGAGTGGCTCGACAGCCCTGGACTGACACTCTCGAGGCTTTGCCTCATTCCTTACTCGCGGGCTTTACCCCGAGTTCACTGTCATTGTCTCTGACACGCTGACCCTCTGTCCAGGGTGACCAAGCCTAGAAGGAAAAGGTAAGTTCCTCGGTCATTTTCGAAAAACAAGCCGCAACCTTGACCACGCAACCGAGGTCGATCAAATCTCCAACAGGGCCTTGGAGGGGAGCTCCACGTCTAAGATGCCCCTGCACGGCTGAAACACGCGAGGCAGAGGGAGGAAAGGCGCAAGAAGAGCGGCGACGCTGGGAGACTGGCGCAGCGGCGCTGGGTGGAGCTCTGGCGCGGCGACGCTAGGTGGCGGCGGCGCAAGCAGATGCGGCGGCGGCGCTGGGGCGGCAATGGCAGCAGCGGGGTAGATAGGGTTGGAGAGAGCGGCGATGGCGTATGGTTGATCTGAAACCGACGGAGGGAGAGAGAGGATACGGGGATTTTCTAAAAAAAATTGCGCCTTAAGTTCGCGACGGACGCTCCGACGTGGAGCGACGGACGCTCCGTCGATGTACGACGGACGCTTGGACAGCGTCCGACGGCACCGTCCGTCGGGCTTCCAGAACAGGTTTGAAACGCCCAAACGTATTGACCGCATCTGACGCTCTGTGACGGACGCTGGGGAGCGTCCGTCGCCCTGTAAGCAGGCAACATTTAGTCTCCGGACGATCGCGACGGACGCTGAGGCATTTGACGCTGAGCGTCCGTCGGCAGCGTCCGACGCCTTTTAAATATAATTTTTCAAATTTTGTTTTTGCGTATTTCTCCCAACCAAGTTCCAATCCCAATAAGATCCAAATAACACTTGATTGGACTTGATATGAAAACCATCTCTCAAACTCTCATTTTCAAATAGTTTGCCATAGGCTTAGATTTTAGTTTTTAGCTCAAAATATTTGAATGAAAGCACCAAGGAGTCATCATAAGGCCACAAGAGGGGTATAGAAGTGTCTTGAGCTTGGAATGCTCCCCCTAAGTGGATGAACACAGAGGATGCTCAAAAATAACCGAAAAGGAACGACAAACAACACATGCACATGCAATGCATTTACAAGAATTTGGATCTGGGTTGCTTGCAAGTTTAAACCATGATTTGGACTTCTTCACACATTCAAGAACGGTTATTCCATCCATGTTAGCCAAGTCTATGTGCATTACTAAATTAACATGATTATATTACACATGATGCAAGGTTGGTTCACACAAGATCATTTTTTAGTAAAGTTGGAGTGATCAAGCACATTCAACTCGCTTCTCAACCTACAAAAGATTGCTTCATCGAGTGGTTTAGTGAAGATATCCGCCAATTGATCTTCGCTCTTAACTCCAACTAGTGTTATGTATTTCCTAGCCACATGATCTCTAAGAAAGTGATGGCGAATATCTATGTGCTTGGTGCGAGAGTGTTGAACCGGGTTGTTTGCAAGCTTTACGGCGCTTTCATTATCACACAAAAGTGGAACATCTTTTAAAACAACGACGTAATCAAGAAGTGTTTGAGTCATGTATAAGATTTGTGCACAACTTGCTCCCATGGCAATGTATTCCGCCTCGGCGGTTGATAATGCCACACTGTTTTGCTTCTTTGAGGACCAAGAAACAAGTGATCTTCCTAGAATGTGGCACCCGCCGGAGGTACTCTTCCTATCAACCTTACACCCGGCATAATCCGAATCGGAATAGCCAACTAGTTGGAAGGGAGCTCCTTTGGGATACCAAAGGCCCATGCTAGGGGTGTGCCTTATGTACCTAAGGATTCTTTTAACCACACAAAGATGCGACTCCTTAGAGCTTGCTTGAAATCTAGCACACATACACACACTAAACATGATATCCGGCCTAGATGCGGTGAGGTAAAGTAAACTACCGATCATTGAGCGGTAAAGAGTTTGGTCTATCGGTTTACCTCCCTCATCGAGATCGAGATGCCCATTAGTAGGCATTGGGGTCTTGATTGGCTTGCAATCCTCCATCTTGAATTTCTTGAGTAGATCATAAGTGTACTTCTCTTGAGATATGAAGGTACCCTCCCTCAATTGCTTCACTTGGAAGCCAAGGAAGAAGGTTAGCTCGCCAATCATCGACATCTCGAACTCCTTGGACATAAATGCACCAAATTCCTTGCTATGATCTTGGTTTGTTGACCCAAATATAATGTCATCGACATACACTTGGCAAACAAAGATCTCTCCATCTAGCACCTTGGTGAAGAGTGTGGTATCAACTTTCCCGATCTTGAAGCCCTTCTTGAGTAGGAAGTCCCTTAGCCTCTCATACCAAGCTCTTGGAGCTTGCTTCAATCCATAGAGTGCCTTGGACAACCTATACACATGATTAGGACAATTGGGGTCTTCAAACCCGAGAGGTTGTGAGACAAAAACAAGTTCATTGATGAAACCATTTAGAAAGGCACTCTTCACATCCATTTGAAAAAGTTTCATTTTATGATGTGAAGCATATGCCAAAAGGATACGAATGGCTTCTAGTCTTGCAACCGGTGCAAAGGTCTCCCCAAAATCCAAGCCTTCAACTTGGGAGAACCCCTTTGCCACCAATCTTGCCTTGTTTCTCACAACCACGCCTTGATCATCTTGCTTGTTCCTAAACACCCACTTGGTGCCAATGATTCTTGCTCCTTTGGGCTTTTCTACTAGTGTCCACACTTCGTTCCGGGTGAAGTTGTTCAACTCTTCATGCATGACATTCACCCAATCCGGATCCGCAAGTGCATCCTCCACACTAGAAGGCTCAACAAAGGAAACAAAGGAGTGATGTTCAACATAAGAAGCAAGTTTAGATCGAGTTGTTACCCCCTTGATGGACTCCCTATGATGAGGTCTTGTGGATGATCTTGAAGCATGGGTGTAGATCTTCTATCAATCACTTGGGGAGGAGGTTGTGGTGCATCAACATCACTAGCTTAAGCCTCGGCTTGATCTTGAGGGATGAAGGTATCTTCTTGTGCTTCCCTCACTTGTTCTTCATCAACTTGAGGCGTGTGAGGTGGAGAGGGTACTTGATTTGCATCATCTTCAACTTCTTCCACCTCTTGTGGGTTGATTGCACCAACGAGCATATTCTTCATAGCCTCCCTCAAGGGTTCATCACCTACATCATCAAGATTTTCATGCTCTTCTTGAGAGCCATTAGTTTCATCAAACTCCAAGTCACATGTTCCTTCAACTAGGCCGGAGGCTTTGTTAAATACTCGATATAACTTGGATTTAAGAGAATAACCAAGTAAGAAACCAATGTCACATCTCCTTTGAAACTTGCCCAAGTGTTGACGCTTCTTGTAGATATACACTTTGCATCCAAACACTCGGAAAAAGGATATATCCGGTTTCTTCCCATTCACAAGCTCATAGGGGGTCTTCTTGAGAAGCCTTTGGACAAATAGTCGGTTGGCCGCATAGCATGCGGTGTTGATTGCTTCGGCCCAAAACTTCTCGAGGGTGTTGTATTCATCAAGCATTGATCTTGCAAGAGTAATAAGTGTCCGGTTCTTCCTCTCTACTACACCATTTTGTTGAGGGGTATAGGTGGAGGACACCTCATGCTTGATCCCAACTTCATCACAATAGTCTTCAATCTTGGTGTTTACAAACTCGGTCCCATTGTCACTTCTTATCTTCTTGATCTTCACATCAAACTCATTTTGGGCTCTAGTTGCAAACTTCTTGAATATTGATTGAGTCTCTCTCTTGTCTTGAAGGAAGAACACCCAAGTGTACCTAGAGTAGTCATCAACTATCACCAAGCAAAAGAAATTGCCACCAAGGCTAGCATAGGTGGTAGGTCCAAATAGATCCATGTGAAGTAGCTCTAGGACTCTTGAGGTTGACATGAAAGCTTTGGTGGGATGAGTGTTGGCCACTTGCTTGCCGGCTTGACATGCACTACACAACTTGTCCTTCTCAAACACCACATCCTTCACACTTCTAACCATCTCCTTCTTGAAAAGTTTCTTCAAAGTTGACATTCCCACATGTGCTAATCTTCTATGACATAGCCAACTCAAAGAGCTCTTGGAGAATAGACATGTTTGCAAACTAGCTTTGTTTGAGGTGAAGTCCACTAGGTAGAGATTGTTGTGCCGAAACCATTTGAATATCAATGATGAATCTTCAATCTTGGTCACAACTACCTCATTGGGGGTGAAGAGACATTGGAACCTGATATCACAAAGTTGACCAACCGAAAGCAAGTTGAAGCTCAAAGATTGCACTAGCAAGACATTTGATATTGATTGATCATTGGAGATTGCCACTTTGCCTAGACCTTGCACTTTGCCTTTTGAGTTGTCCCCAAAGGTAATCTTGTCTTGCCCTTCACAATCTTCCTCAAGTGTGGTGAACATCCGGGAGTCACCGGTCATATGTTGAGTGCATCCACTATCAATCACCCAATGACTTCCACCGGTCTTGTAGTTCACCTACACATAAGCAACTTGAAGTTAAGCTTGTTGTTTGGGAGCCCACACTTGGCAAGGTCCCATAGCCTTGTCCACCAACTCCTTAGCGACCCATAGCACTTTGGGCTTGTTCTTCATCTTAGGACCGAGAAACACAACTAGGGGTCTACCCTTAGAGTCCTTGTTTATGATGAAGTGTGCATCATGCGCAAAAGGCCTTGTGTGCTTGGGCAAGGTCTTGAGAGGTGGAGTCTTGCATTGGAATTCAAAGTGACCCTCTTGATCACATCCAAAGCACTTCTTGGGCTTGGGCTTTGGTGTGTCATAGTTTTTCCTCATGTCCTTGTTCTTGTAGTAGTTCTTAGCTTCTATCTTGACCTTGGCCTTCATGATTTGGTTCTCCTTGAACCCAATGCTGGATTTGTCGGTCTTCATGATAGTGTTCATCAAGAGCTCACTTTGGAGGTTGTGGCCCTTGGTGAACTTCTCCATTCCACTTGCAAGCTTGATCTTCTCAACCTTGAGCTTTGCATTTTCCTCTTTGAGAGAGTTGATCAAGGTCATTGCATCATTGTCATCTTGCTTGGCCGACTTGATAGTGAATGGCTTGCTTGCCTTGAGGTTGATTAGCTCTTCCTTGAGCTTGGAGTTTTCTTGCCTCATCTTAACATAGTCATCATACTTTTCGGCCTCAACTACCTTCTTGCCCTTGCACTTAGCATTTTGCTCACTAGCAACTTCATCAAGCAAGTCCTTACAAGAAGTAGCTATATGACACTTAACAACCGGGTTAATAGCAACATGTGTAGCAAGATCATTTGTAAGTAATTCGTTAGCTATCACAAGTGTGCCATGTTCATTTCTAACTTGGTTGTAGTCATCTTTTAGCAAGTTGTATCTTGTATGGAGCTCTTGTGTTGACCTCTCAAGCTTATCATGTTTCTCATTAGCTCTTGTGTTGTATCTTTTAGCAAGTGAGGCTTTGAGCTCCCTAGTGCTAGATGAGAGAGATTTGTTCTCAAGCTTCAAATCATCATTAGCACTAGACAAGTCATCAAGTTTAGCATGCAAGTTATCATTGGCTTTCTCTAGTGATTCACTTTTAGCTTTATACTTCCTAATGAGCTTAGTGTATTTGTTGCAAATCACAATTAGCTCATCATAGGAAGGTGCCTCAAACTCATCATCACTATCATCACTAGAGCTAGCCTCATCATCATTATCCTCATTTTGTACCTTCTTGTCACCTTTAGCCATGAGGCATAGGTGTGTAGAGGATGAGCCCGTAGATGATGGAGGAGGTGGCGGTGGAGTAGATGACCCAATCACCAAGGCGGCCACCTTCTCATCTTCACTCTCATCTTCGGATGAGTCACCTGTGTCTTCAATGTTGGTGAGCCAATCACCAACAATGTAGGCTTTGCCATCCTTCTTCTTCTTGTGGAAGTTGAAGTTCTTCTTCTTCTTGAATGGCTTGTCATCCTTTTTCTCCTCATCACTTGACTCATCTTTGTTGCCCTTGTTGTACTTGAACTTGTTGTTGAATTTCTTGTTCTTGTACTTGTCTTTCTTCTCTTCGGGGCAAGCATGAGCCAAGTGTCCAAGTTTGCCACAATTGTAGCAATCCATCTTGGAGAGAGGCTTTCTTGAAGATCTTGTGAAGAATTTTTTCTTCTTTGAGTCAAACTTGACTCCATTATTGTTTAGCCTCTTCAACATCTTTGTTGTCTTCTTCACCATGAGAGCTAAGTCATTATCATCCTCTCCATCACTTGCACTCTCATACACATATTGTATCTTGCACTTCTCCGAAGAGGATGCCTTGAGAGCCAAGTCCTTCTTTTCCTCCTTCTCTTTTTCTTTCTTCTTGGAGGAGGAAGAAGAGCCACCATCACCAATCTTCATGTACATCTCATGGGCATTGATCTTGCCCAAGATTTATGTTGGTGTAGCGGCAGAGAGGTCTCCTTGGTGAAGAACCGTGACGATGTGGCCATACTTCTCAATGGGCAAGACACAAAGAATCTTACGCACCACATCGGCCGGTGCCATTTGGTTGAGACCGAGCCCATTCAATTCTTCTACAAGAATGTTAAGACGTGAGTACATTTCATTTGCATTTTCATTTCCATGCATAGAAAAAGAATTGAGCTTAGCCATGACCAAGTGATAGTGTTCCTCACGCTCATACTTTGTGCCTTCGTGAAGAGCACAAATAGTGGTCCACAACTCAAATGCGTCTTTGGCATTACGCACTCGGTTGAAGACATCCTTGCAAATGCCACGAAAAAGAATGTTCTTCGCCTTGGTATTGTGCTTATCAAAGTTGAGGTTCTCCGCGAAGAGAGTGCCTCCCTTTGTGGCGGCATTGAGCACGCCCACGTCAACGGCCTCTAGATAGGCCTCCATACGAACTTTCCAATAAGGAAAGTCGTCTCCATCGAACATGGGACCGTCCATCCCCGTGGGACATCTTGCTCTAGGCGGTGAAGCCTAATTTAGAGCAAACCAGGCTCCGATACCAATTGAAAGGATCAAGATGCCCAAGAGGGGGGGGGTGAATTGGGCTCTTTTTAATTTCTAGACAAGAATTAAACCTATAAAGAGCCAATTAACCCCCAAGTGCCTACCGCTTGTGTGTCCTTGCTAGAAAGTGGTAGCAAATCAATAGAAAGCGAAAACTTCCTACACAATTCTAGTATGAATTGAAAGACAAGTGTGGAAAGTAATTCGGTAAGAAGGAGCTAGGGAAAGAGGTGCTTGACACGGCAATGTTTTGCCGAGGTATCGAGGAGTCGACACTCCCCCTAGTCCTCGTTGGAGCACCTCACAAGGTATAGCTCCCCCTCAATCCCGCGCAAGGGATGAGTGCTCTCTACGGGCTGATTCTTCGCCACTCCGGCTCGGTGAATCGCCCACAACCGATCACAACGTCGATGAAGAAGGGCCACTGATAATCCTCCGGCGATCACTTTCCTCCAAGCACCACCGGACCGTCTAGGTGATGTCGATCACCAAGAGTAACAAGCCTCGATCTTCGCTTGACTCACTCAAGCTTCACAACTAGAGGATGCACACTTGAACTCTTGGATGATGTTGACACCGTTTTTTAGCACGTGTCAAATGAGCTAAGGCTTGACTAGTCAGCGGTCGTTCGCCATCGGCATCGGGAAATCGTGAGCCAGTATTTACCGATGAGAGTATGCTGCGGGAAGACTAAGTGTGTTGCCGATGGAAGCTGGAGGTTTTGGATGTTGCCAATGCCGATTGCTGATAAGCTTAATTGGTGAAGTCAGGTAGCCTGGGCTGTAAAGTTGCTGTTACCGATTGCCGATGAGGAGACATTGCCGGTTGCCGATGAGGAGGTAATGCCGATTGCCGATGAGGGGCTGATGCTGAGTGCCGATGGGGTGTGGTTGCCGATTGCCGGTAGGTTGGTGAAGACAGTTATCAGTACAAGGTTGCCGATCGGGAAGTATTGTCGATGTCGATGGGCATGAGGTGCCGATAGGATGACTTAGCGCTTGATGGCAGCAGAAGGCCACCGGTGGTCAAAGAAGGAAGTCGCGGATTGAAGGGATCTGCCGATGGAAAGTTTCCATCGAGGAGAAGCATAAGGAAACTGGTGGTTTTATACCAGTATTATTATAGTAGTTTGAGTCCGGCTCTTGCATGAGTCGTTTATTTTCCTTTAAAATAGGTGTGTTTGTTTAGGGAAATAAGTATTGTTATCCGACTCCTGCGCGAGTCAGTTTCCTTAAAGTTAGGAGTTTGTTTTAGGAAGGATACGAGTCGTGTCTTTGTATAACTCTCCATGTGGGAGTATAAATATGTGCCCGAGGGCTACGAAAAGAAGAATCAATTCAATATCAAACAAACCAATTTTACTCTTATTCTACCTTTTATCGCAATTTATCCTTTTTGCATTAGTTATAGCTTTTTAACGAGTTCTTCAAGTTTCGACGGGCTGCATCACCCTGATCTCCGTCAAATCCTTGCAAGTTCCGCATGGGAGTATCTGTGAGCCTTGGCATCCGGGCGCATCGCTGTTGCCTCGTTCAGCTCTGCTCTAGTTATCCTGATCAAGCCTCAATCCTAGCATCCGGGCGCATCACCGTTGTCTGGATTGGATCTTGTTCTAGTTATCGTCCTTGTCGATTAACTGGTCAAATCGACTGGCACGCCTCCGGATATTGAATTTCGGGTATAAGCCCGAGGTGTTCGCAGATCCTGACGCTTTTTGTGTCAACAGATGAACTAGAGGAGAGGATGGATGGATTCGGGAATCACTCTCTCTCTCTAGGGCTCTTGCTCTCTTCCCAGCCTTCTCAACAAACTCAGCAAATGAAATGAGCAAAGGCTTGGTGGGAGAGAAGTGTGAGCAGTTATAAATAGCTCTCAAGGAAACTGCCTCGGGCTGAAAAAGCACAGCTTTTAAGTTGGCGACGGACGCTCCGTCGCATGCCCCAACGGCTAGTTCTGCACAAAGATTGGGCGACAGACGCTCCGACGTCTAGGCGACGGACGCTCCGACGTCCTGCCCAACGGCTAGCTCTAACAGGATTTCCCAGCGACGGACGCTCCGTCGGAGGGGCGACGGACGCTCTTCCCAGCGTCCGACGCTACACTCTGGCTCGAGTTGAAAAACACCCTCACTGGAAGGCCGACGGACGCTCTCCAAGCGTCCGACGCCTGGCCGACGGACAGCGTTCGTCGGACTCTGAAAACCTTAGCCAGAAAACACGGCCACTGGATGGCCGACAGACGCTATGGACTTAACCACCCAGCGTCCGACGCCTTTGTCCGACGCGACGGACAGCGTCCGACGCCCAGAAAACAGGCCTCTCAACTTCGTTTTTCGTCGCGATGAATATGGAAGTTGTTCTAGGCTATCTTACGGTCACCATATACTTGCTTAGAGCTAAGGAAGACAAGTGTGCACCACACCTAGTTCATGAAGCTTTCCTAAGTCAAGCTACTAGTCTCAACCCCTCTTAATAGTACGGTCAAAGATCAAAATAGAAGCCCTATCTATTTCTAAGTGCCCTTCATCACCTTATGGCACTTAGCCTATCATTCCAGGGTCTTCATCATGTCTCTTTAAAATCCGAAGCGATATCCATCTTGGGGGCTAGATGACACCCATTGATGCCCATTCATGTTGATCACTATGGCTAGACTACTCATAGCCTCTGCAAAACAAACGTTAACCATAATAATCACTAATTGTCGTTAATCACCGAAACCAACTAGGGCCATGATTCTTCACACGTGATGATATGAAGTAGATCATATCATTTGTGATAGGTTGGTGCATGGGTTGCGTCAACATTGGAGAAGAAGATGAATTGGAATGCACAAGGCAAAGGTATAACTTAGAGCATTTCATTTCACCGGTCATAGTTGTTTAGAGAACTGTTTGACCGGGTTGAGTTATAGGAAAATCCGTACTATCAAGAGGGATGCATAGTAGATTAGCTTGATGAGGATAAGAGTGCTCATGTCAAAGGTCTATATGCGTTCGAGAGATACCTTGCACTCACGGGCACATAGGAGATGTGTTTCTAATATTGCTGAAAAATGAACTACCGGTAGTACCGGTCTGAAAGACCGGTAGTACCGGTGAAAGACCGGTAGTACCGGTAAGTCATTTCCCCGCCCAGATCTAGTGTGCTGAAAAATGAACTACCGGTAGTACCGGTGGTTCCACCGGTAGTACCGGTAGGCAAAATTCCTGCGCGTCTCTAGTTGCGAGATTCTGAACTAGCGGTAGTACCGTTTCCTCACCGGTAGTACCAATGGTGACCAATAGTACCGGTGAAAGACCGGTAGTACCGGTAGTGCATCGAGAGCTGTGGAAACAAATAGGCCGCCCCTTCCCTTGGGGCGGCGCCCAACCCCATTATTCCACTCCTACACCTGAGAAAAGGGTCCCAAGTGTGTCTCTCTCCCTCTATGCTCCTAGGCTTCAATCCATGGTGGATTTGTGAGAGAGAAGTGAGATTTGAGAGTGTAGAGGATCGATCTACGACTTGAGCATCCGATTTCCTCTTCTTGCCGGTTTGCTTTGCATTTGTTACTCTTGGATTCTTGGAATCCTAGCCGGCTAAGTGTTCTTCGAGATTGCCCGTGTTGATTCATTTGTGAGGGCACCCCGAATCGTCTGTATTACCCCTTCGATCCTTAGTGGAAATCTTGGGCTAACCTTTGTGGTTGCTTGAGGGAGGCAAGGAGGTGGAAGAGACTCTGACCTTTGTGGTCACCTCAACAACGAGGAGTAGGAACTCCTTAGTGGGGACCGAACCTCGGGATAAATTTTGAGTCTCGCGTGCTTGATGTTGTGGAGATAGCTTCGTCTATCCTTTGCTCTTGTGTTCTTCATGTTATTCCTCTCTCCCTTAAAGTTCATACGTTGGGAAGGCCCGATCTACAAATTGGAGAGGAACCAATCCAAGCAAAGTTCAACATCATCACCCTCAACCTCAAGGAGTGTGGGGAAAAGCTCAGATCCGGATTCAAAGCTCATCTTCCTTGGATCTCGGAGCTACAGCGTGCCACCGGTAGTACCGGTCCTACTGCCGGTAGTACAAATCAGTGGTTTGCAATCTCTATTCACTAGGTTAAAAATATTGTTTCATACTTGTGCTAGTGTTTAGTGGTTGTTTTAGTAACTAGTATAGCTTGTGTATCTTGCTAGTTACCTTCTTACTTGTGTAGCATAGAAGTAGTTCTTGAGTGACTAATTGGTTTGTGTAGTCTTGTTAGTCACATTACTTAGCTTGTGTAGCTAAGCTTTTGAGCTCTCTAGTTTGGCTTGTGTAGCCTTGCTATTGAGCATTACTAGTGAGCTTAGGCTTTGTGCGCTTTGCCTTCACTAGCATGTGTAGGAGCTCCCGGTTTGCTTAGAGTACTAGTTGCTTAGGTTTATGTGACCTTGCAACCTAAACTTATTAGGTGAGCTTTCTAGCCCGACACTGTAGTAAGCCTTCTTATCTTAATTTGCTAGGTGCTAGTGTTTTAAGTAGAGGGGTGTTTTTTGGCTAGACCAATAGTTTTATTTCCGCATTTATTTCGGTTAGCCAATGCGATAAATTTTTAGATACGCCTATTCACCCCCCCTCTAGGCCAATTAGGCCCTTTCACTTTTACATACTCTTTTCTGAATTAGGAGGTCATGAAATTGTGGCTTGCTTTTATTTCTGAATTAACAGAGTGAATGAATGAGGAACACACAAGAGAACATGGTGCCCATGAAAGTTACCATCGACGGAGGCGATGGCGACCACCATCGATGGAGGCGATGGCGACCACTACCTGGGAGACCCACGCTGCAACCCTCCTAGTTTCTGTGTTGATTGGCATATTTGCCTCCCAGGGTATTACCACACTCTCTTCTAATTATATAGTTATAATTTTAGTGCCATGAAGCACGTTCAGGTAAAACAAGAGGACAACGTTTGAAGAGAGGCTAGGCTCACCTGCGTTATAGGAGCACTTGGGGACATAGAATCTTGCAGGCATGAGCCAAGGATGCCCAGTCAGGGTGATAGAATAGACATCCCTTCGTTTATCCGGCAGTACTCCGAGATCAGAATCACACCCTAGCTCTACCATGGCGCGTACCAATCGAGAGTTTCTTTGGGGGGTTGGTCATGGTCCTTTGGTGGTTGGGTGGGGGATAGTAGGGTGGAGAGATTCGGAAGAGTGGTCGAGAGTTTGAGACCCTATTTGTTTATTGTCTCCACCTCCGCCCTACCGAAAGGGTGTAGTTGGGCTTGCCAACACGGGCTTTAGGCGGCATTTGGGGCATGCTTGATAAAGGTAGCTATGGCCGGCTCAGGCCACACGTCTGTCGAAGCCAATTAAGGCTTAGATGAAGGGTGGAACCTACCTTATTTGGTTTACCTATACCAAACGTAATCGTGGGCACAAAATACCTAGAACCGAACTGAAAGTATCAAAAACCAAACCAAAAATACCAAAACTGAAATATCCGGTTCCAAATTTTCTACGTTCTATACCTAGGGGAACCTATATTATTTAGTTTACCTGTACCAAACCTAATCGTGGGCACAAAATACCTAGAACCGAACTCAAAGTATCAAAAACCAAACCAAAAATACTGAAACTAAAAATATCAGCTTGAAATAATAAAGTTTATAATAGTATATTTACTATGACTGAGTTATAGATTTATCTCGTGTCAAGCTTAATTGATATATTAAACTTTATTATTTAAAACTGATATTTTTAGCATAGCTATGATTTGGTGATGTGCGCATTCTGTGTTTTTTTTTCTAGATTGTTATTGTCTTGCAAATGTATTGACAAATTAACTATGATTAACTTTGTCTATTTATGAAGATGAGAAAAATGATCATTTTAGTACAAAACAACATGTTTACTATATAGTTCTCATCATGTAGAGTATAAAAGATTTTATAGTATAATTTCAGGCAATTATATGATTTTATATCTATTTTGTAACGGCTTGAACCGGGTCGCGATGTCCATTAGACCAATTACATGAAACCGCAGTGTCTTATGGCAAATATTGAAAGTGAAGGTATGCACCAACTAATTTTCGTCTTTCATAATGCCCCACAGTCAATTCTCCCTTGATTGTACTATTGTAGACTATTATATTATACATTTTTGGTACTCACTCTTATAGTCTTGTGAACTTATATATGTATATGTATTTTGCACTATTATTCTCTATAAAATCATGTAAAAATTATCTTTTGAACCTACTATTATATATCTATTGATCATTTTGGTACGATTCGCTAAATACCAAAAACAAACCAAAAGTATCAATACCAAATTTCTTTGATATCGAGTTTTTTAAGGGATCGATCGGTACCAGTTTCGTAAGGAACCGAAATGCCTAGGTACCGAAGAACCGAATTGATCAGTTCCGTACTACCGAACACCCAAGGTTAACCAAACTGACCTGGCTCAATTGAGGTCTTGTTTGATTATCAGCCTGCAGCCTGGCTGAGGACCAACTAACCCTAAGTGCCAACTTGAGATTGTGTTTGGTGTTGGGTAGAGTCAGCCTGGTCGAACGACAGGAACTCGATAGAAAGTAGATCACAGGAATGAGAAGAAGTGCAAATCAATTATACATGGAGTTCCATTACAATAACATAACTTCTTCGACATTAGTATCTTACTAATAGGCCTCATATAGGAGTAATCCATGATTAACAATCATAGCCCGCTCCAGGTTAGAACCAAAACAAAAAATACCACATAAGTATCATGAAGTAGCAGGTACCATCTCCAGTTTCGAAAGCAAATACAGGATAGAAACAAGAATCAGGATTGGATTAAAAAAAACAACAAGGCATAGAGAGAGCTAAAAAACTCGTTCGAAATAGAGTTGAAAAAACTAGAGCACATTCTGAAAAAAAATCGCCTAAACAAAAAAATACCACACTTTCGAAAGCAAATACCGGATAGAAACAAGAATCAGGATTGGATTAAAAAAACAACAAGGCATAGAGAGAGCTAAAAAAACTCGAAATAGAGTTGAAAAAAACAAAAAGTACGCCGTCCGTGGGGATCGAACCCACGACCACGTGGTTAAAAGCCACGCGCTCTACCACTGAGCTAGGACGGCTGGGATATAAAACGAAGTTTAGTATTTTATTATATCACATATGTATACAGAAACGGCTTTTATACAGATAATTGTTATTTTATTTTTTTAAATATGTAGTTAGATGTATATAGTAAGGAATACTCCATGTTGTTCTTTTTTTTTTCTCTCCAAAAGCTGCTTCAGAGTTCAGACTAACTTCACTTGGCCGAAAAGGATAACGGAAACGGGAGAGAACAGTCGTGTTGGACTTTGGTAGGTATGCCTTCCTTCCTGTTCATGTTTACATGTAGCCCAAGTCTTGTCTGCATCAACGGACCCGGGCAAACAGCAGCTCGTTACACAACGCAAGCAGACAGCGCTTTGTTTTACAGCAGCTACGCAGTTACTGTGGACCGGAAGCAACAGATACATCTCTGTCATCATATATAACCACACCACACCATGGCCATGGCCATGGGCCATGCTGTGTTCCTATATATAGCTAGCTAGGCACCATGCATTCACCAACGCGTACGGTCACACGGCCTGAGGCGGCTGCTGCTGCTGCTGCACGCCATAGTCGTCCTTGAGTGGGATCACGTCCATCTTCCCGCCGAGGAACTCCGGGAGCTGCCCTTCGTCGATCTCCCGCCGCAGTGTCTCCTGCAGGTTCTTGTCCTCCACGAACACGAACTGCGAATATAATATTTTTTTGCGCAAATAAAACAGTCAAGAGACGATCTAGCTAGGATGAAGTGATGATGAAGGACGCTATGAAGCGATCAATCTAAGCTAATAGCAGTTTCTCATTTTCAGTAATTGCAAACAGCAGTGTGGCAGCTAGCTGGGGTTGGGAGATGAATCGATCGAAATGGCCAAATGGGGGTACGATACGGCTACGTCACCTTGTCCCTGGTGTTGTTGTCGATGAAGGGATAGATCATCTTCCACGCCTTCATGAAGATGTAGGGCACGTGGATCATGAGTGCCTTGCCCAACCGCTCCGGGTAGTAGTTCTGCACGTACGAGGCATGCATGAAGAGAATCAGAGAATTTTGTGTTGTGTCGAAAGAAAGGAAACTGTTGTGTGGTTCGATCTACGTTTACTGAAGGAGCTGCTGCTTTAATTTGTTGATGTACTATATTTACCTGCATGATCTCTATGGCCGCAATGTATGCCCGGATGTCACAGTTTGAATACCCCAGCCCTTGAGATCGACGATGCACAGGAATTTCTCCCTGCCCTCATCGGGATTCTGCATTTGTCCCCGTGCAAGGTGAGTTTTGCAGTGCGTGGCAGAAATAACCAGAAGCTAGCGAGATGGGCTTCAGAACTGATAAATGAATGATTGATTACCTGGCACAGATCTTGTCGAAGAAGTAGACAACAAAACCTGCGCGCGCACAAGAACAGCCAAACCATGCTCAGCTAGGCAGCTTCAATTCAAGTCGAGTCAGTCAGCCTGGGCATTCGGTTTAATCTGAAAATTCGGTTCGGTTTGTTCGGTTGTTAAAAACTTCGGTTTCTAGACATTAAGGGTCTATTTAGGACTGTTTTACGAACTCTGCTCCACAAACTCCAATGTAAAGCAGCTCCACGAACTCCAGGTTTTTGTGGTAGGTGCTCTCACAACTTCACTTTTTTTTTTAAAGCTGTGTGCGTAGAGTAAAACTGTTTGGCTAAAAAACTGTTTCGCCGAGGCATACGCAGCAACTGCCGCCACCAGCCCCGAGCAGATAAGGTTGTTTAGTGGAGTATAAAATAATGCGTGGTGGAGGCTCGTAGCTTGACATGGGCCGTTAATGGGCTGATTCGGCTGACGATATGCTGTTGTGTTGTGCGTAAGGCTACGTGCTACTGCTTTGCTCGGTGGGTCGGTGACTCGTGGACGCTTCGGTTTGTTCGGTGTTCGGCTCTGTTGGATGGTGGAACCGAAACCGAAACCCGAAATTAGCAGGAGTAAAAACCGAAGCTCAAACCGAAAACCGAAAAAAACCGATATTTCGGTTCGGTTCGGCTCTTGGTTCGGTTCGGTTGAGTCAGGTTTGGTGTCACAAATGTTAGCAGCAAGGAGATCGAAAGCCACGATTGCGGGAAAACGTACTTTTGAACTCAGCCATGTCACGGCCGGCGGAGAAGTGCCTGGCCGGGAAGGCGACGAGGATGGGGCGACCGGCCCTGTCGACGCCGCCCATGCACACCTTGTCCTGCGCCAGCTCCCTCCTCACCCGCTCCTCCGGCACGGACCCGCCGGGCGCCGCCTCCCTCCGCCACTTGAGGAACTTGAGGAACATGGCGGAGGCCTTGTCCACGTCGTGGTCGCGCGCGCGCAGGAACCGACGCAGCGTCAGGTTGTCCGCCTCCTGCACGTACGTACGTACTCCAAAAAGTGGCAGCTTGATTACTCCAATGATCGGTTTCTGAATGATTGGCAGATCAGTGGCTGGCATGCATGTCGTCCGTATCTGTTATCAACTTTGTTTTTCAACATGATGCCTCAGGCTTTGAGGCTATTTTACTATTGCAATTCTGCAATATTCTGTACAGTAATAGATACTCTCTCTATCTTAAATTGTAAGTCATTCCAAAAATCTTGGCGAGTTAAAACATCTCAAGTTTGACCAAGAATTATAGACAAAACTATAAAGATTTATAACATCAAATAGGTATACTATGAAAATATAATTGATAACGAATCTAATGATACTTATTTGACATTATAAATATTATTTTATTGTTATATAAGTTTGGTCAAATTTGAGAAACTTTACAATTTGGGATGGAGGGAGTAGGATAGTATAGCCGCCATGCTTAGCGCGGAGTAAAGCATTTTATACTATATCTTCATGGACCCGAAGTGCCCAAGCACGCCATTCCCGGGCCCCTTCTGTGATTTGATTGTTTATTTGAACTAACGCTTATTTAATCTTTTGACGAATCCTACAAGATAGGAGTAGTAGCTTAATTTATACCCATGTCGTTATCCCATAGACAACTACACACAGGGGCAGAGGCAGCAATATGGCAAGCTCTTGCGGCTGCCATACCTAAAGTTGATATAAAATACTCCCTCCATTCTAAATTGTAAGTCATTTCAAAAATTTTGGAGAGTCAAAGCATTTTAAGTTTGACCAAAGATTATAGAGAGAAACATAAAGATTTATGATATCAAATAGGTATAGTATGAAAATATAACTAATAAAGAATCTAATGATACTTAGTTGGTATCAAATATGTTATTATCATATTATATAAATTTGGTCAAACTTTATAAACTTTGACTTTCCAAGATTCTTAGAATGACTTATAATTTGGGATAGAGGGAGTACTTAATATATGTATTATGTATTAGGAAATATACATAAAATACATAAAACACATATAGTAATATGTTATATAAGCATGTATGAACACTTTGCCACACCTAAAACATTTTTCTGCCTCCGCCACTGACTACACAATACATATATATGACATACTGTGTACTTATATATATATATATATATGTATGTATTAAATTGTCAAGTTATAATAGTATATGTTATGTTCTTGTCCCAAGTTAAGCTTCTTCAACTTTAAAAATATATATATTAATACCTACATGTTAATTAAATAAATGCACTATCAACATAATTTGTGAACAATTTGATGAAGCTAATTTAATCTTGTGTATGTATGTGGTAGTAAAATTTGTAAAAAAAATAGAGAAGTTTAACTTAGTACAAACTTGAAACGATTATATATATTTTGATGAAATAGAGGAGTGTTACTACCCTTATATATTTTTCTAAAAGAAGAAAAAAAAACATGGCAAGAACTCCCCCCGTTCCTGGATTGAATTGACATCTATGATAGAGAAGAGGGGATACCAACCCTTTTACTGCGAATTAAGGAACCAAGCACGTACGATATGACAAAAAAAACGATGATTTTTCATTAATTATCTTTCGGGTGGTATTGCTTTCATTTCGGACAGACTCAACGAAGGTTTTGCTCTAATTAATTATTTGAAGGGAAATCTGCAGAAGAATATATAATGGCACATCAGGCTACTGGTATTAATTAGTTAGTTTCACGGGAAATTAATCACGTAATGTAAAATTCAAAACCTTCTACTACTCCGTAGTACGTGGTGATTTCAAAATATTCTACTGTTCTCGATCGGAAGAAAAAGAACAAGCAACGACGATGATGCATCGGCAGTGCAGGCTGGGTGAGAGACCGAGATCAGAGACGACTGCAACAAGCGATCGATCGATGAGAAGTGCAGCTCACCTTGGCGTGGGGGTCCTGCGCTTGCACCATGGCCCTGAGCTGGGCGACCTTGAGCCACTCCCCTTCCCCCGCCGCTCCGCCTCCAGCCACGCTCGCCATCGACGATCTAGCTAGTGATCGATCGACCTCCTTCGATCAATCTCGACCGATCCGTTCCGCACAGCCAGCAGCTAGGAGGAGGAGGAGGCAGCGAACGGCGGGTGGTGGACTGGTGGTACTGGTTTAGAGGGATTGCGTCGCCGATGCGCGCAGCTGGTCGGCCGTTAAGCCCCAATTATATAGAGAGAGACCAGAGACGTACTGTACTCCAATATCTTCAATCTTCTGGTTGTGCTCAAAGCAATGAATTATTAAGAAGCAGCTAGCGTTGGTCGCATGGCGTGTGCTGGACTTTGTTGTCTTGTTTAATTTCCTATTTGTGTGGTCGCTTGGAAGCGCGACACTGCGAGGGCGAAAGCGAAAGCCGGCAAAGTCAGACGCCGACGATGTGACGGCCCTACGCCCGTCCTGCTCCACGACGAGGGGGGATCGGAGGAGTATTTTCCCGTCCGGATACCATCGCGTGCCGCCGTGGCGCTCGCTCATTGGCCGCCGCCCTCACACGTGCTGCTGGGCTGACCTGACCGACTTGCCCTCTCCCACCCCCAACTCCTGGCCCTGCTTTAGAGTGACACTAGAAAACAGTAGACTAATCCTGGCCAGACAAGCTGGGCCGAGAAAGTCCGCCCATGTGATTTGCCAACAAGGAACACATGGTCAGCCATGCATGGCGACTTTTTTTTTTTTCATTTATCATCTTCTGACTGTGAATGTGACCTGAGTGCTCTTGGAGCTTTATTTACTTTTCATTTTAACTAAAAACAATATAAAAAAATATAGCATGAACCTGAACTGTTTTTTTACCCTAGAGCTTAGCCAATTGAATTAAAGCCAAAGGTGATGGCGTGACTTTGTCACATTTGGTTCGCAGCCACACACTTGGTGACAGAGTGTGTGACAGTGCTTAAGCCGTGGTGGTTGAAATCGACCAACTGTGGTGTATTTTTCAACTAGAAAAAACTATGGCTGCCATGTTCAGAACACTGAACCAAGCGGCAGCCTTGAGGCTAGTGCTAATGACGGGGAACCAAGCACCTGCTACCATACGCCGTGATTTTCTGGCGACAATACTCAAACACGGCTCTTCTTATCGTCAGTTATCATGGAGACATTTATCGTGCATTCCTGACTACACGGGGGCAAAGCTAATCTTCAGAGTTTCAGAGGCTGTGACCTGCTGCACCTGAGTGGCCTTGGAGCTATTTGTTTTTCATTTTAACTCAAAAATAGTAAAACATGAAAAAAAAATAGCACGAACGACCTGAACTATTTTTGTTTTCAAAGCTATCCAATTCAATAATGCCAAAAATGATGGCGTGACCGTGTCACTATCACGAGGATTGGCGTCACATTGCCGTTGCGGTGATCTGTAAAACAATTTACTCCCTCTCTACTTCCATAAAAAAAAAGAGTAGTGCAAGATCAATCAAACATATAGTGTACATATTCTCCCTTTATTCGAATGGACATGTGCTCCATCTTCAACGTACTGATCTGATCAAACAAGAGTAAAGACACGAGCACACACACACACAAAAGAGAAGAAAAAAAACTCTGACGACACTGCCAGACGTACAAGATCCTCAAGCACAACACTGCAGACGTACGGCTCCTGCAGAAGCACGCACGTACGGTACAAGTACAAGGCCCTCACGACAATAATCACGCGCCAAACCTCTCCCTGTCATGTGGGGCGTTGTAGTCGATGTTGGGTCCAGCGGGATAATCCCATAGGGGTTTATAGACGGATGGCTTCCGTAGTAGTGCTTCCTGATGTGCTCCATGTTGACCGTGCTGCTAATGCCAGGGATCTGGAACATGTCCTTGGTGTAGTTGAACAGGTTTGGGTATTCCCTCAGCAGCTTCTTGTTGCATTTGAAGTGAACGGCATACACCTGTGTGATTGATAATGATAGGTCACGTCAAATCTAACCATCTATCATCTATGTTGAAAAAGGAACATTAAGCTCGAAGAAATGCATTTCTAGTTGAGTCACATATGAACCAGAGGATTGCAAAAAAGGGGTACCATATGAACCAGAGTGTATAATGGGGGATTGATGGTACAGCCGTACAAAAAGTGACTATATATACATAATTGGTTTCTCTAAAAAAAAATGCATAATTGGGCCTGCGTTCAGCTGCAAGGATTGCAGCTTATTTGCAGCACCAGTAGGTTGTAATTACTCTACTGCAGCAGCGAGCAGCTGTTATTATTGGCCAACAAACAGGCACATTACCTTAGCTCTTACTAGGTTCTCACCCTAGACAAGTAGTGGTTCACTGTTTACTTAGTTCTATATTTTCTGAATACTACTACTAGTTCAGAAGAACCATTTATGGTCAGAGTACAGAGTACACATCAGGTCTGCACTAAATTGAGGCTGAAGATGAAGAAATCTTCACAAAGGACAGGAGTAGTCTGTGCTAGAAAGAATGTAATAAACAAACAAATTGTTAATTTGTATGGAACAAACAGAACAGGTGAGAGCCTGAACAGAAACAAGTATGCACAAAAATAGATTAGCAACAGCAATCAAACGACGGTAGGTAGAGTTTTGTGTTCTGATGACCGATTTGCAAGGGCTCAGTAGTTTTACCTCATCGAATCGAATGAGAGTCACAAACAGGCGAACGTCTGCCTCAGTCAGCTGGTTGCCACAAACATAGCGTTGCTTGCCAAGAATGTCCTCACATTTGTCCAGGGCCTCATATAATCTCGCCACGGCCTAGTAGATTACATCGAAGAACAAACAAGGTTCGGTTAGCACATGATAGATGCTGTCTGATCTGAGACCAAACCAATTAACCAATGCCTGTCTCCAAGAGACAGCAGCTGTCAGTGCACCTCGTCGTATGGCCCCTGCTTCTTGGCGAATCCACACTTGTAGACGCCGTTGTTGATGGCGTCGTAGACCAGCTCGTTGACCTCGTCGATGGAGACCCGGAGGTGAGCCGGGTAGAGGTCCAGCCCGGGGTTCTCAGCGATGTCGTTGAACTCGGTGTTGAGCATCCGGATGATCTCGGAGCTCTCGTTGTTCACCACCGTCTTGAGCTGCTTATCCCACAGCACCTGCAATAGTGCAATCCATGCAAATGGTATAGTGAAAGAAATCAGCTCGGCTGTTCTGTTGTGCTCTGTTCTGATCCTCTGCTTGTTTCATGGATGGATTTGGAGTCGGAGGGTCGGTCACGCACCGGACGCTTGGCTTCCCGGCGTAGTTGGAGCTGGCGATCTCGTAGAGCTCCCTGACGCTCCTGGCGCCGTTGAAAGGGTCAGGCTCAGCGCCGGGCTCCTCGTCAGCGGCGGCGGGGAACACCCAGCCCAGATGGTCGTCGCTCTCCTTGGTCCGCTCGAAGATGGGCTTCACGGCCTGCGATTCCGCGCGGCACGGGGAACAACTGGAATCAATCGATCCGGCTCGCGAGGGCGAGAAAGCTAGGGTTACCGACCGACTTACCGTGACGCCGATGGCGTGGTCGAGGCCCTTGAGCTTGAGGAAGGCGAGGCACCGGGACGCCCAGGGGCACGCGTAGGAGACGTAGAGGTGGTACCGCCCCGCCACGGCCGGGAACCGGCCGTCCCTGGAGACGGAGCTCCGGAAGGTGGACGGCGACCGGTCGAAGGCGCCGGTGTCGGTGACCTCGTCCAGCGCCGACCGCGCCATCTGATGGCGTACAAGCGCATGAGCAAAACAGAGCAAGGATCCAAGCGTCAAGCACGAGAACTAAGGTTACCTTGACGGGGGTCGAGGAGGAGCCGGCAGCGGCGGAGACGGAGACGGTGAAGGTCCGGGCGGCGAGGAGGCGGTGGCGGTGGCGGTGGCGGTGGGTGAGCAGGACTGAGGATGCGGTGCAGAGAGCCGGCGTGCGAGTTGTTAGCATAATAGCATCAGCAGCCAGCAGAGTGGGGTGGGGCCGTGGGGGTGGGTGGGCTAAAGCGGTGGCGGCGATCGGGGAGCCGGTGATGGAACCGGTAGCTGTTCCAGGCCGGAACGTGAACGCCGGCGATGACACGGTGACCGCGGCGAGAGCAAGAACTAGCGTAGATCAATTGAAGCGAGAAGACAAAGAATTATGTCGCTGCCAACAACGCAGCTTGCCTGGTCTCTTTATTCATCTATATATAATGCCTAGATACAGACCTGGGTACATACGACCCACCCAAGTACGCTGCACCGTTGCTCAGCGGTGCGCGCTATGTGCGCCGAGGACAGCATGACGCGGGTCGACCAAGGACTCTGGGCCTGATCCTGATCTTGCACATCTAAGATCAGAACTACCCCTATCCTAGCTAATGCATATCTTAACTAACTAGAAACAAAAGATTACAAGATATTTGTGCAACAGTTTGGCTAACAGCCGGAGGATATATTGATAGAAAAATAATCGACGAAGCAAGGGTTGTTGGATCCTTCTTCGTCTGCTAAAATTGTGAATCTGTGCGTCGGCAAAATAATTAGATTATTAGAACAGGTATGAATGAAGTTGTGTGTTTATTATGAATCAAATTCCAAAGCCCATGCATCTCTCTCAATCCGGCGAAATCGACCGTGGAAGACGAGCGAGCGGGGAAGATGAGAAGGGACATGGCGGGCGGTGGCGCTACTCTTGCCGCTGAAGCTGAAGCGTCCTGGTAAACACAACTTAATCCTATATTAGAACTTATATATATCAATATTTTAGAAATTTGAATAAATTTAATATTGTTTGATTGAGTATATTACTCCTATATTAGAACTTATATTCTTTTATCGTATATAAAGGTGGGAAGGAGTATATGCTCACTAGTGATGTGACAGTGGCGGCTGCGGGGTTCCACGGCTGCTAGTGTAATTTGACCAACGCAACACAGGCTCTGACAGTCTGACAATATATTCGAGAGAAAATTAAATCCTCCTAATACAGACACCTCCTTTCTAAAAATTACAATTCTAACTATAAATTGTCCAGATTCAAAACTAAAATTATATTTTTTTAGACGGAGGAAGTACTCGATAAAGACATTGGCGGATGGATTTCATATTTTATTTAACGGTGGTATAATTCATATTTTTTTAAAAGACCTCCTAGACGACGTTCTCGTCGACAGCGAGGCGCCTGTGGTGACTTCGTCAACTTCAAGATTTGTCGGCTCAGTCCTTCAAAGATGCTTATAGGGGTAGGATTTGTGTGCATGTGTTCGTAGGGGCGAGTGTGCGTACGTCTACGTTGTACCGTGTAATCTAAAAAAAAGATGTTACGGCGTATTGATTTGCTGCTAACTACCGTGAATTTTTTCTTTTAACTCTCATCTTGTTTTTTTATCTATTATACTTTTCCCATTGTCCAGGGAATAGCTGCATGCTTGTTTTATTGTTTACTAGGAAGTCATACTCATGAGCTCAAAAAAAGAAATCATACTCATACTCATGTTTGCATCATCTGTTTCAATAATATTGAAATCAAACTTTTGCAAAGGACCAAATGGCTCAAGAGTGCCAACTGCCAACCTCCATGCCCTCACACCTGCACCAAACACGGTGGAGCAAGTCGCTCTCAGTCTCACTCTCACGAGAGTCTCTATGTCCTTCATAAATAAAGATTTTGCTGGAAAAAATACTCCTAATATCATGTGTTTATATAAATAAATATTTTACTAAATCTCCAATATCATTTGTAACTAAATCTCTAAATATAGATATCCTCTGTTCTGAATTTCTTGCAAGTCAAAGATGAAGAATAAGGATATACAACTCTCCCGCACAAGATATAGAAAAGTAGTTGGATGACAGTGGCAATTCTAGGATATTATTGAGGCTAATACTCTTGATGGTTTCGATACAAATAAGTGATCCACATATACTAGTAAATATTAAAATTAATATTCACATAATACAAACTATCAATATTTGTGTTTTTAAGTGATTTTTTTATTTTATCATCTATTTTTCTTTTTTTAACATAAACAATCTTCTTTCCCTAAGCATATGTAGCTTCTTGAAACCACTATAAGACTGATCGCAGCGCTTACGGCATCCGTCCTGGAGGAGGCCTTTCCCGTAAAAAAAATGTGCAGCGGGGTCCGCTACCAGCTCTTGCGCTGCGAGCTTCCGCTACGGCTGGCGGAGCAGAGGCGTTTTGACGCAGAGACAAACCACACTACATGCAACAGTACATGTGTGGGCCCCGTTGCTGCTACTACTATTTAAACTAACTAAAATAGGTATAACTCACAAACCAAATAACCAAATTAAATTGTGTTTGCACCATTAAATTCTCGTTTCAATAAATTCTTTAAAACAAGATCTCACATAAATATATTTAGATAAATTTTATTTATAAACATGTGTGTCGGGTACAAAGGTAAGGGATACCCTAACCTGTGATAATCTAATGTCTAAACATCCAGGCGAAATCCGACAGTCGACCAAGCAATGGAGAAAGACCCGTCAGGTGAAGGCCTACCCCACCGGCAGAAAGGGCAGGCCATGGGCCAGCCCATTACCAGAGGGATGGTAGGTGGAGTGACCTTCGGCCTCGATCCCCCGAATGACAGAGAAGGGATCGAACGAACGACCCTCTGTCGCGACCCCTCGATCGACTGAAAGGGGGACCGAACGAGCGCACCCCAACCTCGAAACCTCAGATGACGGACAGAGGTCGATCGAATCCCCCTCGACTCCAACCTCGACCCCTCAGATGACGGAGAGAGGTCGATCGAATCCCCCTCGACTCCAACCCCCCGAAGTGACGGACAGGGGGTCGAACGAACGACCCCCGAACAGGAGGCTCGATCAGCTCACCTGCTCCCGATATGGGATAAAGGGAATCCTATGCTGGAGTCAGTCCCCGCCTAACGCCATGGGCACTCACTACCTCGGTCAAATCCGTCAAGTCATCACCCGTACCCGGATTACCCGTCGACCGTACAACTACTGTAGCCACGCCTCGAGTACGGAGCACCCCCTCGAATTTTGGGCGAGGCAGCCCTCGACCGCGTTCTCAGGAATGTGTCAGGGTTACGCAGGCCTCGATACCCCTCGACGCGGGGGCTCGACCCTCATCCCCAACTGTTACGGCATGGGCCCGTCCAATCCGTTCCGCTTCAACTGTGGAGTTCGCAGGTTCCACGCCATGTCGTCCGACGATGACCAGTCCGCCATCACCATGCCTTGGAACACCAGAAGTACAGGAGGAGCATGCCGCTACAGCGATCGACGTCTCGTCACAGACATGGCGCACAGACACGCCTCCCATACCGATACGTACTAGGCCCCTGTACTCCTAAGCCTCCCCTTGTCCTATAAAAGGGGACGCTGGGATAGTAGACAGGGGGACAGGAACACGAGAATAAGAACAGGAGAAGAACACGAGGACGAAGAGGTCAATCATCAACCCAGTCACATTCCTATACGAACTCTCACCAGAACCAAACACAACACCAACCACTCACTTGCCTGATCAACATCTCAAGCAATCAACCAATTCACCTAGAGTAGCCCTACTAGTTTTAGGCCTCGGCTCGCTCTGAGCACCCCCGTGTAAACCAGCTTGTACTGCCCCCCTGTACGAGCACTTTGGTGCAAGATAATACAGTACCCCCTCCTCTTGCTGGACGTAGGGCCTTCTTTGCCCGAACCAGGATAAATTCTGTGTTCTTGCATCACATATGGGAGAGGGAGCACGCAATATACAAATTTACTAGTTGGTGATCGACCCCTGGTCGAACACCGATAGTTGGCGCGTCAGGTAGGGGGCTTTGCGTGTCGATCAACTCCCAATTTCTCTTCCAGATGGAGTCCACCGTTCCACCACTTCCGTTCACCACCATCATTTGGTTCGGGAGCCTAGAGTTCCTTTCCCTGGGCCACGACCACGATATGGTTCTACTTTCTGGAGGTGGTGCGGATAGCAGCGGCTCCGATACATCGGGGCCAGGGAAGACCTCACGACGGTCCCACCACTCACGCCTTTCGACTGCGGCCAGGAGGAGGCGCGAGCGACGCCGCCGCAGCCTTCGCCGCGTAGATGACGTGACACCTGACACCACTCCCCCGGTCTCAGCTGGCGACACAGTTCCTCCCTTCGGGAGCCTGTTTGACCCATGCTTGGAGATCGGAGGAGACCGCCTCGCCGAGCCCGACTCCGGCTTCGTCATACAGCCATCTCGAAGGGTTTCCAAGGCCTCTCCGACGCGCTCGGCCGCTCCACCATGTAACCTACTTCCGCATGGGCTCTACAACAACGCTAGACTCTTCTTTGCCTTCGTAGACTCGCGAATGCGGGCACAACACGGGTCCCCAGGGGACTTGCTACGTGCAACCGTGAACCCCAACGCCACTCCTCCACTAGGCGAGTACCCGGAGTCGCGACGAACCCCGACCCCCGGGTACTACACCTTGGGCACAATACGACAGCGACTGGAGGAGGAGCGCAGGGGATCTTTCCCCAACTTTTACCAAAGCCGCCCTGATCCAGACTCCCCTGATGAGGATTACGATCCCACGTGGGAGTGCTTCCACCTCGACGGACCAGTCGGCTCCTAGGACGACACCACCGACGCCGCAGCCGCGAGAGCAAGAGGAGGGGGCAACGCTACCCCAGCGTAAGGCGCCAGTCCACCGATTCCGAACGAAGCCGCTCTGCCTCAGGACGCCCAAATCGCGCAGGTCCGAGAGCTACTCGCCAAGCTCGAGGAGGAGCGCCTACGACTTCATCAGCTCGAGCATGCCCTCGAGCAAGATCGCGAGCGCCCACAGGGTGGAGGGGCCCACGCCAGGGCCCGTGACGTCCATCAGCGGATCGTTGAGGAAGGAGCAAACGAGCCCCGCGTCTACAACCGCGCCAGTTAGAATGTCATGGCAGCCGCAATGCTGCTCCGTGACATGCCGACACCCTCGATGCCCCAAGCGCAACGTATTAGAGATGAAATCCAGGGGCTCCTCCAGACCGCGGCCGTACAACAGGCGGAGAGCTCGGCCTCAAGGCACAGAGGAGCTGCTTCCGAGCGACAGGACATGTCCTCTCGTCAAGACCGAGAAGCGTCTGTCCACCAGGACAAGGCGCCCCGAGGCCAAGCAGGGCGACAACCGGTTCGAGACCGCATCCTCGACAATCGACAGGCCGAACTATGGATCATGTACTTCGACGGATCGTTGATGAAGACGGGAGCGGGCATTGGACTGCTGTTCATATCTCCCTCAGGAATCCACATGCGCTACGTCATCCGCCTTCACTTCGCCGCCTCCAACAACGTAGCCGAGTACGAGGCCCTCGTCAACGGTCTGCGCATCGCCATCGATCTCGGAGTCTGGCGCCTCGATGTTCGAGGGGACTCGCAGCTGGTGATTGACCAAGTGATGAAAGCCTTGAGCTGCCACGACCATAAGATGGAAGCCTACTGCAAAGAGGTCCGAAAGCTCGAAGACAAATTCCACGGCCTCGAGCTCAACCACATCGCCCGCCGATACAATGAAGCCGCTGATGAGCTAGCCAAAATCGCATCCACTCGAGGTATGGTTCCTCCTGACGTCTTTTCTAGGGATCTTCACAAGCCATCGGTCGATCTAAGCTCGGGGGCTCCCGCCCTCGAACAAGAAATCGACCCCTCCCCCTCGACGAATCCCCCCTCGATTGGGGATGAAGTCATGGAGATCGATGGAACGATCACAACCCCAACCTCCTCGATGGACTGGCGCGCGCCCTACCTCAAATATCTGATACGAGGCGAGCTCCCAAAGGACCGCACCGAAGCCCAATGCATAGCCCAATGTAGCCCTACTGGTATACTCCAACGATGCCTCACAATCGAGGAGGGGATGGCACTGCTAAAGGACATACACTTGGGGGCTTGTGGCCACCACGCTGCACCGAGGACTCTAGTAGGGAACGCCTTTCGACAAGGCTTCTATTGGCCGACAGCTGTCGCCGATGCCACCAAACTCGTCTGATCTTGCAAGGGATGCCAGTTCTACGCTAGGCAAACACACCTCCCGGCCCAAGCTCTTCAGATGATACCCATAACTTGGTCGTTTGCTGTATGGGGACTCGACATGGTCGGCCCCTTAAAAAAAGCAAAAGGTGGCCAAACCCACCTCCTCGTGGCCATAGACAAATTCTTGAAATAGATCGAGGCTCGACCCATCACCAATATTCATTCCCAACAAGCCGTGTTGTTCTTCACAGACATCATCCACCGCTTCGGGGTCCCCAACGTCATCATCACCGACAACGGCACGCAGTTCACCGGCCAAAAGTTCTTGAACTTTTGTGATCACCACAACATCAGGGTGAACTGGTCTGCAGTTGTCAACCCTCGAACTAACGGCCAGGTCGAGCGCGCCAATGGCATGGTTTTGCAGGGACTCAAGCCAAGGATCTTCGACCGACTAAACAAGCACGACAAGAGATGGGTCGACGAGTTGTCCTCTGTCCTATGGAGTCTCAGAACAACGCCAAGCCGAGCTACGGGGTTCTCCCCGTTTTTCTTGGTCTATGGGTCCGAGGCCGTCCTCCCCACTGATCTCGAGTACGGGTCCCCTCGATTAAAGGCCTACAATGAACAAGCCAATGCAGCAACCCGAGAGGACTCCCTTGACCAGCTCGAGGAAGCCCGGGACATGGCCCTCTTCAAGTCAGCTAGGTACCAACAGACGCTCCGACGCTACCACGACAAGCACGTACGCAAAAGGGACCTCGACGTCGGCGACCTCGTACTACGCCGCCGACAAAGCAACAAGGGGCGTCACAAACTGACGCCACCATGAGAAGGACGCTTCATCGTGGCAGAAGTGTTAAAGCCAGGGACCTACAAGCTGAAGAACAACAAGGGCGAAATCTTCACCAACGCATGGAACATCGAACAACTACGCCGCTTTTACCCTTAGGGCCTCGAGGCCTTATACATTTTCTGCATTATGTACATCTATCGCATCATGAATGAATAAAGTGTTTTCGAAATACATTTCACATTCGTTCATAACTTTGAGGTAGCCTCGACTTCGCTCCTACAAAGTCAAGCCTCCCTCGGGGGCTGACAGGGGGGACCCCCCTCCCTAAGTCCCTTAAAAACCCGAATGTTTTTTCAAAACTCGACGCTTCCCTCTCCATCTTCGCCCCGAGTACGCTCCGTGACTAAGCTAAGAACGCCTCGAACTCCCTAAGGGTCGAGGACCGTCGAGCCGAGGGCTCTCCTACGCCTCCGGGCTATGGTACCCCCACTCGCTCCCCCCCCCCCTCGAGGGATACAAGCGCGCGTCGAACACTTAGTCTAAAAGCACAAACTCAGGCAAAGAGAAACAGAGACGGTTCGAGAAATAAAAGCACCCAGATGCATCTCAAATAAAACGCATTAAAGGTTCTGAAGCCCCTAGGGGCTCGACATCGAAGTGTTACAAAAACTAATCTATTACATGGACCTTCTTGTCCAGATCTAGCTCACAAGCCTCAATTATTCCCATCGCCGTCTCCATCCATCGGGGGAAGCACCTCAGGCTCAAAGAGCTTCGCCAACTCACCACCAGGCACCTCTGCGGCATCAATCAGCTCATGGCACCTCGCCATGTTAGCTTCGTCACTCAGCTCTGGGTCGATGACAAAGCCACGAGCGACGACGCTGAGGTCGTAGGAGTAGCCCGAGCGGACGACCGTGAGCGCCCGGGTCATCACAGAAGGTGGAGATGGCGCCCTCGAGCCTCTCGTTCAGGGCCGCCTCCGCCTAGTGGAGGCTCTGGAGACTAGTCAGATCCTCATGGGCTCGGGTCTTGTCTTCCTCGAGGGCTGTCGAAAGAAATAAGAGACTTCGTCAAAACCAAAAACAGGGGAGGGTCGAGACCAAGCAAGCTCAGTAATGATTCTAAAAAACTCACCTCGGGCGTGCGTTTCCAGGGTGACGTAGGCCTGCTCGACCTCTTGAAGTCGGCGGCTGGCGTCGTCAAGGGCCATGGCTTGGTCGCTCCTCTCAACCCGGAGGTCCTCGATAAGCTTACCTGTGCCCTCGAGGGCCCTTGCCTTGGCAGCCATGTCCTCCTCTAGGGTGGCAATCCAAGCCCGCGCATTCTGCTCCGCGACGTTCAGTGCGTCGCGGTCCTGGGAGACGGCGTCGACGTCCGACTGAAGCCCCCGGACCTGCTCCTCGAGGGAGGCGCGGTTGGTGGCCGCCTCCGCCAAGTCGCCCTCGAGCTGTCGGGCACGCCCCGTCGCCTGGACCAACTCCTCGCTCAGCGCGGCGGCCTCCTCCTCAACCTTACGCTGGGCCTCCCGGGTGGAGTCCCGTTCTTGCCCAGCCTCGGCGGCCTCCTTGAGGGCGGCGTCAGCCCTCGATCGCGCTTGAGAGGCCTCCCCCTGGGCGGCCTCAACCTCCCCACGCGCGGTGGCCACCTCGGTCCTCGCCTGGGCGGCCTTCGCCTCCGCCTTCTCCAGCGACGCGCGGAGGGTGGGGAGCTGCTTCCACTGCTCTTGCGACCGGAGGATGAATTGGGACTTGTCATACGACCTCGCCCTCAACATCTGATAGGGATAAAAAGGAAGGTCATCAAAAAAAGGACAACAAGATAACCAAGGCAAGATCAGAGAGAAAGAATGAGCCTTACCTCCATCCTCCGGTACAAATCCGCGGAAGCGACCTCCGCCAAAAGGCGCACCACATGGGCCAACCACGCCCGGAACTCTTCCAGGTGATCCCACTCCCCGAGCTTGGCTTGATCGTCGAGCTTGAGGAAGGTGCGCCCTGGGTCTTGGGGGTCGGCCAGCTCGAGGGGCTCCTGCCCCCAGAACTTGAAACGGCGGTTGATCCTATCCCTGACCTCTCGCATAATGCCCTGGCCCATCTCGAGGTCACCCCCATGGACCATCACCCGCTCCGCCAGAGTGGGGAAGGGGCTCGCCCCCTTGAGCTGGGCACTCCGGGCCTCGAGATCGTCTTGCGGCATCGCCGTCGACCCCTCCGAATCATCGCCTCTAGGCGGAGGAGGTCCCCGCCGTGAGAATAACCCTGCGCGGTGAATAAAACACACGTTAGTACCCAGGATGGCAGGCTCACCGTGGTCCCCTCCCTCCACATCGACTAGGTCAGGGGGCGGAGCAGCTAGAGACGATGACTGCCCGACTTTGAGCTGAGGCCGATCTAACGCTTCGGACATGGCTACGTCCGGCGCGCCACTCCCTTGCGCCGCAACGACGATCCCCTCTGGTTCCGAGCGGGAAGCCGTCGCCACGGCCATCTCCGTTGGGTCCACCAGCTCCGCCACCATCTCAGCCACCTCCTCGCCCGTGGCCTCCGCCGTCATCGCCGCCTCTCCCGCGCCCGACGAAGGGGCAGCCGGAACCGCGAAGGATAGGGCCGCGACACGATCTTCCCCCTCAGACAACGCCGACTGAGGGAGAGGAGGGCTCGGCTGTACGCCTCCCTCCTATCGCACCTTCTCCTCGCGCTCGAGCCTCTGGCGCGCCTCCAGTGCCACGAGGCACTCGGGCCACTGTGACGGCGCTGGTTGCGCCGGCGTCTCCTCCTCACCGGTGGTGGTCAGGTCCACCACCTCCACCTCAGCGGAGGGTTGGGGCTCGACCCCTGCCACCACGGCCGCCTCTGGCGCCGATCCCGCACCCATCGAGCCCGCCGGCTTGACCTCCTCCGCCACGGCCGCCGCGGGTGCTGGCCCCGTTCCCTCCGAGGTCGCAAGCGCGGCCTCCTCCGACGGCGCGGTGAGCACGGTTTCGCCCGCCTGCTCGACGAACCCGGTCGAGGCGACGGATCAACCCACCTCCTCCGCCGCTCGAGCCCGCTCAGCGGCCGCCTGCACATGCCCTCGACCCATCGCCTCCCGCGCCTTGACCACCCACTCTGCGCTGGAAGTGGGGACCGAGGGGGACGGGCCAGCAGAGCCGGCCCCAGCCGCCATCCTGGACGCGGCCTCCACCCTTATCTTCTTGGCAGGGGTAGGGGGCGCGGCCTCCCAACGAGCGCACCATGAAAAAAGGACACACTCGCAACGGTAAACGCAGAGTATAACCGACATAGGGAAAATCCGAAACCAAAGGAAAATGGGCTTACCCTAGCGGGACCATGGGGGCCCGACCAACAGACCTCGAGCCGCTCGAGGGCTTCTGGACAGCACCTCGGGAGCCACTCCCACCGCCACTGCCACCGCTGGCCACGGCGGGGGCTGTTGACGCTGCCGGCGTCGTGGTCTTGATGGGGGTCGATGGTGCCCTCGTCGCCGCCACCTTGGTCTCCTCCTGGGTCGACGGGCCCGAGGACCAGGCACTGGACCGAGCAGGGGCCGGCGGCGCACTCGATCGTCCCCTCGATGGGGACTGCGACGAACGGCTGCGTGTCCACCGCGCCACCTCACCCTGGGAAGCCGCAGGGCGCTCACCCCCCGACTCGATCCCAGCAGTCGGGGCCGACCTCGATGTCGACCCCCTCTCCCCTCCGCTACCAGCGGTCGCCCCTTGCACGGGCGTCCCCCCTCCTCCTCTGACTCCTCTTCCTGCACAAAGGTGACATCCGTCAGATTCGAAGTAATGGTTGCAGCCCGATGTCCCTACATCATGCCCCTATCCTTAATAACCTCGCCACCGCTTGACTCCTCATCCTCCTCCAAGGGGGACTCCTCCTCAGAGAGGTCGGCTTGCCTCTGCCGTGACCGACGTTGGTCACGTGCCTCTCTTTCTTGGGCCTTTGTGCCCCTCTTCTCCTTGGCCTTATCTTTGTCTCTCTTATCCTGCTCGGCCCATAGGCGTTTCACCTGGGAGTCGTCCCGCTCCTCCTTCACTGGTGGCAACGACATCCGGAAGACGACATTCCCCTGAGGAACACGAGGCGGTTAGGGGGCAGGCAAGGGAGACAGACAAGACGGCCAAGTGGACATTGACACAGGAAGAGACGACGTACCAACTCGACGTGGCCCTAGTCCGGCACCATGGGGATGCTGGCGACGTGCCCCACCTCGAACGCGCCGGCGAAGGAGGCGCGCACCCGATGGACCACCCTCTCGAGGGGCAACACGTACTCCACAAAACGGTACCCCTAGAGATCCACCCCAGGGCGCATCTCGTCGAGGCGCAGTGGGCGGGCCATCAGCGGCACGTGGTGGAAGGCCGACACCATGATCGCCGACGTAAGCCCCTCCCGCCTCAGACGGAAAATCGCCATGAGCAGGTGGTCGAGGCGCTTCTGCTTCCTATGCCGGACGTCGTACTTCCATTTGAAGGGCTTCGATTCAATCGTCCGCCCGGTGTAAGGGGGAAGCAGGTCATCGTCATTTCTCAAGTAGAACCACCATAAGTGCCACCTCGCGTGGCTCGACTTGATCCTCACCGAGATCCAGTCTTCCGCCCTCTTGAGGCCGATGCTACAACACCCCATCCGGACCATCCTTCGATGGCCGGTCCCGGCCGGAGCATGAAACAAGCTCGCCTCGAACAGATGGAGCCACAGCTCCTAGTGGGGCTCCATCCGCAGGTACCCCTCTCACATGGCGGTGAAGACCGCCGCGTGAGAGACGCCGTTGGGGGAGAGGTACTGGAGCTCCACGCCGTAGTGGTTGAGGATCCCCCGCAAGAGACGGTTTGGGGGGATCCCAGCCCCTCCCGGTGGAAGGCCTCGAAGCTGACCACGTAGCCCTCCGGTGGGTTGGGCTCGTGATCCGACTCCGGCGGCGCCATCCACTCCGGATGGTCCGCCGAAGTGACAGGCCGAAGAAGGCCGCTCCCCGCCAGCTCTCCCAACCGCTCCGCGGTCGCCGTCGAAGGGAGCCAAGCGTCGGGGCTGCGCAGGGTGTAGTTGGCCATGGTAGCGGGGAAGCAGATGCATTCGGAGGCAGGTGTTGAAGGTGTGTTCCCGATCTTTTCTCTCCTCACTCACGTGCGCAGATGCGAAGCTCAGGAGACGACGAAGGCAAGGGCGGGAACGAAGAGGCAAGGAAGGCAACGGAAACGCAACGGGAAGATCCATCGAAAAGGCAGGTAAATCTCTGCATTAAATGCGCCCACCTAACTCTCCTCAGGGATCCATAGGGTAAGGGACACCTGTCACGACGTCGGGGTTCTCGCCGCCCTCCACGCCCGCCGCGCGCAGACGAAGGGACATCTCCTAAAAAGGCGCGCCCATGACCAACGATAGGGAATGTGGAGCGTTACCTTCGGAGGAAAGCAACAGACATCGACTCGTCCCTCGAAGCCTCGGGGGTCGATGGCTGGCCCCACGGTCGCGGGTTCGACAGTCACCCTCGAACGGTCCTTCCCAGAGAAGTAAAACGGACTCCGGTCCACCCCTAAAATCTCGAGGGGGCAAAGGCTGGCCCTCGAACAGGGTTTGACAGCCGCCCTCGAGTACCCGAGTCAGGGATGACCCAGGGGGAGCCAACACGAGGCCCCGCTCGAGAACGGACTCTCGAGACCCCCCGGGACATATCCAAGGCAAAACCCGGTAGTACCGAAGGATCCCCACAACGGGAGGCATCGAGCCACCGACTCTCAGCGAACGGAGTCGGCACCTTGGTAACCCATACGGTTTCGCTTAAAGAGGACGTCTCAGGGCTTTTATCGACCCCTATCGAACGGGGCACGAGTTCTCACTTGGATCTCCCCGTTACCAGCTCACAGCGGACTTCGAGGCTCGTCCGAACGAGGATAGCTCGACGCCCTTCACCCCACAATCCGAGCGCAAGGATTCGTGGGAAGGATGCTAAGAGGTAGCAACACTCAGCCGCACGAGGCTCGGGGGCTCGACTATGCACGGCACCCCTCGACGAAAGAGGGTCAAAAACGTCCAAAGCCTGGCAGACAGAGTTGGCCTCCCGATGGGGCACTATGACTCCAGTTAACCTCATTCCCCCCCAGATAGGCCGCAAATCAAAGCCCCCAGAGGAGTCCTTAATCACTCCTCAGGGGCCTCGGGGGCTACCCCCGCGGGGTGCGCTCGCGCGCACCCCGCGGAGAATCAAACCATATACTAACTCTGCAGATCATCGCCAAAAGCCCCTATGTGGATTCTTCTTATCCGCATAGAGCCTCGGGGGCTACTGTCGGGTACAAAGGTAAGGGGTACCCTAATCTGTGATAATCTAATGCCTAAACATCCAAGCGAAATTTGACAGTCGACCAAGCAATGGAGGAAGGCCCGTCAGGTGAAGGCCTACCCCACCAGCAGAAAGGGCAGGCCATGGGCCAGCCCATTACCAGAGGGATGGTAGGTGGAGTGACCTTCGGCCTCGATCCCCCGAATGACTGAGAAGGGATCGAACGAACGACCCTCTGCCGCGACCCCTCGACCGACTGAAAGGGGGATCGAACGAGCGCCCCCCAACCTCGACCCCTCAGATGACGGAGAGAGGTCGATCGAATCCCCCTCGACTCCAACCCCCTTAAGTGACGGACAGGGGGTCGAACACGACGACCCCCGAACAGGAGGCTCAATCAGCTCACCTGCTCCCGGTATGGGATAAAGGGAATCCTATGCTGGAGTCAGTCCCCGCCTAACGCCATGGGCGCTCACTACCTCGGTCAAATCCGTCAAGTCATCACCCATACCCGGATTACCCGTCGACCGTACAACTACTGTAGCCACCCCTCAAGTACAGAGCACCCCTTCGAATTTTGGGCGAGGAAGCCCTCAACTGCGTTCTCAGGAATGTGTCAGGGTCACGCGGGCCTCGATACCCCTAGACCCGGGGGCTCGACCGTCATCCCCGACTGTTACGGCATGGACCCGTCCAATCCGTCCCGCTTCAACTGTGGAGTTCGCAGGTTCCACGCCATGCCGTCCGGCGACGACCAGTCCGCCATCACCATGCCTCGGAACACCAGAAGTACAGGAGGAGCATGCCGCTACAGCGATCGACGTCTCGTCACAGACATGGCGCACGAACACGCCTCTCATACCGATACGTACTAGGCCCCTATACTCCTAAGCCTCCCCTTGGCCTATAAAAGGGGACGTTGGGATAGTAGACAGGAGGACAGGAACACAGGAGTACAGGAACACGAGAACAAGAACAGGAGAAGAACACGTGGACGAAGAGGTCAATCATCAACTCCACTCACATTCCTATACGAACTCTCATCAGAACCAAACACAACACCAACCACTCACTTGCCTGATCAACATCTCAAGCAATCAACCAATTCACCTAGAGTAGCCCTGCTAGTTCTAGACCTCGGCTCGCTCTGAGCACCCTCGTGTAAACCAGCTTGTACTGCCCCCTGTACGAGCACTTCGGTGCAAGATAATACAGTACCCCCTCCTCTTGCTGGACGTAGGGCCTTCTTTGCCCGAACCAGGATAAACTATGTGTTCTTCTTGCATCAAATCTGGGAGAGGGAGCACGCAATATACAAATTTACTAGTTGGTGATCGACCCCCTCGGTCGAAACACCAACAATGTGGGTGTCACTGTTGGTGATTGATATAGAGTACGGGACATAAGAGGATCCTGGGTGCGGAAGAAATATGTATATAGAGGAAAGAATCTCGCTGATTAGTATAGAATATTCTTTTAAAGGATGAATATATAGGATGAAGAGTGTGGATAGATAGAACATCTATTTTTTTTATTCGATCCTAAATAACACTTGGGGGCTATAAAGGCTTCCCCAATGTGCCACTGTGGCGTACAGCCCGTCCTCCACCTCAACATCAATATACCATGTCATTTCCTTTGGTAGCCTCGCAGACCTATGTAGTAGCATGTCTTACCTGACAAACAGCAGAAGATAATACCAGAGAATGCGTTGTGACCGGATACTAGTGGCCTTGGAGAGTGAGAAAGGAGAAAAGGTACTGCATGCACGTTCTTTTTCTCTGACCAAACATATACGATGCGACAGACTGATGGTGTTGCCTACACTACTATACGGAGAGAGAGTGGTAGCTCTATTTTTTTTGTCAACGTGGAATCTGCTTTTAGTGTGAGGCTAATGGTCGTATGCCTCCATTGTATGCGCCCTAAGTAAAAAGATCGTATTGGTCATCTTGGGGCACCGAAAACTAACACTTATAGTGGTTTTAGTAAAATAAAGTGATACGGGTCCGTGACTCACAGTGGATCATATGTAGTACCTTTTTACTAAACGATTGGATGATGCCTGTGAGTCTGTGACCCGATCTGAGAGAGTCGATACAGCGCACGGCGGCGGCGGTGAGACCCCATGACGTCCTGTACTTGCATGATGATGGATTGGATCATTGGAATTTGGAAGCCAAGCTTCAGGCCGGACGTGTCATGTGTGCCCACAGGCCAGCGTGGGCTGGAACAAGAGGGCCTCAAAAGGCCTTGGGTCGTTGCCAGGTCTTTCTTTATCCCAATCTCGCTGCGTCTCCCCGGCCGCCGCGAATCCTCAAGACAGCCACGAAGATTGGATTTCTGGAGATCGCGCGCACAACACAAAGAAGAGAAGAGACCCAAGTCGAGATCGAGGATGATCCGGCGGTTCGTGAATCTGGTGGCGGAGAACAACAAGACCGGCGTGTACTCGCTGCACCGCCTCGACGTCTCCAAGCATCTCTTCCACCAGTCAAGAGCCGACGCCGCACGCGTGGTGCCGTTGTTCCTAGCAGGAGCACAGCCGCACAACAGAAGTTCTGACGAGCAGCAGCCGATGATGCCTTACAGTTTGGAAGAGCTGCCAGCACCGTGCGTGAAGATCCAACCGTCCTTCAGGGACGAGTCGGTCATGGAAAAGCTGCCTTTTGGGGGGTTCTTGCCTTGAACCCCCGCAGCAGTGAAGACAGATTCCTCTGCATGAACTGGTTGGGCGACACCATGCTCTGTCATGCCGACAAACCATCCGTCTATCCCATGCCTCACCTCCGAGATGAAGTGGGAGTGGGAATGAACCCAATCTCCTTCTCCGTCGTCGCCCGTCCTGATGCTGCTGGGGAAGAAGAAGACCTCTACGTTATCGACAATGTCCCAGAGCGACAGCGGGACGCTCCTCCTGTTTCCGTGTCTTGAGAAAAGACGCCGACGCCGATGGTTGGCGCTGGGAGACTCTTCCACCGCCACCCTTCTCTTCATGTGTTCCTCCTACACAATGGTCGACGGTGGCCGCACGCTCTGCTTCTCCTGTGCAACACAAACACCGGGCATCGGCACCTACTGCTTCGACACGGTGGAGCGTGAATGGAGGCATGCTGGTGACTGGCGTCTGCCGTCTGTAGACGGAGCAGAGTATGTCCCTGACTTGGCCCTCTGGCTCGGCTTCTCCCCATCCTACTACCTCTGTGCCACGTCGGACCTCCATGCCATGTCGTCGTCCATGGACGATCGCCCACCACCGAAGTTGCAGTATGTCTGGCAGGATAATGTCACACCGGAGAATTGGTTTGCAGGAAGGACCAGATTAATCAGCCTTGGCTTAGGCAGATTTTGCATCGCTAAAGCCTTTGTAGTTGAGTATCGACGCACAGGGGAGTGTGGTGATGAATGGTGGGAAGTTGATGACGAGGTTACTGGAGTTGAGGTGCGCAGGGATGATGACGATGATGGAAGGCTCAAGGTGTGGAAGCACAAGTCCCTGCAGTACTATAGCTACAGCGCGCCCCACGTTCAGTGTAAAGGCGGTGCTGTAGATCATCTTATCGAGATCTTCTACACTATTTATGTTTTAAAAAATGTTTTCATTTGATTATGTTAAAAAAAATTATGATTTTTCTAATACATATTAATCATATCAAATCATATATTTTTTTTATGAAATTAAATGAAAATAATGTGTATACAATAATTGTAGATTTTGTGGAGATCTAGTTTTGAGTTTTTTCGATCATTAAAATGTTTTAAAAATTAATTGCATATTCATAACTGAGGGTATTTTTTACTTTTTCACGTCAACAGTTTGACACCGTCCGTTTGCATCGAAAACAGGCATAATGACATGTAGGCCAAATAAGTTTAAAGCAGTGACACATGTGACCGTTTGAACTTTTTATTTTAGTAGCTTGTAGGTAATTACAATCTTTTATAATGTCACACAGCTAAAACCCCGGCCCCTCTGTATATATCCATGGGTCATCATCGGTGAATTGCGCTCTCGCTTATCATTTGGGTAATAAAGAAAGTTTGGACCCTGTCCTGAAGACGAGGAGTCCACTATTTAAAGTCCCTGAGGCCTTACGATGAAGACAGCAGGACCACCATGGTCCATGGAGTACGTCGTCTATCAGTAGCTACTAGCTAGAGATCGAGGGCGTACGTATCTCTTCGACTCTTCCTCCCCTTGTAGTTGTAGGCAGTAGAACGTACGTACACGTACATACGTCACGATGATAAGATGGAATCAGCTAGCTTTGGGCTTTTTGGCTCGCTCACGTACGTCACTCGCAAACGGGGTGAGGCTGCTGCTGCTGGGCGTAGTCCTTGAGGGAGACGAGGGGCATCTTCCCGCCGAGGTACTCCGGGAGCTGGGTCTCGTCGATCTCCCGCCGTAGCGTCTCCCGAAGGCTCTTGTCGTCCACGAACACGAACTGAAAATGCATGTTTCTATTAGGCAAAAATGATGAGCGCTAGTGCAACATACAGATACTTCTTCTTCCTCTTCTTGGATCTTAATTAATTTCAGAGAAGAACACATCCCATGCAATATAAGGGCAGCTCATATATATATGGTATGGTCATCACGTACGTACCTTGTCCCTGGTGTTGGCGTCGATGAAGGGGTAGATCATCGTCTTCCACACCTTGATGAAGATGTAGGGCACGTTGATCATCAGCGCCTTGCCCAGCCGCTCCGGGTAGTAGTTCTGCATAATCTCAATGGCAGCGATGTAGGCCCGGACGTCGCAGTTTGCGTACCCCCAGCCCTTGAGATCTATGATGGACAGGAACTTCTCCTGCCCTCTCGGGATCCTGCAGGGGGAGGCATGGCAGCATTTCATATATCAGTTAATTAGCAATCGCGTTTCCCCCCTTTTTATTTTATTACACACACGCTGATGACTATGATCAATTAATGTGTAAATAATCCCCATTGCAGGATACACACTGAATAATGCGCTTATTAGTTTACCTGGCACAGATCTTGTCGAAGAAGTAGACCACAAAACCTGCACAAGAAGAAGAAGGACACTCAGCTCGCACTCGTTCAACACTCAACTCGCACAAGAAGAAGCAGTAGTAGTACGCACTCTTGAACTCTGGCATGTCGCGGTTGGCGGAGTAGTGGTTGGCGAGGAAGCCGACGAGGATGGGGCGGCCGGCCCTGTCGACGCCGCCCATGTAGGCCTTGTCCTGCTCCAGCTCCCCGCGCACCTGCTCCTCCGTCACGGACCCGCCGGGCGCCGCCTCCGCACGCCACCTCAGAAACTTGAGGAACATGGCGCCGGCCTTGTCCACGTTGTGGTCGCGCGCCCGCAGGAACCGACGCAGCGTCAGGTTGTCCACCTCCTGCCACACCGTACCACCAGTGTCATCCTCCATTATCCATGACATGCATTTGTTATTATTATATATATATATATATAGAAACTCCTTAGCTACTCCGCAAGATATTACTCGCACACCGACGCCCAGCCAATAGCGGTCACAGCTAACGGCGCGACGACGTTTGTTCCAGAAGCGAGCACGCAGCCTTAGCGGGTTTAGTATAGATTAATACCCGTTAGACCATATATTATATAAGTAGTAGTATATACATTATATGCGTCGTCTAGTCCCTCTTGACTCAGCCGCCGCCGCTGTCAAGCAGTCTGCGCGAGCAGCCAAGATTCCAAAATTTGTCCAGCTGAGCAGCTCCGTAGTGCCAGAGTCCAATGTCGCTCCTCCGTTCGAGATCCGGCGGCGCCTGCAGCGTCCGTGGTGGCGTGATCGGTGATCCTGATCCGCCACACGGCTGCGGTGCGACCGGCGTCGAGGCGCGGCAGATCTAGATCGTGCGGATGGGGGCCTGTGAAGGTGCTTCAATGGCAGATCTGGCATAGCGACCGTGGGGCTTGGTGGATCATGACGACGGCGGCCCCTTCCCGGTGAGCGCACGACACCCCGACTCCGGCGTGGCCTTCCCTCAGTGCTCGCGCGACCCGCCCCAGCACGGTGGCTCCCTCCAAGATCCAGACGCCGGTGGTGAAGAGGACTGGCCGTCACCAGATCCAGATGCCCAGACGTCGGTAGTGTAGGCCTAGCACCACCGGTGGTGAGGTGTGTGGAGGCCAGCACCGTACCTCCATGGTTCGCACCTCCACAGGTCCTCGAATAGTTGGCCCGGCACACGGGCGTGCGGCGCCATCATCTTGGGGTGTCGTGCGGGCCTGGCCGTCGCCGTCGCCGTCGCCGTCGCCGTCGCCAGGTAATCCGCCTACCGCATGGCAGCACAGGGTGGTGGCCACACCGCTGACGCGGGGAGGGTCGCGCTGTCACTGAGGACACCGTGAGCGCAGGGGTACTCTGCGCCGTCGGAAAGCAGCTGTTGCGGCGAGGTCGCCCAGTACAGCCCGCCGCCTCGCCTCACCCTGTGTGATGAGCGTATACTGTACTTGTGCGAACATAAATATCCCTGTGTGATGAGTGTATACTGTACCTGTGCTAACATAAATATGATAGTCCTACTCTAGTTTATGTATGTTATATTTTCCTGATACTAGCTTATAAAAAAGTATGTATACATACGTACCCTGATGTGTATATGAAGATACTTCCAAACTACAAGTATGCAGGTATGCCTACTCGGATGATGTAGTAGTACCACTCCAGTTTACGTATGCTATATTTTCCTGATACTAGCTTATACTTTGATAAAAAAGAGAGAGTATGTATACATACGTATCCTGATGAGTATATGAAGATACTTCCAAATTACAAGTATGCATGTATACCTACTCGGATGATGTAGTTTGTATATAGTAATCTGATTAGTATATGAAGATACTTCCAAAGTCCAAACTATACATAAGTATGCACATAGACCTACCATGCACAATATAATCACAAATTAAAATTAATATATGCATATACTTTATATATACATACTCTTATAAAGGTTACGTATATGAGCATACACACCAGCGGCACAACGTATACTTTAGTGTATATATACACATACTCTAAAAGGTTACGTATCTTGACATACTTGAATTTTTAAAACACCCATTGCCCGAACTTCAGGCAACCGATCCAGTATTCATTAACAGGCTGGGTTTTTGTCAGATCCGCAAACCTTTATCAGCATAGAGCTATCCTCCCACGTCCGTTATAACAGAGTGAGGGAGTATATACACGTGAGGTGAGTGTATAGAAAACTCACCCTATATATATAGGGAAACTCCTTATATATATAGAGAACTACTATTTAGTAGCCTGAGGGTTAAATACTATTTAGCACCCCACTATAGCATTTTATTTCGATAAGTCTAGCAGTAATAATTTATTACTCATGTATGGATTTTTATTACTGCTGATCTCACTAGAATAAAATACTGTAGTGAAGTGTTAATATATATATAGTTGTATGTATGATGGATGAATTTCACTCTTCAATTTGCACTTGCGGGTTGCAATACACGCCTAATGGTGTGTTCTAGAAAAAATTGCACTTGCGGGTCAGTTACTTGTAACACTATAGCTAGCTAATTAAAGCATTTCACGTAGACAGCGAAAAGATCGACTGTGACGACAATGACATGCATGGTCCACGTCCAACTAGTACATAGTACATACGAAAATGTACCGGTATTGGGCGAGTTGTATTATTATAGTTGTTCTATAATAGCGACAGAACACCCACTCCCACGATAAGATCTGGAGTACTCACTACGTACGTATCTAAATATTGTTGTTTGTCAAGAAATAATATTGACTAAATATAGATCTTTCGTTTTTTTTGACTAAATATATATTAAAAATATATTAATGGTATCGCTCCGGACTGACAATCTGGTAGAAAAATTGGGACTAAATGGCAAGTTTCCAATTGGGATTGGAACCCAGTCGTGCACTACTAATATGAATATAGTTTTTTCAATAAACTTATTTAAAGATATAAATTTATGACACGACACTATCATATACCAATTATTTAGGGACGAAGTGATCAGTAATACCACCAGTGTGGGGACGGAAAGATGGGGACAAAGACCGGTGTCTTTCTATTATCTACTTGTTGCAAAGATACAATCCTAGATCGGCTTAATTAAAGTACTAAAACTATCTTATTAAGCTAAGTTCGAGTGGATGTACGTGTAGAAAATAGTACAAGTTTGTATGACTTCCAATAAGTACGTACACTTATGAAGATGTATTTTTTTTTTTTGCGAGAATGTGTTTAGCACATGTTTTATTAAGAAAAAGGGTTCCTAGTTTAGAAAGCATACATATATACTCCGTACCTGCTAGCATCATATATCACATAAAGGTACCATTGATATGATGGTGTGTAGAACACTGAACACGGACAAAAGGCAGGCACCACTACTACACACCGCTAGAGGATAAAAACGCATTCCGTGAAGATTTTTATTTATAGTAGAATTGCATCTTCCATTCTTCCTAGAATTAACTGAAGGAGTAGTCAAGTGAGGAACACACGATCTCCAACGCAAGTGTTATGTACTTTTTTTCCCCCCACATCTGTGTGGTTTCGTTCACGTCAAAAGAAAGCACATATGAAACCGGCCAATGATACGGCACGATTGTTGTGCATATATGGCACGCACGTACGGCGCTCAAGCAGATGCCAAATAATTTTTTTTCCTGGACATATAACAACATCGTTGATTTATCGGCTACATAATCGATAAGCGGAGGACGTACGTGCGCGGCACGAACAAGCAGAGGAGATGAGATGGGTGGAGGCGACTGGCAGACTGACCTTGGCGCGGGGGTCCTGCGCCTGGACGAGGGCCCTGAGCTGGGCGACCTTGAGCCACTCCCCTTCGCCGGCGTTCGCCATCGATCTCCGGCCCTCCCTCGTGAACCTGGATGGATCTAGCTAGCAGGAGCAGGAGCAGCGAGCGAGGCTCCTGCCTGCTGGTTCCTGGGCTCCCGCTCGCTCGCTCGCAAGGACCAAGCAGGGACGCTCCTCGCTACTACTACCTCAACTGAAGAGGAAGAGAACAGGCAGCAGGCAGCAGCTAGAACTTGAGCTTGTGGTTGTGGACGACGAGGACGCCACGCCAGGACGGGCCACGAGCTGTAGTGGTACTATTGGGTTAGCTCTAGCTACTGTAGGTCGTTGCCAGACTGGTGGTACAGCGACCGACGGCGACGGCGAGGCGACCCAACCCACAACCAGTCTGTTCAGCTCAGCTGCCTGCGGACCAGTAGTCGGGATCGGACTGGGCGCCACCGCGCCAGCGAGCGACCTTGATAACAGTGCTTGATAATACATGCATGCACCAATAATGCTGCTGCGGCTACAAGTCCACCCTACGTACCGGCGTCCTGCACCTGCTTGTCCTCACGCGCCCGTTTTTTCCAATGTCCCCTTGTGTCTCTGTGTGTGTGTGTGTGTGAGCCGAGACGACGACGTCGCCGTCCTCTTGTTTCCTTCCCATACATATCGTCGCCCTAGTCCGTCCGCGAGCCGATCGAGCACGGGGTGGCACACGGGACCGCCCGGGGGTCCGAGAGTATTATGTACGGTACGTGTGGAGTCTCCACATCGGTGCGGCGCCGTGCCGTGCCGCCTGCTGTTTGCTGTGCTCACGTACAGTGCCAGTGCCAGTGCCAGTGCCAGTGCCAGCACGTACACCTCACCGCACGGCGCTTCGCTCAGCGACGACCACCCGCCGGCCGGTCACTCTCTCACGCCGCTAATGGATACACTAGCTACTAGCTCCCGTGCACCGCGCCACGTCGCCTGCTCCTCCCTTGAATCAATTTTTCTTCCTTGTTGATTGAATGGTCTTTCCAACGAGCAACCAATTCGATGGGCGATGGCACGGACGACGGGTGAACGGATCAAGCTGCTGACAACGACGATGATGGACTGATTGATGTGCGGAATAAATGACGCGCCGCTGTACTGTACCTCGATCCCCATCTCCGTTCCAGGAAGATCGAGTAGACATCCCTCTTTTCCCTTTCATCAATCAATCAAATAAAAAAAAAGCAAACAAATGGTCCTGAATTGATTAGTAGTATACGTACTTGATAGGTTTATATACATGTATGTATGGAAATACTATTCCTTTTTTAGAGGGATATACTGTTGTAGTAGATAGATAGATAGATGATGGTGTGGGTGACTGACATATATGAGTACCGTCAGTAGGGCAGGGCAGGCAAGCGAGTGGTCACCCGGCCCATCCATCTCGGTTGAATGGCCCAATACTTTTAACCCCAATGGGGATTGGGTTGGGCCCGTGTTGAGATTTAAGAGGCAGGCCCATCTGATCCGCGCGTTGAACTAGACACAAAGACAGGTAGCAGCGTCGCCTAACTCCGCTCCGAGAAACGGCGCAGCGCAACCTAAGTGGGTTGCGGTTGCGGTGGTCTTGGGTGTTTGGCCGGATCCACGCGGTCCGAAACGAGCGAGGCCGTCCGTCTGCTCTGCTCCTGCCGCCGCGCGCCATGGGCCATGGCCATGCCAGTTGCCAGACCCCGATCCAGCATCGCTTGCTGGCCATCACGTGGTTGTGTTGTGTGAATCACCACCTCCCGTTCTCCCCGCCGATCGAACGGGCTACAGTAGCTTTTATTTGTCGTGTTGTCGCCTTCTTCAACCGATGACGCGCGCGGTTGACCAACCACTTCGACTCGTACAAGTCTACTGTACGTAGTAGTACGATCCGAGCTCCTGACCTCCTGTACGTCCTGGACGATTGTCGCCTAACCCTAACTAGCTAGGGCTTTGTCGTTGTCCCAAGTCAACCGGCACGTTGTTAATGCTCCGGCAGACCCCGGCACACATTGTTAATGCAATGGCACCGAGCGCCATTGCATTGCAGTGGCAACCACGCCACGCCTGCCCTGCCTTCTTCGATCCGTCTTCTTCTCTTCACACGCCACCGACACCTAGCCAGTCAACCCAACCATGCTGAAGCGGAAGCAATGCAGCAGTAGTGTGGAATGTGAAAGCGGCTCTTTTGTCTCGTCGTGTTCCTTGTGACAATTCGGAGAAACTAATAATAACTAGCAAAGGGAGATTACATTATTCAATTATTAGGAGCAACTAACAAAGATGATCAGGACACTTCCCTTCCCTACCCTACGCTACTAGTAACGAGCAAGGGAATCTCATCATCATCATGCTGCCACTGCATGCCAAGTGCCAGGGTATGTTTGGTTCCCAGCCACGTTTTGTCACGCCTAAGGTTAAGTATTTGTCACACGGCAGAATTGAACTGTTTGGTTCATTACTAAACTTAGGCAAATTTATGTGGCTATTGTTTGGTGGGTTTGCCATGAAAATTTGACAAAATTGCAACATATAATTTCTAATGAACCAACAATTAATAAACATGAAAATTAAGACTAATATAGATACTTAGTGGTCTAGAATAACCTTCTATTTTTATTTTTTATTTTATTTTCTTATTTGTTTCAGTTATTTTATTCCTCCTATTCTCTCTCTACCTCACCCACCGCACGGACGCACAGGCTTATCTTCTTCCTCAGTTAGCACAAGCTTATCTTTTCATCCACCGCACGAGATGCCCAAGTGTTGTGCCTAGGCAGACTGATGGTTGCAAGCTCATGCGTCTCCGCACCCCGGCAGCCTCGTGCTTTGCATTCCGTCCATCTCGCGCACCTCCCCATCGCAGCCATGGTCACCAGCGGTTTGGCCTCGGCGCCTCGCCTTCATCGCGTGCGCTTCTTCGGACCCGTCCTTCCATGGCATCACCCAGGCAGCAATGCATCGGCATCACCAGTCTCCAGGGCCCGTGCTCACTTTCCCTCTCGCCAGTCTCTCCCGTCGGCGCGCCACAGCGGCCGTGGCGGCAAAAACGGCCGCCACACTTTTACGAACGAAACTGTGGCGAGATTGTCCTGTGGCGGCGGCGTGCCATATCTCAAGTGTGAACCAAACACCTGACAAATTAATGTGGCGAACTAAAAGTTAGGCGTGGCGACCTGTGGCCACGAACCAAACATCCGGACTGCTTGCAGTTGCACTACAGTTTCCTGTCCTGGGCTGGCCTAGCTAGTAGTAGTACGGTAATGCACTATGTGATAAAATAAACGTGTACCAAACCCATGGTCGGGTCGGGTCCAGCACCCAGCAGCAGCAGCTTGCTAATCCCTTTCCGCAAAATCCGCTATGCCATCCACTTTCGTTCCACAAGCACCCAATGTTCCTTTTATTTTTTTCTCGCTCTTGCTTTTGTAGCCAGTTCAATAATTTTTCGTAAACAAACAAAAAAAAATGTGGTTTTGTTTTGCTTTGTTAGTTAAACGAAAAGAAGGCGAGCATTAAAAGCGCCATGCTGCTTTTAATTTGGCTGGCTGCAACTTTCATCACCGAAGAAAGAAAAAAAAAACCTGATTCATTTCTGAGTCATGCTGTGCCATGAGCCCATGACAGTGCTCCATCATGAATTATGCCCCATGTGCAAGGGAACGGTCGCAGTCAGCATATATATATGGTTCACATTTCTTTCAAGACAACAACAGAAGAAATAAAAAAAAACATTGCTTCGAAGTTGGAACAGTGGTGAAAAGGAACCCGATCGAAAATGACTGCAGAAGCAGGAGTGTTAAACACCATGGCGACAGAGATGCGGTGAGTTTTGACAGGAACAAAAATTTAGACTGTCAGTGCTGCAGTGCAAATTTCTCAGGGATTACGAAATGACAGAAATCAAGGTCTGTCTTCTGACGTTTTGCTAGTTTATTTAAGGTACAGTATATAAGAAGACAAGTGAGAAGTCCAGTCCAAGTTTGGTGAAATAAGGACGGACGGAGGGAGGAAAAGGAAAGAAACCTGACATCTGATGCGGAGGCAAGCCCCTCACCAAACTTGCTTTCATTTCATGGAGCACAATTACATTAGTTATTAGCCTAGTATTATATTAGGGGAGGACTACAGCTCATCACTGGTGTGTGTGTGGAAAAAGATTAGGAAAGCAGAAGGAAAAAGGGGAGATGCATGCATACTCCTATATCATACTGCAAAAGAAGAATCAGCCGCGGACAGCCTTCCTAACCCTCCTCCAAGTGGTATTAGAACATGACCCAGCCTATTTCTCCGTCCTCCTGAAGCTCTGCTGTCCTGTGCCTGTGCGTGTGTCAGTGTGTGTGTGCGCGTTGGAGGAAGGAGGAAGGAAGCCTAGGAAAGCCACCGCTCACCTTCTCGCTCGCTCGCTCCCCACCAAACGCCGCTTGCGCTTGGTAGGAGGAAGAATTGGCAGAAAAGCTTCCCGTTGGCCAGGATCTCTGCCTCTTTAATTACCCCCTGGGGTTTGCCTGGCTCATTAGACCAGACAGGGAGACAGAGAGAAGGCAGGGCCGCAGGGGAGGGAGGAGAGGGGAGACACGGACAAGGAAGAGCAAGAGGAAGAGGCTACTGGGGAGGGGAGGGATCCAGAAGAAGATGAGGCGGTGGGTCTTGGCCATCGCAATTCTCGCCGCTGCTTCGGCGGCGGCGCTCTTCCTTGGGGCTGAGGCCCAGGCGGTCCAGCAGCAGCAGGGCCACCAGACAGAGAGGATCTCAGGTGAGAGATGATGGACATGGGCCTCTCTTTTCCTTGCGTTTGTTTCCATCTTGCTTTCTGATCTTGATAGGCTTATCCTTGTCAGTTTGTGGAGCTCATGCTGCTTCGTCTGTCTAGTTGGGTGTTTGTGGTGCATTTGCTAGTATTGATAATTTGGCAAAGCAAGAATTTTGGCGTCGATTAGTGTGGCAGCAGTTGACCTGTCAGGCCTCTGAATCCTGAATTCATCCAAATTCGATCCTGATTTCATATGCTAATAAGTTACAGATAAACTGAAACTGAATGCATCAGGATTTTAGTCTGACGAGGAAAATGTAGAATGCTTATTTCCTACACTACGTTCTATCATACATACCTACAATTTCTATACCTCTTGGGCAAACAGAATCGTACTCAATCACTGAGCAATAACTGACCCATGATGACAGTTATGATTTATCCAGCTTAGCATAGGTGCAAAACTTCACTTTGGCCTATGGCTTACTAGCACCTGGCATACTTTCATTCTATCATTGTACTTTTATGATCCTGTGAATGATCCCTAGCATGGGTTCTAGGACCTATGGTATATTCTTTTCCCTACCTTTGTGCAAAAGCCACAATGCTAATGCTGTGGCCGGCCAATCAAATGCAGGGAGTGCTGGTGACGTGTTAGAAGATAACCCTGTGGGGAGGCTCAAGGTTTACGTCTATGATCTCCCCAGTAAATACAACAAGAAGCTGCTGAAGAAGGATCCTAGGTGCCTGAACCACATGTTTGCCGCGGAGATCTTCATGCACCGGTTCCTGCTGTCGAGCGCTGTCCGGACTTTTAATCCTGAAGAAGCAGATTGGTTCTACACGCCCGTGTACACCACATGTGATCTGACTCCTTCGGGTCTTCCCCTTCCCTTCAAATCTCCTCGCATGATGCGCAGCGCGATCGAGCTGATTGCCACAAACTGGCCTTACTGGAACAGATCGGAGGGTGCAGATCATTTCTTTGTCACACCACATGACTTTGGTTCTTGCTTCCATTATCAGGTACAAACACCGCCGGTACATGAAGTAGCTGTAGCATGCATTTTTTTAATGCTTCCACTAATAAAGATTAGATGCTAAGCAATAATAGATAAGTACTGAATACCAGCATTTGAAACAACTGGGACATATCTAATTGTGTCACAGAACATGGGGCATTGTGGGCATCAAGATTCTTGTTTCACTATGAATGAACTACTCTGACTAAACTAATTCAGGCTCCACATGTTCTTTGTCCCTTGTAGAAGAAACATGCCTCAGGTTGGAAATTTTGTTAGATGTAATACTGATATCCAGATTCATGGTTATTAACTAACTGCCTAATAGAGATGACAACTTGTTAAACTTCCAGTTGGCACCTTTTGTTACTGGATGTTCTAACATCTCAGATATTTCTGTAACACAAGCGCTTCCAATTTTTCAGGAAGAGAAGGCAATCGGACGGGGAATCCTTCCCTTGCTTCAGCGTGCTACACTGGTTCAGACCTTTGGACAGAAGAACCATGTCTGCCTGAAGGACGGGTCGATCACAATCCCGCCATTTGCACCTCCCCAGAAAATGCAGGCTCACCTTATCCCTGCAGACACCCCTCGGTCCATCTTCGTGTACTTCCGTGGTCTGTTCTATGACACCAGCAACGATCCTGAGGGTGGTTACTATGCGAGGTAAATCATCTATCTGTCTGCAAGTGATGCAGCTTCCTTCAATGTCTGCCTCTTTTTTCCCCCAGTCAGTCATCGCAATACTGGGTCTGATCTCTGATCATTCTGCATGTTCTACAGAGGTGCTCGTGCATCAGTCTGGGAGAATTTCAAGAACAACCCGCTCTTTGACATCTCAACTGATCACCCACCAACTTACTACGAAGATATGCAGCGTTCAGTGTTCTGCTTGTGCCCATTGGGCTGGGCTCCATGGAGTCCCAGGCTGGTGGAAGCCGTGGTTTTCGGCTGCATCCCGGTGATCATTGCCGACGACATTGTCCTGCCCTTCGCGGACGCCATACCGTGGGAGGAGATCGGTGTGTTTGTCGCTGAGGATGATGTCCCGAAGCTGGACAACATCCTGACATCCATCCCAACAGATGTTATACTGAGAAAGCAGCGCCTTCTCGCGAACCCGTCGATGAAGCAGGCTATGCTGTTCCCCCAGCCTGCTCAGGCGGGAGATGCGTTCCACCAGATCCTAAATGGGCTCGCGCGCAAGCTTCCACATGGTGACAGCGTCTTCTTGAAGCCCGGGGAGAAGGTCCTGAACTGGACCGCCGGACCACCAGGCGACCTGAAGCCTTGGTAGCATCTGCCTGCCATATTACTATAACTTTTTGGTAAAAAAAAAGGAAGATCGAGGACATGATGATATACATACGTGCGCCTTTAAGTTACCATGGCTGCATAGTGCTGACCACAAGCCAAATGTACATTTTTGTATGTTCTTTCTTCTTTCTCTATAGCTTCTATACTATATATCTTCATTTCTCTCTTTTTTTCTTGCCCCTTTCACTAGGTGATGAAAATGTCAGCCTTGTCAATCATGTGGATACCATAGTCGAAATCTACAACATTTTACTCACTCTGAATGTCTGAACACTCTGAACTCATTCTCATTATCCTCCTGTGCTGGCTGACAATTGCTATATATACCGCACATGGACCGTCGCAACGTGTTTGTGCTGCAAGATTTAGTTTCCTTTGCTTCCCTTTCATCATCTAATGCAAAGGTGAAACTACTTTTTGAAGCAAGATCGTTGGGAAGCCTGTCTGATTTGCTGATGGCTGATGACTTATCAGGGCAGCATGTCGCTGCAGTCATTGTCTGAATGTTGCCGAGTTCTCAAGGAAGTTGCGACGTGAGCACAGTAACCTTATAAACAAAGATTGTTGGTTGTTAACATATTATAAGTAGTGGGTGCTAGAAGGATTAGAAATAGAGTCAACATCAGCATGTCCTTTCTTTTTTTTTTTTGGCCGATGAGCTCTATAAGCTTGTCATTTTCTTAACTTGTATATTTAGGTTGTACTAGGATTTGGGAAGGTTCATGTTCATGTTCATGAGACGGTACGTACCTTCCTTGATCAATAATTTATCCTACAATTAAGTATTATCAGTTGGTTTGTAGAAACTCTAATACTGTACTAGTTTGATGCATACATACTGTAATACATACTGTATTTTGACTACCTGTTACTGTTAGTTGGTCAATACTTATAGTTGTTGTGAAAAGAAAAGGGGTAGCTTGAGCCGTTAGCCATTGTTTGCACCCTCCACCTGCATGCGGTTGAGATGTCTGCGAACGAAACAGAAAGAAAGATTAATCATGGTGGAGAAATGGCAAACATGCACGGTTTAGTTAGGGCATTGTTTGTAACCGAAACGCATAAAGTTCAGACTTGATTCGGTCTGCAGGATATATACTACGCATAAAATGGTTTTTCAGGCGCAATGGCACTAGACGGCGACAAAAGCAGTTCGGTAAGCCGGCCGGCAAGGCGTGATGAATGATTTGCACGGTCAACGATCAGCAATTGGAGAAGAAGACGTATAGTACTTAGTAGGAGATGGATCGGAGCACACCTAACCTAAACGATGACGGCATTGGGCAGACGAGGCGGCGAAATGGCGGAGGTCAAGCAGGCCAGATTAGACCGCCAGCTCAAGGGGGGAGGAGAAGAACAGGAATAAGAGTAGATGATGATGCATAGATTGTAGTCGAAGCAACACGCAAAGAAAAGAAGGTGAAGCGCACAAACGAACATTGAACCACACACAATCTGCAGTGATGGACACCGGTAGCTAAAACACAATATTAATGGCCAACAATTGATTGTTATAATATAAATTTATAACAGATCATCAGTCGTTATTCTCCTGGTACCGAGCATGGTACATATATTTAGTTATATCCTCGGACGATCGCTCCGTAAAATCACATATTAGAGCGAAAAATAATCAGTTGGAGTACCCCATTTCCGTTAGAGCGAAAAACAATCAGTTGGAGTCCATTTCCGTTTTGGCACGCTAGGTTCTAATTTGAAGAGTATTTTTGATGGCTCACTGCACCGTCATTCTCTTTTAAACAACCCTAGCTTATGGTATTTTCAATTGTCTCCACCACATACACACAAAACAACCTATCCCTTCTTTATCCGAGGAGAGCACTCACATTACCATCCGCAGAAGCCTTTCACCGCCCTTAGCCGCCTCCACTTAGAGCAGCTCCAGTGTATCCGGCAACCGAACCGTAAGGAGAGAGAAGTAGCAGCACGGTTCGTTTTTAACGCTGGAGCAATCGAACCATGCACATCGATTCCTGAAATCGGATGCTCGTTTCGGTTCGAACCGAGTAAAATAAACAACGTACAAGAATGAATGAGACATGGGCACGGGAAACAATGGGAAAGAGAATCACACGCTTGGAAACTGACGACTGCTCCATTTTTTTACTGTGATCTGGGACCCACCAATCGAACTTCACACACGAGACATCGAACCATGGCAAAAATCGATTTTGCAGTGCCCACAACTTTCTGTAAGTCAAACTTTACACTGGAGCTACCCTTATCTCATTGTTACATCGATCGGTGTACCCAAAGGCCAAAGCCACCCAAAGGGACGGATCTACATCTATGCACCGGGGTCAGTTTACCCCAATGGAATTTGCTAATCCTTCAGTAATAGTATCATAAAAATAGAAAATCACCCCTTCAAAGTACATAAAATTATAAAAGAGACCATAATGACCCCGATGATATAAATTTCTAGCTTCGCCACTGGCCACCCATCATCGGTTACAATAACTGACTGCTACATAGATATATATCGACACCATTTATTACGATGGTTACATCGGGTTATATATAAAGTTGGTTATACTGAGCGATCATCCTTTGCTATAACTGTGATACAGTGTAACTCCGCTGGAGCAGTAGCGGCGGGCGGCAGCATGCATGCATATCACTCGCTCGGAGGTCGTCCGAGCTGCAGTGCTGCACCGACAGAGTGGCACGAGCGCACAACTACTAGCCTACTACGAGTAGTTATTGGTACAAAATTAAAGAGAAGGACAGGAAAGTAAAGGGGAAAAAAGGGCAGATAAAGAAAGCAGCTACGACGAGTAGTGATATACAGTATGATAATAATCACCGTTCAGGCCTTGGCCTGATCGATGATCGCTCCGTTTCATCGATCACCTCGCTAACCTCATTCACCCGCCGCCAAATTGCTTGGACGCCATCTTCATACGGGCGCCGCGTGGTGAGTTAAATACAGCACGGTTTTACTAGAAATTCACCCAGCAGTTCATCCAGATCCAGCCATAATCTGACGATGAAGCCATTTGCTAGTAATGACGCTGATCAGACAGCTCTGACCAAAAACAAAACGATAATCATCCTCAAAATTCCATAAACTCCATCTGAACAGTAGAGAGAGGCGATTTCCTCAACTCTGCTTCATTTTCCTGCGGGAGTGAAGCCCGGAGATTGGAGGAGGTTGGCGGAGCTTGCTTGGTACGCTGCTGGCTGTCCGTCTAGTGGACTGAAGCCTTGATTACATCACTTGTTGTGCTTGTGGGCATTGAAGCCGGGAGTAGGTTTGTTTGCTGTTCTTCTGGTCGGTTCAGAGCTGAGGATTGGTCGACGTCGTACACTGCTTATTGGGTAAGTGTTTGCCCTTATAGATCAGCTGTGATTTAGTCCCTCCCCTGTTGGTTTTCTCCCATCACCTTTAGACCTAGTATCGATTCGGGACGAACAAGGGGTGATTCTAACATCACTGCCCGTCCTTGGTCTGATCTAGTGTCTTAGTGGTGGGGGTAACTAATAGAACACAATCAGGGGAACAGGAAGGAGAAAGAGATTGCAGACTTGGAGATGGGAAGGGATCCCCTCTCAGCTCCTAGAGCTGTAAGAAGAAATGCAAGATTTGAGAAGGAGGACTCCCAAGGAATGGAAGAGCAAGTCTCAGAGTTATTTGGTAAGCTTCATCTCACTGCTAAAGAAAAGGAGACATTAGTGTTGGAGGACAATGAAGATTCAGATTTGGCTGAGTTAAATCATGCGGTGATAGGAAAGGTGCTAACACCAAATCCCTTGCATTTACAAACAATTATGTCTGCTATGCGGCCAGCCTGGGGTAATCCAAGAGGATTGGAGGCAAGAATGGTAGGGGACAATTTTTTTATTGCTGAATTTGAATCTGAATTAGACAAAAAGAGAATCCTTGATGGTTCACCTTGGTATATAGGCCGGCAAGCTGTCGGGCGACAGGTTGTGATATTACAGGATTTTAATTATGACATGCGCCCAAGTGATGTATCTTTTGATGAAATGGCTATTTGGGTAAATATTTTGAACCTTCCTCTTGGGCTTCGCAATGAAAAATGGGGCCTTGAATTAGCAGGAAGGATTGAGAAAAGGGTGCTGAAAGTAGATGTTGATGAACAGAAAAGGGCAGTGGGGAAGGAGTTGAGAGCGAGGATTATTATTTCTTTAAAGGATCCCCTGCCAAGGGGTGTGTCTGTATTCTTCTAGGAGACAAAGGAAGGAATGGTATGATGTGGTATATGAGAGGGTTCCTTTTTTCTGTTTCTCTTGTGGTATTATAGGACATTCAGAAATTGAATGTACCAAACCAGCTAAACGTGATGAAAAAGGTTGCCTACCTTACAATGAAAAACTACGAGCACTTGAGGAGAAAAAATGGAGGAACCAAGTTGAATGGCATACCCTAGGGGATAGCTCACCTAGAAGAAGTAATGCTTCAGGAACGCGAGGCAGTTTTGTTGGAGTTGTTCCAAATTCACTCCAGTTTCGTGGAGACTTGATTCTCTTGTAAGCCGTCATAGGCGTGTAACCCAAAACTCTTGTGATATAGTGAGATTGTTGCTGGCTGGTGCCCGTGGTTTTTCCCCTTCACATCGAAGGGGTTTTCCACGTTAAATCGTGTGTCTCCTCTGTGGCTTGATTCTTTACTTCATACTCCTATACGTCGTTCTTAACAAGTTTTGAATCAAAAAAATCTTGTGAAAATGTATGTGATGACAATGACAATATTGGCATAAAAAAAGCTGACGGGGAGGATGGTACAGAAGCATATTCATCCTTTAGAAATCAAGCTTACAAAGATGCTAGTAAACTACCTGATGACACCTTTGTAGATGAGCATAAGGCTGATGACAAACAATCACCCCTTTGCTCTAAAAAGCGTAAGCCTGAAGGGAAGCTGTTAATGAATAATTCAGAGAATGACAAGGGAACACTTCAGGAAGTTGATGAGGCCTCCTTTCTGGCCCTAGTGCCGGTGATACAAAGTGGGAATAATGCTCGACAGAGGATGGATGATGACAAGGATAATGAAAGCGGTAAAAAAATGAAAATTGAGAACGCGGGGCTGCGTCAGCAACCCCGCGTGCAAAAATGAGGCTAATAACTTGGAATTGCCAGGGATTGGGGAATGGCCCGGCAATTCGTGGACTTCTGGATGTCCAGAAGAGGGAGGCCCCAGATGTCATTTTCCTATCAGAAACTAAACATGGTGGGAAATGGATGGAGTGGTTGAGATGGAAGCTAGAAATGCCAAACATGATGGCATGGGATAGCGATAGAACGAGTGGTGGATTAGCCTTGTTTTGGAGAAGGGATGTTCATGTGGATGTGAAGAGTCTTTCTAAATACCACATTGATAGCATCATTAAGGAGGAAGATGGGCTTGAGTGGAGATTCACTGGCTTTTATGGGGAATCAAAAACTAAGGAGAAGGATAATTCATGGGAGATGTTACACCTCCTTAAGGTGACATTTGATTTGCCATGGCTCTGTAGTGGTGGTTTTAATGAAATCTTATTTGGCTGTGAGAAGGAAGGTGGGCCTCCTCATGCTGAATCGAGTATGCAAAAATTCAGATTATCTTTGGAGGATTGTGACCTACATGACCTGGGGTTTATTGGAGATCCTTTTACCTGGCGTAATAATCACAAGTTGGCAGCCAACTTTATTAAGGAAAGATTTGATCGAGCAGTGGCTAATAGTGCCTGGAGATGCTTATTCCCACTGGCTAAGGTGACTAATGGTGACCCTAGACATTCAGATCATAGGCCTATCATAATTGATGTGGGGAGCAGGGATAGAAGAGAGAGGTGTGCTCGGGTGGAGATATTACCAAGATTTGAAGCTAAGTGGCTTGAAGAAGATGATTGTGAGGCTCGGGTGATTGATGCTTTGGAGAGAGCTATGGGGGTAGGGAGTACTAGCATGGTGGAGGTGCAAAGGAAGATGCTAAGTGAATTATGGCAATGGGATAGAAATGTGCTGGGTGAATTAGAGAAAAGAATTAATAAAGTAAAGAAAGAACTAGAGATATGTAGGCGGAGCAATATATCACAAGAATCAGTAAACCGTGAACATATATTGCGTTATAAGCTCGAACGCTTGCAAGACCAACAAAATGTCTATTGGAAGCAGCGAGCTCATAGCACATGGTTGACTAAAGGGGATCAGAATACTGGTTTTTTCATGCCTTCGCCTCTAAAAGGAAAAGGAAGAATTTTGTGAAGAAGTTAAAGAATGAAACTGGAGACGTGATAATGGGGGATCAACTAAAGAGTTTTATCGCTAATCAATAACAACTATTATTTCGCCCAGGTGCAGCTGCTCAGTTTGACGAGGTGTTGGACTGTGTTCATCATAGAGTCACAAGGGAAATGAATGAAGTCTTATTGGAGCCTTTTACCGGAGATGAAATTTGGAATGCCCTTGACAGCATAGGCGATTTGAAAGCTCCCGTTTCTGATGGTATGCCCTCTATTTTCTATAAGAAATTTTGGTCTGTGGTTGGGGACAAAGTGAAACAAGAAGTGCTTGCTGTTCTTAATGGGGGACCGATTCCAGAAGGCTGGAATGATACTATTATTGTGCTGATCCCAAAAACTAATACACCACAAATGCTTAAGGATCTTCGGCCTACTAGTTTGTGCAATGTGCTTTATAAGCTTATATCAAAGGTTCTAGCTAATAGATTAAAGAAGGTCCTGCCCAATATTATATCCAGCTCCCAAAGTGCCTTTGTCCCAGGTAGATTAATCACAGACAATGTTTTGTTGGCTTATGAATTAGTGCATCATTTAAACAATAAAAAGAAGGGTGTTGTGGGGCTAGCTGCCATTAATTTAGACATGAGCAAGGCTTATGATAGAGTAGAATGGAGTTTTTTGGAGAAAATGATGAGGAAAATGGGCTTTCATGAGAGATGGATACACCTCATTATGAAATGTGTTTCTACAGTTGTTTACAAAATTAAAGTAAATGATTCATATACTAAGAGAATATTCCCTCAAAGGGGATTAAGACAAGGTGACCCCCTCTCACCTTACTTGTTTATTATTTATGCAGAAGGTTTATCGGCTATGTTACAGAAAGCAGAACACGAGGGGAAGATTGAGGGGATTAAGATATGCCGGGGTGCACCTAAAGTTAATCACCTGTTTTTCGCTGACGACTCATTGATTCTAATGAGGACAAGGGCAAGTGATGCACTGGAACTTAGGCGTATACTAGAGGTTTATGAAAAGGCTTCTGGACAGGTTATTAATAAAGAAAAATCATCAATAATGTTCAGTTCTAATACAGGGCAACAAGATAGGGGTCTGATGAGAACAAATCTATCAATAACCAATGAAGCTAGCACTGAAAAATATTTGGGGTTGCCTGTCACCATTGGAAAATCAAGGAAAAAATCTTTCGAATACATAAAAAGGAAGATTTGGAACAGGATCCAAGGCTGGCAAGAGAAACTTCTTTCAAAAGCTGGGAAGGAAATTCTTATCAAGGTTGTGGCGCAGTCCATCCCAACTTATGCCATGTCTTGTTTTGATCTCACTAAAGGTTTATGCGATGAGTTAAGTAGTATATTTGGAAGGTACTGGTGGAGCCAACAGGATAAAGTAAATAAAATACACTGGATTAGTTGGGAAAAGTTAACCAAGTCAAAGAAAAAGGGGGGCCTTGGTTTTAGGGACCTCCATTTATTCAACTTGGCTATGCTTAGTCGACAAGCATGGAGGTTGCTTACTAGTCCAGACTCTTTGTGTGCACAGGTACTAAAGGCGAGATATTTTTCACACTCAGATATTCTCCATTGTTCACCTCGACATGGTATATCATACACATGGAGAAGTATTCTAAAAGGGGCTGCTTTGCTGAAAGAGGGGATTATTTGGCGAATTGGTAATGGTGAAAATGTGAGAATTTGGGAGGATCCATGGCTGCCAAAGGGTACCACAAGGAAACCAATCACGCCAAGGAGAGCTTCTTTATTGACCAAAGTGGGTGAGCTTATTAACCCAGTGACAGGTGAATGGGATGAGCAACTTGTTAATGATTCTTTCTGGCCAGAAGATATAGAGTAAATACTCCGCATTCCAATCAATGAGCATATGGAGGATTGGCCAGCATGGCATTTTGACGCTAAAGGGATATTTTCAGTAAAATCGGCCTATAAGCTCGCTGTGACAATTAGAGATGCAGACAGAGGTGATGATGCATCATCGTCAAAGAATGGAGTAGGTGAAGATGATCATTTTAATTGGCTTAAAATATGGCAGTTTAAAGTTCCCAATAAAATTAAGATGTTCTTATGGAGACTAGTCCATAACAGTCTACCAGTTCAAAGTAATGTGGCAAGACGTGGTGTGCTTCTTGACACTATATGCTCAATGTGTAAAAGATTAGATGAGGATTGTGGGCATCTGTTTTTCAAATGCAAGTATGTGAAGAAGTGCTGGCGTCTCATGAATCTGGAGGGTGCTAGAGTAGAGTTGATAAAATGTCGGTCAGGGAAGGAAACTATACAGAAATTATGAGAACTAGACAAGACCATACAACTAAATGTCATTGTGTTATTATGGAGATGGTGGTGAGCAAGGAACAAAGTTAATGATGGGGGGAGGATGCAGAGTGAGGCTGAAATCCAAAATTCGGTCACCTTTTTTTGATGGAATTTGAAAAATTGAATGTCATTGGAAAGAAGACTCAACCTATAATCAGATACTCATGGAAACCTCCTCCTGATGGTTTCTATAAAATTAACACTGATGGAGCATATAATCTACATACTAGATCTGGAGAATAGGGTTTTGTGATAAGGGACACAAATGGAGACATATGTTGGGTAGGGGCTGGTAATATGACTCGGGCTGCATCAGCTTTGCAAACTGAAGCATTTGCGACACTCAAGTCAATTGAACAAGCTGCTCAACTTGGGATGACACACATTATTCTAGAGATGGATGCCTCTGTGTTGGCTTCATCTCTTACCTAAAAAAGAATCGATAGGAGTGTCATGGGATGTTTAGTACGTAAGATGCAAGATCTCATGGAAATAGAGTTTCTATCTCATGCAAGATTTCATGTAATATACTTTGTAATAAGGTAGCTGACTATTTAGCATCATATGGAGCAAGTATGTTGGCTTCTGGCTCTGATCTGGGCTGGTGCCAAGCCCCAGAGTTTGTAACTGAACTGGTTACTGACGATTTACCTGGAAGTTATGTGTAATACATTTTGTGTTTCTAAAAAAACTCCATCTGAACACTGACAGGCAGTAGTGACGTGTCAAAATGGCGCGTCGTACGTACTAGCGTGTAGTCTCTCTCGACTCGAAGAGGGCAACCTGGCACCCACCACCTCGTCGTCTCTTGCTGCCTGCCTGCCTGCTGTCCTTTCCTCCGATCCCACTCCCCTCCACCGACAGCTCGTCACTGACGGCGACGGCCCGCAATCAGCCACCGCCATCATCGCCACTCGCCCACTCCGCCGCTCGCTCCCGCACCTGTGCCATCCATCCGCCTCCCGGCCTTTTGACTCCTCATCCCTCTCGTCACTGTCCGAGTGTCCCTGTCCCTGCCTTCAGAGCAGCAGCATCAATCCCACGAGCTTCCTGCCTGCTGCTTCCTTTCCTCCCATCCGCCGAAGCCCCGCCTCGCCTAGGTTCCCCGTTCCTCGTGTGCCGACGGAGGGTTGGTTGGCGGCCGACTAATGGGGACAGGGGCGGGGAGCGCGCGCGCGCGGGCGATGGCCGCCGTCTTGCTTCTCGCCTGCTCTGGCGCCGTCGCTGTCTCCAGGGCGCAGGACACGGAGCGGATCGAAGGTACGCCGCCCTGCCCTCGCCCCTCCTCCTTCCCCTTTCCTCTTGCTTGCGCCACGCTCAGATTACGCATTGCCTCGCTACCCCCCTCCTGCCTCTGCACGCCACGCGCGCGCCGGTGGTTGGAAATGGATCTGCCGCCGCCGCTACGACTGGAATTGGAGCACTATGAAGCAGCAGCCTTGGCCACACGAGCGCGCCGGCATAGATCTGCCGTTGGATCAGCTCCTGGCTCAGGCGGTTCTACACTTTTTTTTTCCTCCTAGTCCTACTAGTTCCTTGTCAGTTCTGCTCACCGTGCATGATGAAATCACATCCCCCGGTCAGCTGGGCAGTTGACACAATTTGACAATTGCACGTGCTTCAAGACCCCTCAGGTCAACTTTGTGACTTCTCACTTCTCTGCGTACTGCATTGCGTGCTCTCAAAATAGGAGTATGTGCATCTGATCAGTGGGTAATAAAAATCCTGCCTTTCCTACTATGGTGCCTCTCAGTTGCTGAGCTTTGCTGCATTAGTGTATCTCGATTCTTTTCCAAGTACATATGACCAAATCCAAGGCCATGTCAAGTAGAAGTAGCAAACTTTTTACTTAATAAGCAAGGGCACCTCTGGCAGTAGAAACTAGTACAGATTAGCAAACTTAACTGAATGTTTAGTAGCTACTGCCTTCTGTCAGCAAAAGATGACGTTTCAGACAGCGGAACTGATATACTTGTATGTCAAAAATCATGTCTGGAACCTCAACTTTAGTTGACCGGAGGCACTACAAGTGTACAACATGAATTATCTATCCTTTTGGGTTGGAGTTCACTAATTAAAAACACTGACCTTCTTGACTTTATAAAACAATAATATAGCTACATCCTAGTACTACAATTAATTTTTCTTACCAGTAGTAAACTTTGGATTATAAGGCTCATTGAATTTCATAGTAAACTGTATGCTGTGGCTACTGGTTACTGGTTAGTATAGCTTCAACTATGCATCTCAGCAAAAGTGGAATGGCTTTGTGGTGTTACAGTTCAGAATTCTCACATTTTCTTCCGCGACCATGTTTAAATTTCAGGAAGTGCTGGTGATGTGCTTGAAGATGACCCCGTTGGGAGGCTCAAGGTGTATGTCTACGAGTTGCCGACCAAGTACAACAAGAAGATGGTGGCTAAAGATTCCCGGTGTCTCAGCCACATGTTTGCTGCAGAGATCTTCATGCACCGCTTCCTATTGTCTAGTGCGATCCGCACTTTAAATCCAGAAGAAGCTGATTGGTTCTATACTCCAGTATACACCACATGTGATCTCACACCATGGGGTCATCCCTTGCCCTTCAAGTCTCCACGAATCATGAGAAGCTCGATTCAGTTCATTTCCAATCGTTGGCCATACTGGAACAGGACAGAGGGAGCAGACCACTTCTTTGTTGTGCCGCATGACTTTGGTGCATGCTTCCATTACCAGGTGAGTTGTAGAGCCATAACAAAGCCATGAATCCTAATATGTATTGCCAATGCAATGTGGAATGAACCTAGCCTGGAAGCTCATAAAATGGAATTTGAGACCACTCAGTTTCCCATTGCATAATCTTTCTATCCTTCTATTCATATTTTATCATAGGACCATTCATCTAACGTTGCTCAAAATACCCATTGTTCAGGAAGAGAAGGCTATCGAGCGAGGAGTCCTTCCATTGCTTCGCCGTGCTACACTGGTCCAGACTTTTGGGCAGAAAGATCATGTCTGCCTAAAGGAAGGCTCCATCACCATCCCACCATATGCTCCTCCTCAGAAGATGAAAACTCACCTTGTTTCCCCAGGGACCCCTAGGTCAATCTTTGTCTATTTCCGCGGTTTATTCTATGACACTGCAAATGATCCTGAGGGTGGTTACTATGCAAGGTACGCACACCTTAGTTGCGCGTCCTAACAAGAAGCCTTAATGAACCATGAATCAAGAGTCCTGATGTACCTACCATATACAATGCAGGGGTGCCCGTGCATCAGTATGGGAGAACTTCAAGAACAACCCGCTCTTCGACATTTCAACAGACCACCCACCAACCTACTATGAGGACATGCAGCGTGCCGTCTTCTGCCTATGCCCACTGGGATGGGCCCCATGGAGCCCTCGTTTGGTGGAGGCGGTGGTGTTCGGCTGCATCCCAGTGATCATCGCCGACGACATCGTCCTTCCCTTTGCGGATGCAATCCCATGGGAGGAGATTGGTGTCTTTGTGGCTGAGGACGACGTCCCGAAGCTTGACACCATCCTGACATCCATACCGATGGAGGTGATCCTCCGGAAACAGAGGCTCCTTGCGAATCCATCGATGAAGCAGGCCATGCTGTTCCCGCAGCCCGCACAGCCTGGGGATGCCTTCCACCAGATCCTGAACGGGTTGGCGCGGAAGCTGCCACACGGCGAGGACGTGTTCCTCAAGCCCGGGCAGAAGGTGCTGAACTGGACCGAGGGCCCCCGTGGTGACCTGAAGCCATGGTAGGTGTTCTGGCATATGGCATGGCACCATCAGTATGGCTGCTGTTCTTGTGTACACGGCATAGCACAGTCAGATGAGAGGCTCACCGACGACGACGACGACGACGAGTACTCCCATGCCACTGATGTAAATGTAAAGCATCTTCCGGCCCACCAGGACCTTTGCTTCTTTTTGAAGCGTGTCTGCTCTGCCTGTATGACAGGGTCTGTTTTGACCTATTTTAGCGTTAGCTTATTATAGATTGCAGATCATTTAATGTATGGCTGCTGTATTATACTAAGTTATATACAGTTGATGGGGGGAGAAAATAAGGTTAACTTAGCCCCAATCCACTGCTAATGATGACGTGTTTCAGTCATGAATGTTGAATTAAAATTGTACCATGTCTGTTCTTGGTGTGGTAGACACAAGCAAGCAAAGGATTTCGCCCAGATGTTTGGGATTGGTAAGAGAAATGAGGATAAATCAAGCCCCCCTGCCAAGTGCCAATCCTCCAAAGATCTAAATCCAATATATAGATGTTTGGGAAAAGTGGCATGAACATGCACGACTGTCCCGAGGATTGTTGTGAGAGAAGGATTCACGGAACAGGGGTGTCGTCCAAGCCTCCAAGGTTTTCATCTTGACGAATTTTGGTTTAATAATCACTTCGTCTATAACTGTAACCACTACTGTGGGGATTCGATTAGTTCAAAGTTTTAAAACGGCCATGGTAACTATGATGGTAAGCGTATGTATTGTGAGGGCACATAACATTTGCTAGTGCCTAATTTTAACATGTGTCCCCACACAATTAAATCATAATTTCCTCACATACTACCAAATAAGATTGTCTTGACAATCATATTTAGTCTGCCTCTGGTACTTGTACCACGATAGAAGGCATGTAGTTCAAAGATCATTAATACCCAATTAAGCAAAATATAACAAAAGCGGGGAGAGCGTTAGACTGAAGATTTGAAGGTCACGTGTTCGATCCACGTTCACCGCAATTAAAAGTTTTAATTTTTGTAATTTATCTATTTTTTTATTATCTTTCAACGCACACTTTTTTGTGTCATTTTTTCTTTCTTTCCAAATCACCTATTTTATTCAGTGATAGTCTAAGACCAATTGATTTCAAATCTGTTCATTTTTTCTCCCAAAATCACTCATTTTATTGTCTTTCGGTGCCCGTCTAAGACCAATTCATTCTAAATCAGTTCAAAAGTTGCAAAGCTTCCCATGCATGTTATGTTCTTGACTAGTTCCAGTCCCACTCTTGACGAGATCAATGAAGTGTGACCTATCGCAAAAAGGATTATGATGGAATAGTTTGTTTAACCATTCATTTATTATGAAAATATTTATACAAATGGTGTAACATCCAGGATACTGATAACTAGATTCGGAGGAGGATTCGGAGGAGGATTCGGGGTAGAATGATAGAATAGAGGAAGAACAGAGAGACACAGCAGGATCCATGAGGTTGTGTTTTACTTGGTCGAGAAGGATTCTGTTCATTCCATGCCTGATTCAGATTACAACAACCCACTTTATAGCCGCACGCTGCTGTTGCCAGCCAAGCAACAGTACTCACGCCACGCTAGCTAACTATGTCGAGGCCCACATGTCGGTCCATGACATTCCTCCCGCCTTGACAACCAGACTGTCCTCAGGCTGGTGCGGCATCAGGAAACTGCTGACCAATCCCAGCTTCATCTTCCCATGTAGCTAGAGTTTCAGGTAAGCCGGCCCATTTGATTTGCGCTTGCTTGATCATGTGAGCACCGCGCTGAATCATTCGAGTACCCAGCCATCGTTCCGGTATCAGGGACTGATCTGGGTCTGTGCTTACTGATGTAAGGTCTGACTCTACCACAGTTTCACTTGAAATATGTCATTTCAACTGTGAGACATGAAGAACTGGATGAATCTTGCTAGTCTGAGGCAGGTCCAGCTTATATGCCACGACACCAATCTTTTCTAGAACCCTGAATGGTCCATAGAATCGGAATGAAAACTTCTTATTGGATCGATTGGCAACTGAGGATTGGACATATGGCTGCAGCTTCATGTAGACCATGTCTCCAGGTTCAAACGTGCGCTCAGATCGATGCTTGTCAGCTTGTGACTTCATTCTTTGCTGTGCTCGCTCGAGCTGCTGTTGAATGATTTGAGACAGTAAGTTTCTTTCCTTCATCCATTGTTCCAGATCAGGCACAGTGCTGCGTTGTAACCTTTCAATTCCCAGGTGCCGTGGACTATGCCCATACAACACTTCAAATGGAGAACGTCCAAGCACTGAATGATGAGCAGTATTGTACCGGAATTCTGCTACTGAGATCCATTTACTCCATTGACGTGGGCAGGAATGTACAATGCACCTTAAGAAAGCTTCCAGGCACTGATTCAGACGTTCCGTTTGTCCATCCGTTTGCGGATGATACGCTGAACTCATTAACAGCTTCGTATCAGTCAATTTAAACAGCTCTTGCCACAAATGACTGGTGAAGATGGGATCTCTGCCTTAGGTAGCCCATGAAGCTTATACACATTATCCAAGAACAATTTGGCAATATGGATTGCTGTAAAAGGATGATGCAATGGAATGAAATGTCCATACTTGGAAAACTTATCAATCACCACGAGGACTGGATTATAACGATCCGAGACAGGCAATCCCTCAACAAAGTCCATACTAATCACTTCCCAGGCTTGCGATGGTACATGCAAGGGTTGCAGTAAACCTAGTAGCTTAGTGTGTTCGACTTTGGCTTGCTGGCAGATGGTACATTGCAGTAAACCTAGTAGCTTAGTGTGTTTGACTTTGGCTTGCTGGCAGATGGTACATTGGTTGACAAATTGTTGAACTGTGTCCTTCAATTTGGGCCAGGCAAATAGAGCTCGGATTCGGTTATAAGTGGCAGTGATTCCTGAATGCCCTCCAATACCACTGTCATGGAGTGCTTGAATGACATGTTGCTGAGCCAACTCATTACTGCCAACCCACACACGACCTTTGAAACGGATGACACCATCTTTCAAGGCATAGCCTTTCTCATTATGTTTGCTCAGACTCAGTTCAGTAAGCAGTTGTTGACACAAAAAGTGACGTACTGCGTCTCACACACAGCAAGCCGGAGAGCGTGACTTTAATCGGGTGCCCGGGTGCTTGAAGAACCGAAAACGTGCCAGTCAGTTTGACCTGAAACTAACAAGGGATGAAAGTCATTAGATATAAACTGGAACATGCCGGATAATACCAGACAGTTCCATATGTGCGGCCCTGAATCCACTTACAACGACATACAGCTATGAAAGCTATCTGTCAACAGGTTTTATGGAACACTCGGCTAAAACAGACAGAAAGCACGTAAACTAATGATTGCCGAATGCGCGTGCATGGGAAAAGGACGTACAAACGAATCATGGTTGAATATGGATTAAAGAATAACCAAGCTCGGTAATTAGCCGAATTGGGGTCCATGATGAAGGAAACACGTAAGCAAACATGATTAAACTAATCGAAAGCCTGCATCTGCCGCACGATACCTAGCGTCACCAAAGCTTAAACATGGATAGCATGCATGAACCCGCAACATGTAACAATCTAGATTCGAACTGATTCGGCTATTATAGATGTAAGATCTATTTATAGGAACAACGCGAAAGTAACAACTCATTATAACATGAATAAATCTATATAAGTTAACAAGAGCCGAACCGTATTAATTTAGATTGGGCAAAGGTGTATTTGCACATATGTAAAGATTATCCAAAACATGCAACACGATATCTTAATGAATCCAATAGATCTTGCCAAATCTACGAGAGCCGATAACTATCTTGCTTATGCTACGCATATCGAGCAAACACCCGCCACACGATATTTACTTGTAAACAAAACATAAGTGAAGACTTTTTTATCATCAATCAAGGATCCGCCGCACGATCAATGATAACAAACAAGACTGCTTGCATCAACGTCTAAATTCACCGCATGATATTAGACATGATAACAAGGTTGCCAAGACTTACGGAGGTCGACGGATCGATGATTCCTCTCGAAGAACTCGACGACACGACAAAGGACTCGAAGTCGACACGGGGCCGGTTGTATTGATTTGGTTGTGAACTCTTTTTACAGTAGCTAAGGGCTTATATTTATACCCTGGCTATAACATGAGTCCTAAGAGAACACGGTTACAAAAATATTAAAGGAAGGAATACAATATTTTGACTTTGGTTTCCTTCGGAGTCCTCATTGCCTTAATTATCGCAACTATTGTTACTAATTCGGCTCCCACTTGTCGCCTTCGTCGCTCTGGTGGAAACCACCCTTCTTCTGATTAACCGATTGCAATCGATTGCCGAATCTGAGAACTTAACCGACCGCACGGATTTTTCCGAACGCTTCTGGGCATCTACCTCCGCCGACTCATCATGCACTGGCCCACTTGTCATTGTGCAAAAATCCGGTGTTAACACATGCCCCCTCAATTTCGGGATAAAAGCCGTTTATCCTGAAATTGACCGCAAGCTTCCTTTTTCCTCTTAGGTTTATACTGCTCAACACCGCAGCCGCCACTCAAGAAATTCACACTTCGGCATTCTCAAATCCGCATCGAACCCTTAATGGTGACCCAGGATGAGACCCCAGAGGTAAAATTTCAACCCATTTTCTCATGTATTCGGCAATCCCTAATCGATCTTCCTGCCTCTCTGCCAATTCATCCGCTTTCTTGATTTCATTGTTATTGAAGGAATACAAGAACGAGATTTTGATTCCATATGTCGTAAATCCTGATTCCTATCTCCTTGGTCCCATGGGAAATCCTGACCCAACTGAGATCATTGAGAAGGAAACTTTGAGGATTCCTTTCAAATCCGGAGTTACTCCACCAAATCAATGACCAAACACCTTCAAGACTTGGCCGCTTCCTCCAATAGTCGGATGGCGAAACTGGTACCACAGGATGTTGAGCAAGAACAGTAGCAGCTGGGATAGCCAAGACATCAACCATTGTCTAGAGCTATCTCTATTAGAAATGCCCAGAAACGAACCTCTTCTGATAGCATCCTCTCACTTCTGGTCAGACGCCATCAACGCTTTCGTCTTTGGTCATGGTATGATGACTCCTACCTTAGCCGATGTGTTTATGATGACTGGCTTAAACCTCTCCAAATCAGTATGCCCTTGTCAATATAAAGGCAAAAGTACCCAGAGAGCTGTTAAATCAGGAGGTGGATGGGTTGGATACATCCAAACCTACATGGAAGCAACTAGTACTGTCTCTGAAAAGGAAAGCAGAGCCTTTATGAACATGTGGTTATGTAGGTTTATCTTCTGTGGAAGATCCAATGAGACAACCCTGAATCACATGATAATGACTGAAGATTTAGCTGCAGGCACACTAATTCCCCTGGGTAAATACCTCCTAGGAGCTGTATACCACATGATGCATCAGATTTCTATCCAAATGTACCATGGCAAGGGGATTTCCTGTGTGAGTGGCCCTTGGTGGTTCATTCAGATGTGACTGCAACTCTACATGCATCAAGCAGTGTCTGTACCTCTTCATAATTTAAGTTTTCCTTCGGTTAACTATGCCGAGGGTGATCCAGCAACAACCAAGAGCTGCCAAACTTATGGAGAAGCATCATCATCCATCAACATTGACATGGATATTGGTCACCTCTTCAAACTGTTCTTCAAAGGTTTCAATAACGTGCTCTGACTACCTTATAGAGAAAATGATGACTTGAATTTCCCTTACAAATTCAGCTATGAGTCTGGCTGTTCTGATAAGATATATACTAAAATTTTCAATTCTTTTATCAAGCCATGCATCCTACCAGCCGAATTTCATCATGGGAGAATGGTGCATCCCACCTATGAATTCTACAATCCCAATGTGGCATCTAGGCAATTAGGATGTGGACAATTGCCCCCAAGACCCTTTTTTCATCAATCATAAGATATAGGGAGCTGATCACCAATGAAACAGAAGCCAGAAAAGTCTTTGAGCTTGGACAAGATCTGCCAACATATGAATCGTCCCCATTTGGATTAGTGGATGATGCCCATTCCCTTTTCTCTGCTTGGTGGCAAGAGTGGCACAACCACATTTTCAACATACCAGTTCACCCCTTGTGCCAAGACTTATACTTCTAATTTGCTCCTGAAAGTGAGGTAATCTCATTGCATTAGTTATTTCTTGTCTCTGCATTCATCTCCTATTTTGAAATCTGGTCATGTATAGGATTTTGAGCCTACTCCTCCCAACAAAGTATTGGAGTATTACAAAGCTGGGCCTAAACCTGCATTGGGTTATAATGCCCCCACTCTAAAAATCTTCATGAAGATCTCTGCAGTGTCAGTTACTGCCCCTTCAGAAGAAAAAGGCAAGAGGAAAATGTTTGAAGACATTCATGTGACCAGAAAAGTGAGGTCCAAAAAATCTTAGATATCTCTCAAGGTATGAGTTTTATTCAGTAATAAACTTCACTTTAGAATAAAACTGCCAGTTCTCGTATTAACCACCTTTATCGCAGCCACATATCAATACCCCCAGATCAAACAATGCTCCACCAACAGCAGACATTCCTCTTATCGAAGATGCAGAAACCCAACCATCGGCAAAAGCCCATGACACTGAAATTGATGAAGCCGAAAGCACTGATGCTCAAGAAACTGCTGAGCGCATTGGTAATATTATTCGGCTAATCACCTTCCCCTTTTATATATCATTCAACTCCCGCTCATGTTTCTGTATCGTTGGAAATAGACAAAATTTTATATAATTTAGCAGGAGAACACTCTTCTGGTCCAGCCCCAAATTCACCTCCTCAGGGCACCCAGTCAAGTCAACCAAGCCAAGGCACACCACATCTTGAGGCTCAATCAACACAACATGTAACATACTACTTCAAACCATCCTTTCAGCAATTTTTACCCAATCGGCTAACATTCTTTCCTTCCAAGAACACTGCCAAGCCAACCACCAGTTTCTCCTTCACCGTCGATGACTTCATCAGTGAACAAGGCGAAGAGGCTACCTCCCAGCAGGCCTTATCAGAGGAAAACCAAGCCTGGCTGCAGGATATAGCTAATCTATTGAACAAGGACATCGATATTTTGATCCAAGATTCAGATCAGATAAAGGATATCCTTGAGCTTATCAACCAAGACCTCCCATCTGCTCTCAAGGCCTCTTTAGAGTCTGCAGCCAAACTCAATGATTATTTTGGTATGGTGAAGAGAGCAAACAAAAACATAGCTTCTTGGACTGTCTTGCAGAATAATAAGTCTCTGAAGAAACAAGAAGCCAAAGTTTTATACTCCAATCTCTAGTCTGACAAAGACTCACTGGTGACTCTGGAATCTGAGCTGAAAGTCATGAAAGATGAGAGGATCAGATTAGAAGCTCAACTAGCTAAACTGAATGTCAAGATTCAATCACATGAAGATAAGCTGACATCTTTGCCGAAATCCATAGAAGTAGCTTCATAAAAAATATCGGCCATCCTGAAGGAAAGTCAACAACTCAAAGCAAGGCTAATCAACATCCAAAGCTCTGAGGATGAAGATCAAACAGTATTGGATGATGTTAGCCGAATCAAGACCGAAGCCTTGGATGTCGTCAATCAACTTTTGCACTGGTAGAGATATATCATGCAATAGACTGAATGCAACACATTTATATCCCTAAACAATTGATTGTTTTCACTGTCTTGCACCTTGTATATCCCTGTTCGTATGATAGCATAATCTTCTCTGTTACTCCTGATTATAGCATAACTGATTCATCTCCGGCTCTCAGATAGCCGACTGCTCTTAGCGCAGGGATATAGCCGAACGACTTTTGACATAGCCGATCGTTATTGGTTTAAGGATATAACCGAGCGACCTTTGATATACCCGAGCCTAGCCCATTCCACCAATGGCCCATTGAATAGGAACAGTCATAACTCGCCTCTTGGTATTCTTTCTTAGCCTATAAATAAACCTTCCTCCCCTTTTCAACGGTTCCAATCAAACTCTTGCCTTCGTCTTCATCCTTTTCGCTGAAACCAATCCAGAGGAAACCCTAACTCGCACAGTAACAAATGGCGAGAGGTGACAACCGCGGTAAGCGCCCCGTCGAAGGAGCACCTGAAGGGAGCCGGACATGGTGCAATCGGTAGTGCAGGTAAGAATGAGTTTCTTGCCCCCTTGCATTTTGTTCTCTGTTTATTATGCTAGCCCTGAATCTCCGTTCCTGTTCATCAGGATCAATTCCATCTCCACGAGCCACAACATTCCTCTCCCTACGGCGGCAGTAGGTCAACCGAGGAGTCCAGCGTCGGTCTCCTCTGGATCTTCAGACTCCTATCACTCTCAGCCCTGGGACTTAGGTTCGGGGTCGGATGCGGATGCCCCCTACACCCATGCGGAGGCGGCCAACTTCAGGCGCGAGAGGGACAAAACCCCAGGAGAACTGGAGAAGATCTCCAAGCAGTATGGTGTTGACCAACTTGAGTGGGAGGACCAGCGGAAGCAATTCTACGACGCCATCACGGGTTAGCTGAAAGCAATCCTGTTTTGTCTTCTCTTTTAATCCCGTTTGCTGATCCGATTTGCATCTTCGTTCAGTGCTTTCTGCAGAGAATGAACGTCTGAAGGCCGCGGCGAACAGGATCGCCAACAAGGTCAACGCCCAAGGGGAGACCGCCGAGGCGCGTCTTGATAATGCGGACGGCCGCATCAACCAAGTCGCCATCCATGGTGTGCACCACGGCGTGGCCCTGGGGTTGTCGGCAATGACTACCCAGCGCGGTGAGGACTTCTCTGTCCAGCCAACCGGCTTCCATGGTCAAGTGCCTTCGGAGAATGTCGAAAACATCGACGATCTTCTGGAGAGTTATGAAGATCATGCGACCTCCCTTGCTGCAGTCACAGACGCCCAATCGGTTATCAACAGGCTGTTTGATGCGTAGTTTGTATTTAGGAACCTTATGTAAAGAACCTCCTCTGTGAAATATTCATGATCTCTACTGGTTCTCCCTTTATTTTGTGAAGTTTTTCTAAGAACAACCGATCCGAAAAAATGCTTGTATGATGTTTTTATATTTTGCTCTAAAGGCGACACATGCCATGTAGGCTATTCTCTAAATTTTTCAGAGTATTTTTCAGCTAAAGGCGATATTACCGTATCGGCTATCTGTGCATCACACCCTTTAAGTCCGTTTATGCACCAACCTCAACACTGGGATGAAATCTCTTAAGAAACCTTCCATTGATAGCTCTAGCAAATTCCTCCCCCAATAGAGTTTTCAAGATATACGCATTGCCAGGAGCACATCTTACCACTCGAAAAGGTCCTTCCCAATTTGGAGACCATTTGCCGAACGCTCTGTCCTTGGTCCCGATCGGCAATACGGTTTTCCAAACCAAATCTCCTTCTGTGAATTGTTTTTCCTTAACCTTCTTGTTATAATACTTGACAACATGCGCTTTATTCTTCTCAATATTTTCTAATGCTCTGAGACAAACTAAATGCAAATCTTCTAATTCGTCGATCATCAGATTCTTGTAATCTTCTTTCCTCAAATTGCTCTGCAATGTAACCCGTCTTGATCCTGATTGCAATTCCCATGGCAGCACAATATGATGCCCATAAACCAACTCATAGGGAGATGCTTGAGTGGATCCATGACAAGCCATTCGATAGGCCCACAGAGCCTCATTAAGAACCGAATGCCATTTCTTCAACTTTTCATCAGTTTTCTTCTGAATAATTTTGATCATGATCTTATTCGATGCTTCAGCCTGGCCATTGGCTTGCGCATAATAAGGAGAAGAATTGTATAATTTTATTCCCATCTCCTCGGCAAAATCACAAAACTCGGATGAAGTAAACTGAGTTCCTTGATATGTTGTTATGGTCTGAGGAATCCTGAATCTGTGAATTATATGCTCTTTAATAAAATTGATCATGTTCTCTGATGTAACCTTCTTCAGTGGAATAGCTTCGACCCACTTTGTGAAATAATCTGTGACCAATAGTACAAATTTATGCCCTTTGCTAGAAGGAGGATGAATTTGACCGATCAAATCTATGCCCCATCCTCTGAATGGCCAAAGCTTGACAATTGGATTTAAGGCCGATGCTAGGGCTCTCTGAATATTACCAAATATCTGACAGTCTTGACACCCTTTGTAATATTTAAAACAATCTTCAAGCATGGTTGGTCAAAAATAACCAGTTCTCCTTATTATCCATTTCATCCTGTAAGCCGATTGATGTGCACCACACACTCCTTCATACACCTCATACATCAGCTTTCTGGACTCCTCTTGATTCAAACATTTGAGGAGTACTCCATCTATGGACTTGTAGTACAACTGGTCATCAAGGAGTGCGAATTTGATGGCCTTGTATCTGAGTTTTCGGGAGACTCTCTGGGATGGATTCTTTAAATAATCAACAATTTCATTTCTCCAAACATCAATTATCCGATCCTCATTCAACGTATGAATTTCCTGATCCTCTCGGTACCCCGACGCACTTTGAGCCAGTTTATTTGCTTCTTCATTCTGCCCCCTAGGGATATGATGCAAAGTGGCTACCTGGAAACTCTTTAGAAGCTCTCGACACTCTTCATAATATCCCTTTAACATATCACTCTTGCATTCATATTGGCCGATCAGTTGGTTAATTAACAGCTCAGAATCCCCAAAAACTTCAACAGCAACTGCCCTCACCTCGACAAGCAGTCGGAGCCCTCTAAGCAATGCCTCATATTCTGCTTGATTGTTAGTAACCAAGGAATCGATAGGGATGGCATACTCAAAGGTCAAACCTCTGGGAGAAATCAAGAGAATATCGACTCCACCACCTTTGCTACAAGATGAACCATCAAAAAACAAAGTCCATGGTGCAATGGTTACCATGTCAGCAGAGGGATCATGGTGTTGGGTAACGAAATCAGCAATAACCTGACCCTTTACCGCTTTTGCCGATTCGTACCTTAAATCAAATTCTGACAGAGCTAAAATCCATTTGCCGATTCTTCCATTTAAAATTGACATCAATAACATGTGTTTTATCACATCGAACTCAGAAACTACCACACATTCGGCATTTAACAGAGAATGCCGAAGCTTAGTACATGAATAAAACACACATAAGCAAAGCTTTTCTATAGCCGAATACCTTGTCTCTGGATCTAGTAATTTTCGGCTAAGGTAAGCTATTACTCTCTCTTTTCCTTTGAACTCTTGCATGAGGGCCGACCCTATTGTCAGGTTGTCGGCCGCCACGTACAACTTAAACGGCTTGTCAAGCTGTGGAGGTACCAATACGGGTGATGCCTTCATGTACTCTTTGATCTCATCGAAAGCCCTCTGTTGTACGTCACCCCACACGAACTCTTGATCCTTTTTAAGCTTCAATAGCGGAGGGAAAGGTAACACTCTTTCTGACAAGTTAGAGATGAATCTTCTCACAAAATTAATCTTGCCCAGCAATGATTGTAACTCTGTGAGATTGGTTGGAGGTACCACCTTGTCCATTGCTTCCATGCTCTTTTTGCCGACTTCGATCCCTCCTTTATGGACCAGAAAGCCTAAAAACTCACCAGCCGAGACTCCAAAGGCACACTTATTCGGGTTCATCCTCAAACCATATTTCCTAGTGCATTCCAAGGTCTTCCTCAAATCGACCAAATGACCCTTATGGTTTCTAGACTTAACTACCACGTCATCAATGTAGATTTCTACAATCTTGCCGATCAACTCATGAAAAATGTAGTTCATAGCTCTTTGATAGGTTGCACCGGCATTCTTCAAACCAAAAGTCATGACAATCCATTCAAACAAACCAATATGACCAGGGCACCTGAAGGTTGTCTTTGAAATATCCTCTATTGCCATGAAGATCTGGTTATAACCGGCATTACCATCCATGAAGCTAATGACTTCGTAACCAGCCGATGTGTCGACGAGCAGATCGACAACTGGCATCGAGTAGCCATCCATAGGAGTGGCTTTGTTGAGATTTCTAAAATCAATGCAGACCCTCATCTTCCCATTTTTCTTGTATACTGGGACTATGTTTGAAACCCAATCTGCATATCTGCATGGCCGAATGAAGTTTGCCTCCAATGATCTTTTAACTTCTTTCTTCACATCGGCTAATACCTCCTCTTTGTAAATCTTCCGAGGAGGTTGTTTGAAAGGACGATATCTTGACTTGATCGGCAATTTATGCTCAACGATGGAACGATCCAGTCCGGGCATCTCTGTATAATCCCAAGCAAAACAATCTTTAAATTCTTTTAGCAGGTCTATCAGTTTCAACCTATGCTCTTGGTTCAAATTTGCACTGATAAACATCGGCCTTGGTCTATCATCATCACCAACATCTATCTCCTCTAACTTATCAGCCGACATGAAGCCGCGTCCCAGCTTCCCTTTGCTATCATCGATCGTGTTCCCCATTAAAAATTACTCTCAGAGCCGATTGCTTGGATCGGCTATTGGCCCTTGCCCGAGACATTCATAGGACCTTCTCCCCAAATCTTTCTAGAGAAACAATCGAAGCCATCATACTCCCAGTAGACAGGCTCTGTGGCAGCAACACTTACCGAATCATCGGCCTGAACAATCTCCACATCATCTCCAACCCATTGAATGAGAGCTTGATGCATGGTCGAAGGTATGCAACAATTAGCATGGATCTAATCTCTTCCCAGTAGTAGGCTATATGCCCCCTTGCTGTTTATGACAAAGAAGGTAGTGATCAGGGTCTTGGACCCAATCATCAATTCGACGTGCACCGCCCCCTGAGTGTCAGAAGGGTTGCCAGCAAAGTCTCTGAGTACCAAATCGGTCTCCAACAGTTCCTCATTGGTCATTCCGAGCTTTCTGAAGGTAGTATACGACATGATATTGATGGCAGCTCCTCCATCAACCAACATCTTGGTCAGGGGCTTGCCATTGATGTACCCCTTCACGTAAAGCGCCTTCAAGTGTCGATGTCTAGCTGGTTTGTCGAACACTGCTTGTTGAGTCAGGACGAGCTGGGCCATCAGGTTCTGATACTCGCCCTCATCATCGTCTGAAGACACTTCCTCTCAGATATCTTGGCCTTCGGGAGCTATAAATTCTGATGGAGTGAAGAAGGCCATGTACGTATCAGCCGAACGGTTGTGTCTATGGGGTCTTCCCTTAGGGCGCCATGTCGGCTTCTGTTCGGCAGTTACTTGTGCTAGTTCTCTGTTCCTCAAACGTTGCACTCTCCTTTTTTGGCTTTTCTTCAGCCCTGATGGACACCATTGCCCATTCTGCCATGCATACTCTCGGTGCTCTCGCTCATCAGAACGAACCCACTCTTGATCGGCAAACCTCTTACCTTGCCGATCCTCTGAGTCGCTTATTTTTAAACGTCGATCGTCCCTAGGAGCATGTTCCCCAAGTCTCTCATGGACCGGACGGCGGTTGACCTGGGACTGTCCATACCCTGAATACTGATCACTGCATTTGGGGCAATTATCTCTAGTAGGCAGCTTCAGGCCTTCATTCCAACAATGTTTGAAAAACGAGCATCCCCAATGAGACTGTTCCTGCTCTCTCAAGCGCTCTCGTTCCCTCTGATACACTCCTTCCTCATGCCTCTGACGTTCCTCTATGAACCTCTGCTCTTCATACTGCATCCGCCTCTGATGTCGCTCTTGCTCCCGTTGCCACTTGTTTAATAGGATCCGCGTTGTGACCCTTGGTTTGGAAGCCTCCCCTCCTTTAGCTCAGCTACTCTGGAACTGCCCTCGTAGCCGAAGTTCCTTTTCTATAATCTGCCAATCAGGGTCAACAACACCAGTCTTTTTTGCTCTATCTGAGGTCAGCACTTTCATCTCGCTCTTGCCCTTGGATTCTTCCGCAGCAACCATATTCATAGAGAAAGATACTGTGTTTTGTGCAAAAGGGTTAGCGTCAATCTTCATCTTGCCGTCAAACTTCAAATGTCCTTCCTGAATAGCTTTCTGGATCTTCATTCTGAACACTCGGCAATCATTGATGGCATGGGAGTTGGTGTTGTGGTAGCCGCAAAACCTCTTGTCCTTTACTCCTTCAGGACGTAGCATAGGGTGTCCTTCGAGTAACTTGACGCGTCCTTCCCTGAACAACAACTCGAAAAACTTTTCTGATTTGGACACATCAAAGTCGTAGGTACCTTTCTGTTGCCTCAACCACTGTAGATTAACTTGAGTCGGTTCTTTTGCCCAGACCAGTTCGGCTGTAACGATTTCATCTTCATCCTCAAACTCTGCCGCCTCTTCCAGGAAACTCTGATACACTGTATTAGTTATGTCACCCTTCTGGAAGCGGTTATCCCTTTTGAACCCTTGAGCCTAGTTATTCATCATTGCTAACTGTTGTGACAACTGACCGAGGTCCTCGAAGTCCATACCGAACAACTTCTCTCTAATGTCCGGCTGCATGCCTGCCACTGCCATCCCTGGCAACTGGTCATCTAGCAAGTTCAGAGAATAGCAAAGATTCTTAGTTTCCCTAAACCCGCGGAGATATTCCTGGGGTGTCTCATTAGGCCTCTGTCTCAAGCTCATTATATCGACTAGCTTCTTTTCATTGGTGTCTGTAAAGAAATATGCGTGGAATTTCTGCTCTAAATCCGCCCAACTACCGATGGAGTTCGCCGGCAGCGACACGAACCACGTGAAGGCTGGTCCTGTTAGAGACAAAGGGAAATACCGAATCCTCCAAGCGTCATCTGTGGATGCTTCTCCCAGCTGCATCAAGTATCGACTGACGTGCTCTATGGTGCTAGTGTCATCTCGGCCAGAGAATTTGGTCAGATCTGTGGGAGCCTTAACTCTCGGAGGGAGAGCAACTCGGTTGTACCACTCTGGATAAGGGGATTGGTACGCGTATGACTGATTCTTTGGCTTCAAGCCAAACTGATTCTTCATCATGTCCGCCATCTTATCCATGATAGACATAGATCAAACACTAGGATTGCAAGCACATCAACATGCCATATGCCACCACTAGATCATATCAACTCATGGAAGCTATAGTGGTACCATATAAGCATCAAAAAAATTATTTTCCATGAATGATCCTATAAGCATGATTAAGTCTAAATGCTCTACACAAGTCCTAACAAGGTATGCATGAATGCTCTCAAATCAACTTTTACCTTGCATTGTTGGAGTAGAGGCATGTCATATAAGTGGGGGTGCATCAACTCATGTTGGAGAAATCAAGTATATTCAACTCATTCCTTAGCTTGCAAAACCTTTTCTCATCTAGTGGCTTGGTAAAGATATCGACCAATTGATCTTCGGTGCCAACACTAGTGATAGAAATGTCCCCTTTCAATTGATGGTCTCTAATGAAATGATGGCGGACATCAATATGCTTTGTTCTTGAGTGTTGAACCGGATTGTTGGTGAGCTTGATTGCACTTTCATTGTCACATAGCAAAGACACTTGCTTGAATTTGACTCCAAAGTCATTCAAAGTAGCTCTCATCCAAAGGATTTGTGCACAACAACTCCCCGCACTAATATACTCGGCTTCGGCGGTAGAGAGTGCCACACTATTTTGCTTCTTTGATGACCATAAGACTAGTGATCTTCCAAGCAATTGACAAGTGCCCGATGTGCTTTTCCTTTCTATCTTGCAACCCACATAGTCTGAGTCGGAGTATCCAAGTAACTCAAAGTTTAATCCTTTAGGATACCACAACCCAAAATTAGGTGTATGCTTCAAATATCTCAATATCCTCTTTGTGGTCTTCAAATGACTCTTTCTAGAAGAAGCTTGAAACCTTGCACACATGCATACACTAAACATGACATCCGGTCTTGATGCGGTCACATAGAGCAACCTACCAATCATTGATCTATATAGCTTTTGATCTACCATGTTGCCACTAGCATCACCATCCAAATTTCCATTTGTTCCCATGGGTGTACTAATAGATTTTGCTTCATCTAGATTGAACTTCTTGAGCATGTCCTTGATGTACTTGCCTTGACTAACAAAAGTCCCATTCTTCAATTGTTTGACTTGAAGACCAAGGAAGTAACTAAGCTCTCCAAGCATAGACATCTCAAATTCATTTGCCATCATATTGCCAAACTCTTCACAAAACTCTTGATTGGTTGACCCAAATATAATGTCATCCACGTAGATTTGCAACACAAACAAGTCCTTCCCAATCTTCTTGGTGAATAGGGTAGTGTCAACCTTCCCCATAATGAATCCCTTAGAGAGGAGGAAGTCCCTCAACCTCTCATACCATGCTCTAGGAGCTTGCTTCAAACCATATAGTGCCTTCCTTAGCTTGTACACATGGTTGGGTTTCTTGTCATCTTCAAAACCGGGTGGTTGCTCCACAAATACTAATTCATTGATGTACCCATTGAGAAATGCACTCTTCACATCCATTTGATAGAGCTTGATGTTGTGAGCACAAGCATAAGCCAATAGAATCCTTATTGCTTCTAGCCTTGCCACCAGTGCATATGTTTCTCCAAAGTCAAGACCCTCTACTTGAGTGTAGCCTTGTGCAACTAGTCTTGCTTTGTTTCTCACCACTATTCCATCTTGATCTTGCTTGTTGTGAAAAACCCATCTAGTGCCAATGACATTGTGGTTCTTTGGTCTCTCAACTAGCTCCCAAACTTGATTTCTAGTGAAGTTGTTGAGTTCTTCATGCATAGCATTTACCCAATCAATATCTTGCAAAGCCTCTTCAATCTTGGTTGGCTCAATGGATGATACAAAAGAATAGTGCTCACAAAAAGAAGCCAATCTTGATCTTGTTTGTACACCACTAGTGATATCTTCAATAATATGATCCAAAGGATGATCCCTTGCAATAGATGTAGGTTGGAGTGTTGGAAGTTGATGGCTTGTACTTGGTTGATCATTGGGTAGAGTAGATGAACTAGCTTCTTGATCTTGAGTTGGAGAGGATGAACTAGCTTGATTGTCATTGAGTTGCACATTGAATGGAGGATTCACTTGATCTTCAATATCTTGATCATCATCCACTTGCCTTGGCCGAATGTCCCCAATATCCATATTCTTCATTGCATTGGTCAATGGTTCACCTCTCACATCATCATGGTTGATATTCTCATCTTGAGATCTATTTGTTTCATCAAACTCCACATCATGCACTTCCTCAACTATGCCATGGCTAAGATTCCATACTCTATAAGCTTTGCTTGTAGTTGAGTATCCAAGTAGTAAGCCTTCATCACATTTCTTCTCAAATTTGCTCAATCTTGCACCTTTCTTTAAGATATAGCATTTGCATCCAAATACTCTAAAGTATGCAATATTTGGCTTTCTTCCATTCAATAGCTCATAAGGTGTCTTCTCAAGCATCTTGTGGCAATAGAGTCGGTTGCTATAATAGCAAGCCGTGTTGATAGCTTCGGCCCAAAAAGAATCACTCACATTGTATTCACTAAGCATGGATCTTGTCATATCAATGAGTGTCCTATTCTTCCTCTCAACAAGCCCATTTGATTGAGGTGTGTACTTGGTCGAGAATTGATGTTTGATTCCATATTCATCACAAAGCTCATCAACTCTTGTGTTCTTGAACTCACTACCATTGTTACTTCTTACTCTCTTGATAGTTGTTTCAAATTCATTTTGGCATCTCTTGACGAAGACTTTGAATGTATCAAAAGTTTCACTCTTGTCACTCAAGAAGAATACTCATGTATATCTAGTGAAATCATCAACTATCACAAAGCCATATTTGTTTCCACCAATGATAGTGTAGGCGGTTGGTCCAAACAAGTCCATGTGCAAGAGCTCAAATGGTTTGCAAGTACTCATCATGCTCTTACTAGGGTGAGTATTTCCAACTTGTTTGTCGGCTTGACAAGAGCTACAGATCATGCTTGACTAATTTGTTCAATTGCCTCATTCCAACATGACCAAGCCTTCTATGCCATAACCAACCCATGCTAGATTTGGATAGCAAGCAAGTTAACAATTGAGTTTCTTTGGCATTGAAATCAACTAAGTATAGATTCTCATATCTAAATCCTTTGAATATCAAGTTAGAGCCATCTACACTTATGATCTCTACATCATCAACTCCAAAGATGCATTTAAAGCCTAGATCACAAAGTTGAGCTACGGATAGCAAGTTGAAGTTCAAGCTCTCTACTAGCAACACATTGGATATGCTCATGTCATTTGATATAGCAATCTTACCAAGCCCTTTGACTTTCCCTTTGCCATTGTCACCAAATATGATAGATTCAATCCCATTGCAATCATTTGGATTGATAGAGTTGAACATTCTTGAATCTCCGGTCATATGTTGAGTGCACCCACTATCAAGCACCCAATGCCTTCCTCCGACTTTATAATTCACCTACAAAAGATTCAATTCTTCTTAGGTACCCATTATTGTTTGGGTCCTCCAAAGTTAGTGACTAAGGACTTAGGTACCCAAATAGCTTTCTTCTTTTAGCTCTTATTGGGAGTACCCATGTACTTAGAAATCACACCTTTCTTGCCCTTGGTAAGCATATAACTAGAATCAAAGCAAATAGATGCATGTGTAAATTTTATCTTGATTTGGTTTAGTTTGCAATATTGCTCATCATGCCCTACTTGCTTGCAACTAGTGCAAAACCGACCATTGCTCTTCACAAAGTGAGGCTTTGGAGTTGCAAAGGCCGTCTTGCCTTTCTAAGTCCCTCTTTGCAAAGGGAGAACCTTTGACTACCCAAGCACTTAAGCAAGCGGGCGTCTTCACCATAGGCATTGCCTAATCCTAGAGTGAGCTTACCAAATTCCTTCTTAAGGTTCTCATTCTCAACCGTTAGTGAAGCATCACAAGTGACAACATCACTAGTAGAAGAGATAGAGTTAGAAGTGCTACTAGAAGGGTTAGTTGGGGTGATGATGATGGGTTGATAGAATGATTCATCAATTATATCACAAGTTACACCCATGTCACTTGTTTGAACATGCTCTTTCTCATTTTGCTCAACTAGAAGTAAATGAGACTTTTCAAGCTTAGAGTGAGTTTTTCCAAGCTTAGAGTGAGCTTTGCCAAGCTTCTCATGGGCATCTGTTTGCCTCTCATGAGTAAGATTGAGCTCATGAAAGGATTGCTTGAGAGAATGATTCTCCTTTCGCAATGCTTTGCACTCCTTTCTTGTGAGAAAAAAGTGAGTCTTAGCATCTTCCAACATTGCAATTAGTTCATCTTTAGTGGGTTCATCATCATCATCATCATCATCACTAGAATCACACTCATCATCGGATTGTACCTTAGTTGGCCTAGCCATGAAGCATGTCGATGGAGTGTCAAAGAGAGAGATCTTGTTCTTCATAGCAATGCTAGCAAGTGCCTTCTTCTTGCTTGATCTCTTCTCATCATCTTCACTAGAATCACTATCCCAAGTGATAACATATGAGCCTCCCTTCTTGCTCTTCTTGAGAAACATCTTGTTCTCTTTCTTTTCTTTCTTCTTGCCCTTCTTCTCATCTTCATCATCACTATGATGTGGGCAATCCGAAATGAAGTGATCCTTGCTATTACACTTGAAACACCTTTTGTCATGGTTCTTGCTCTTGAAGGAGTTCTTCTTCCTTCTACCTCTATAGCCCTTCTTCTTCATGAACTTGCAAAACTTCTTGACAAAGAGGGCCATCTGTTCTTCATCCTCACTATCATCATTGCTTGAGCATTCCTCATTGCTTGACTCATCACACTTTGCTTTGTCCTTTGATGATGATGTGGCTTTGAATGCCACACTCTTCTTCTTCTCATCTTTCTTGTCATCCTTCTTTTCCTTGTTCTCTCTAATCTTGTCCTTGTCTTCTTTAAAGGTGTCATCGGTCATCACCTCACCAAGAATTTGGTTTGGTGTGGTTGTCTCCAATCCACTTCTCACCAATAGAGTGACTAGCATCTCAAATCTTGAGGGAAGACTTCTTAGGAACCTGAATGAGAAGTCCTTGTTCTCCACCTTCTCTCCAAGTGACTTAAGGTCATTGACAAGCACCTCAAGCCTATTGAACATCTCGGGCACGTTCTCATCTTCCTTCATCTTGAAGCTAGCAAACTTCTCCTGTTGACACAAAAAGCGTCAGGATCTGCAAACACCTTGGGCTATTACCCGAATTTGATATCCAAAGGTGTGTCAGTCGATTTGACCAGTTAATCGACAAGGACGATAACTAGAACAAGATCCAAACAAGACAACAGCGATACGCCCGGATGTTAAGACTCAGACTTGATCAGGATAACTAGAGCAGAGCTGAACGAGACATAGCGATGCGCCCGGATGTCAAAGCTCAGATTACTCCCACACGGAACTTGCAAGGGTTTGACGGAGATCGAAGAGATGCAGTCCGTCGAGACTTGAAGAACTCGTAGATAAACTAAGACTAATGCAATAAAAGGGTAAATTGCAATAAAAGTAAATAAGAGTAGTAGATTTGTTTGATGTATGATTGATATTTTCTCACGACCCCTAGGTACATATTTATACTCCGGTAATAAGAGTTGTAGACAGACACAACTCGCACCTTTCCTAAACAAAACAAACCCCTGTTTTAAAGGAAATAACTGACTCACTCAGGAGTCGGACCCAAATAACAATACTATTTTCCTAAACATGCACTTCTATTTTTAAGGAAACAAACGACTCGCGCAAGAGTCGGACTCAAACTACCATAATAATACTGGTACGAGATCACCAGTTTCCTTATGTCTTCTCTTCAATGAAACTTTCCATCGGTAGACTCTTTAATCCGCAACTTCCTTTTATTGCCATCGGCAATCCCCTGCTGACGTCAACCGCCACGTCATCCTGTGCTCATCGGCATCATCTCTTTATCGGTAATATCCCCAATCGGCCATTCTCCACTCCCATCGGCAACATCCTTATCAGCTTCCATCGGCAATATCCTTATCGGCAACAATTATGCTGTCGTTCAGCTTCCATCAAACTTCATCGGTAACGTTAACCGATAACCTACCGATGCCGATAGAAAACAGCTACTGATCAATGCAAGTCCTTAGTTCATTTGACACATGCCGAAAAATGGTGTCAACACATGCCCCCCAATTTCGGAGTGTAGAATATTTTACGCGCCGAAATTTTCTCTACTCTAACCTTTCCCTCCAAGATACTTGCACGACCTCCTCGATTACCACGCGTAAAACCGCAATTTATCAACAAAATTCCGCGACTGCAGCGCGAACAGTTGTAAGCCTAATCATATATCCTCGATTGCCGCGCATACCTATTGCATACCTCTCTGCATTCCTGCTCAGTGCAAAGAAAATTCCAAAATACCCCTGACCAGGCTTATAAAGTTACCATCATCCAATCTGTTTTTCATCCTGAGCCCATTTTCATTTTCACCTGCCCTCATCTTCAACCTCGGCGGCGGCCCTGAAGAACACCTCCGGCAACCCAAGCAATGGCGATAGAGCACGAATCGCAAGGATTCCTCCAGCTTCAATGGCGATCCACTTCGATGTTCCCAAGGTAAATCTGCTCCCTACTCGCTTCATCCCCTGCAAGTTTCTTTCTCCTCATCAATTTCGTAATCCTTTTCCCCTTTCCTTTTTTTTATTTTTCTGAAACCTAGGAAATGCACAACAAGGTTGTAATCCCCATTGAACAATCCAACTTCAACTGTTTAGACCCAATGGGAAACCCCAATCCCACCAATCTGATTAATGCAGAAACCAATCGCATCCCTTTCAGATCCGAGTGTTTTAGTCTAGGTTATGGAAAGATTCTTTCCGTTCATGGCCTAAACCCACCAAGGGATGGAAGAACTGGTACCTCAGAATAATCAGAACACAGCAAATTTATTGGTCAGAGCGCAACCTGGACCAGTGCATTAGACTCTCCATTGCCGATATGGCAAAGAACGAAAATATGATGATGGTTGCGTCTTATCTCTGGTCCGATACAATGAATGCCTTTCTGTTTAGACATGGACCAGCTACTCCCACCCTTGCCGATGTGCATATGCTTACTGGCCTTGATGTTTCTTCTGCCGATCCCCCCAACCTTTTCGGTAGGAAAGCCGAGTACACAGTGAACACACGCAATATCGGCGGTTGGACCGGATACATCCGAGAGAACCAGAAGACTAGATTGGTAGGTCAGAGGGAGCACGCCACCTTCTTAAACATGTGGTTAGAAAAGTTTATCTTCTGTGGCAAAATAGTTAGACCTACCACCATGTACCTTCCCGCAGCAGAACTTCTAGCCGATGGAGCAAAACTTCCTCTCGGCCGATACCTCCTTGGATCGGTATACCACCTCCTGCACCAAGTATCCAGGAAGTTATTGCTAGGCGAGTCCATCGGCAACCTTAGAGGTCCTTGGTGGTTTATAAATATGTGGTTGAACGCACACATGTACAAGGTCCTCCAATTTGACTTATTCAGTCAGCAGTTTCCAAGCGATATATCGGAGGACTATGTATTTGATGATGATGAATCGGCAACCCGTCCCCCACTCAATTTTGGGGAGGCTATCATAGTGCTACCAGGAACCGATGCCAATGCAGATCAATTTGGTAGGTTCTTCCAAAAGCTTTACAATGGAATCCCCGTTGCAAAACGACTTTGGTGGCCTTATGTTGACGAGAACAACCAATTCCCGTTATTATTCAACCTTACCGATTGGAACGTGCCACAGAATGAAACAATCATGAAGGCCAGCATTATTCCCCGAGCCATTCCAGTCAACATCTTTGGAACCGGGAAGAACTCTCCTCCATCTTATGAGTTCTATTATCCATCGGCAGCAGCAAGGAAGCTGGCATTCGGCCAATTACCGATCAAACTCAGCTTCGCCAATGTGATAAAGCCAAGAGAAATTATCTCCAGTGCCATGGATTGGAACAAGATTGTCAACCTTTCTCCCCATGCCGATACATCAAACATCGACCTATCCTCCTGGGCACCAACATCTTTTATGACAGAGTTATACAAATCTTGGTGGCAAGAATGGAGAGGCCAACTGTTCGCCAAATCATCGCACTATTATCGGCATTTGATCGACGCCGATCACATCATTCCCGATGACGCAGTAAGTTCTTAACTCATGTATTTTTTCATTATTTTCTACTATCGACATCTGACCCTCTTCTTAACAGGTTGATGATCCAATCCCCCGAACAAGCAAGAGCGGCAAGCACTTCGACCTTCAAATGATGAGCCCCGTATCAATCATTGGTAACAAGGCTCCCACATTGGCTGCCTTCACACCTCAAAGGGTACCTAAGGTTACCCTCAAGCCCAAACCGACACCCGCAAAGACCATCGCTACTCCATCGGCTGCTGCTGCCATCCTGACGCGAGCTTTTGCAGTAAGTTTTTATTTCACTCATACCGATTACAAACTCTCATCGGCAACATTTACTTCATTTAACTTGTACCAAATAATTTTTACAGGCAACGAGGTCATCGGCAGCTGCTCCGAATGTACAATCTTCTCCAACTCATGTTGTCGATGCCCCCCAAGCTTCGCAATCGAAACGGGCTGGTTCACCAACTGCCGCCCCGAAGAAAAAACGTTTGAGGCGAGCTATTCCAGCTGCATCACCAACTTCCGCCCATGCACCAAGAACAGAACCAACATCGGCGCCTATTCCTGAGCATCCATTGGACGACATTTTCGACCAGGAAACGATACCACCGCTACAGGAACCAGCTGCAACAATGGGGACAACATCGGCATCGGCACCAGCACCTACACCAGATAAAATCCCTGACCAGAGGATGGCATCATCACCATAGGAGTCAGCCACCACAGCAGAGGCAGCACCATCAGCGCCAATCGTTCCTCCCACGGAGGCAAGTTCATCGGCAACCGCTGCCGATCTTCAAGACGATACTACGCCAGCTGCCTTCCCAAGTCCCAGGCAAGAAATCCGCTTCAAGATGGTAAGCCGACTGTCATAAAACCCATAACATAAACTTATAATTGACAAGCCCTAATCTTCTTCCTTTTCAGGCCCAAGACTCCCCGAACAGCTTGTTCTCCTTCGCCGTCAACCTCCCCGATGAAGACGAAGATGAAGAAAGCTCTGCTCCAGCTCTATCGGCAGATATCAAACTTAAGCTCGAAGCACTACTATCTTTATTGCAACAAGGCCATAGTACTTAGCAATCACACCTTTCTTGCCCTTGGTAAGCATATAACTAGAATCAGAGCAAATAGATGCATGTGTAAATTTTATCTTGATTTGGTTTAGTTTGCAATATTGCTCATCATGCCCTACTTGCTTGCAACTAGTGCAAAACCGACCATTGCTCTTCACAAAGCGAGGCTTTGGAGTTGCAAAGGTCGCCTTGCCTTTCTTGGGGGTATAGCCAAGTCCCTCTTTGCAAAGGGAGAACCTTTGACTACCCAAGCACTTAAGCAAGCGGGCGTCTTCACCATAGGCATTGCCTAATGCTAGAGTGAGCTTACCAACTTCCTTCTTAAGGTTCTCATTCTCAACCGTTAGTGAAGCATCACAAGTGACAACATCACTAGTAGAGGAGATAGAGTTAGAAGTGCTACAAGAAGGATTAGTTGGGGTGATGATGATGGGTTGATAGAATGATTCATCAATTATATCACAATTTATTCCCATGTTACATGTTGAAACATGCTCTTTCTCATTTTGCTCAACAAGAAGTGAGTGAGCCTTTTCAAGCTTAGAGTGAGCTTTACCAATCTTCTCATGGGCATCCGTTTGCCTCTCATGAGTAAGGTTGAGCTCATCAAAGGATCGCTTGAGAGAATGATTCTCTTGCTTGAGAGAATGATTCTCCTTTCGCAATGCTTTGCACTCCTTTCTTGTGAGGAATAAGTGAGTCTTAGCATCTTCCAACATTGCAATTAATTCATCTTTAGTGGGTTCATCATCATCATCATCACTAGATTCACTTTCATCATCGGATTGTACCTTAGTGGGTCTAGCCATGAAGCATGTAGAGGGAGTGTCAAAGAGAGAGATCTTGTTCTTCATAACAATGCTTGCAAGAGCCTTCTTCTTGCTTGATCTCTTCTCATCATCACTTGAGTCATCATCATCACTTGTATCACTATCCCAAGTGACAACATATGAGCATCCCTTCTTGCTCTTCTTGAGAAACATCTTGTTCTCTTTCTTTTCTTTCTTCTTGCCCTTCTTCTCATCTTCATCATCACTATAATGTGGGCAATCCAAAATGAAGTGATCCTTGTTATTGCACTTGAAACACCTCTTGTCATTGTTCTTGATCTTGAAGGAGTTCTTCTTCCTTCTAGCTCTATAGCCCTTCTTCTTCATGAACTTGCCAAATTTCTTAACAAAAAGGGCCATTTGTTCTTCATCTTCACTATCATCATTGCTTGAGAATTCATCATTGCTTGATTCATCACACTTTGTTTTGCCCTTTGATGATGATGTGGCTTTGAATGCCACACTCTTCTTCTTCTCATCTTTCTTGTCATCCTTCTTTTCCTTATTCTCTCTAATCTTGTCCTTGTCTTCTCTAAAGGTGTCATCGGTCATCACCTCACCAATAGACTGACTAGCATCTCAAATCTTGAGGGAAGACTTCTTAGGAACTTGAATGAGAAGTCTTTGTTCTCCACCTTCTCTCCAAGTGACTTAAGGTCATTGACAAGCACCTCAAGCCTATTGAACATTTCGGGCACGTTCTCATCTTCTTTCATCTTGAAGCTAGCAAACTTCTCCTTTAAGATATAGGCCTTTGCTCCTTTCATGGATGTAGTCCCTTCATATGACTCTTCTAGCTTCTTCCAAGCCTCATGAGCACTCTCTAAGTTTTTTATTTGCTCAAAGACCTCCTTGGAGATTGCCTCATGTATTGCACTCAAGGCAATATCATTGTTTTGGAGCTTCTCCTCTTCGGCCGGGGTGGGTACCTCTTCATTTACCACCTCAAATTTCTTGTCGACCACCAACCATATCTTCCGGTTGATTGATTTAAGATAGGTGGTCATCAAAGCCTTCCAATAGCTATAATTGGTGCTATCAAACTTAGGTGCCCTCTTGGTGTTGTTGATTTGAGTCATTTTAACACCGTGGGATGTTAAGCCTTTAAGTACGGTGTACTAGCTCCGATACCACTTGAAAGGTCTAGGTATGGCTAGAGGGGGGGTGAATAGCCTAATTAAATTTTCTACAACAACACTTAGCAAACTTGTTAGAATAAAACATGGCTATAAGCAAGTTTGCACTAGCACTAAGGTTAGGCAAGACACCTACCAATTCTAGTTACTAGCAAGATATATTCTATGTCACACACAAGAGCTAGATAACTAATGAAACTATGCTACGCTACACAAGCTAAGCTAGAGGCTCTACTTTGCAAGAAATAAAAGAATGTAATGCAAAGCTAGAGTTAGGAAGGTTATACCGACATGGAGAGTAGCAATGGGATAACCAATCAATCACAATATGAAATCCTCGGTAGAGACAATGTGATACAAGATTTTTTACCGAGGTTCACTTGTTTGCCAACAAGCTAGTCCTCGTTGTAGCGATACACCCACTTGGAGGTTCACGCGCTAATTGGCAATCAAGGCCAAACCCGTTCAAGGGTGCCGCACAACCAACACAAGATGGGGATCCTCAAGCTACGCGGAATCCACTAGAGATACCTTTTGCGAATCTCCCGCGGGGTAGGTTCAAGAACCCCTCACAATCCACCGATCGGAGCCAGAGACAATCACCTTCCTCCGCTCAACGATCCTCGTCGCACCAAGCCGTCTAGGAGATGGCAATCTCCAAGAATAACAAGAGCTTCGCGATCACGACGATCACCAAGTGCCACTAGTATGCAATCAATAAAGCAATGCACTTGGATTCACTCTATCTCTCTAGAATATGTCAAATATGTTTAGAGGATGAGTGGTGGAAGCTTCTCAAGCAAGCACAAATGTGTGAGTGAGTAGAATGTGCAAGAGATGCCCCAAAGGACCAACCATATCACTTATATAGCCCTCACTCAACAACTAGCCGTTTTGCCCCCAAAACTGGCTCTCTGCGCGACCTCCGGACGCACTTTACACATGGGGTCCGACCATCAACAGCGTCCGAACCCTTCACCAGCCGAGAGCAAACCCTCTGTTTGCAATCTTCGGACGCGCGCAATGCGCCGTCCGGACTATGCCGCATGCGTCCGGTGCCCTGCTGTTTGAAAACGGCCGCTTCGCGCCTTTGCCGCTGCTTGCCACGTGGCTCCGTACGCACCTGTTCACAGGGTCCGGAGTCACTGCTCCTTGCGTCCGGAAATATTTTCCCGGGCGCCTGAGTGCACCCGAGAGCTCGCTTGAGCTCCTTAGCACCTCCGGACCCAAGTCCGGTTCATGGTCCGGACCATCGCCCTGCGTTCGAACCCTCTTTTCCAGAGAGTTACAGAGAGCGCCAGACTCCGGACGCGCGTCCGAAGCTCTGCGTCCAGACGGCAAACAACGTCCGGATGCCTCTCACCAGCCGAGGCAGCAAGGGTTTGCCATCGGACGCACACGTGTTGGTCCGGTCGGCCAGAACCCTTGCGTCCGGACCTTGCATCCGGACTGCTTCCAGCTGCCCAAACACTTCTCCAACTTCTTCCAAGCTTCCAAGAGCCAATACTAAGTGATCCCTACACTTGTGCACGTGTGTTAGCTTTTAGTTCACAATTATCTTAGATAAAGTTGGTTGTTTCACTAGTTCAATTGATTTTAATGCAATGCATATGAACCTAGTGGCACATGATAATCGTAATCATACTTAAGAGCTCCCTCCTTGATAGTACGGCTATCTATCCTAAATGTGATCACATCCTCTATGATGTCTTGATCACCAAACCGAAAATGGTTCCTAGCAATCACCTTTGCCTTCACATTGTTTTCCTTTCCACCACCATGCTAGAGCTTGTGCCATCCTCACATGATCCACCTTGCTCCATCACATGGCATGTACTAACCTATCTCATGATTCACACTTAGAGGTCCAAGGTTAGTACCTAAGTAGGTTTCATCAATTACTCAAAACCAAAACACATGGGAGACTCTCATATGTTCGGGTTGCCGAGCGGCAGCAACGCTGCTTGTGCACCCCCATGTTGTCATCCGGTGGAAACAACTCACTTAGCGCCTGCATATTATATGAGTCGCCGTTGAAGATTTTATTGTGAAGGGCTGACATTGACGACGATACGTCCTACTGACAAGTCTCAGGCGCTTCCAAACAGGGTGCTTAGCTTTGTTTTGACGCCAACATATGTGATTTGCTCAATTGCTCTATGCCACTATCCACATTATCCTTTTGGGGAGTGTAGGCAATGTCTTTCTAGTGTGGGCCGCATCAACTCCAGGCAACTCTAGGTGTGGTGGGTGCCTCGCCTTTGTGACTAGCTTGCTGAAGCGTTTGAAACATCTGTTTGTAGAGGCCGTACGAGGGGATGGTTGCCCCGAATCCGCAAAAAAGGATGGCTGCCCTGACCAACATTGGGTCAGGACACGTCCACACCTCCACGACGTTGGGTTGTCCCGCCCGTGGCGTTGTGACTGGTGGTGCCCATACACTGGCGACGACAGAGGTGAGACCGTCATGCACTAAGCAACTTTCGTCGAAGAGCGGATGTCCACCCAAGATGCGTCCACATCTTAATAGGTTGCCGACAGCGGGCATCCAGGCGCAAGTGCTCTTGCTGGACAACTCGAGACAACCGGATGAGCGAGGCGATGAGCTCCTCCAGCATAAGGTCAACCCACGTTCAAGTCCCCGCATTCGTGCACAACTCCAACAATAGCGGATCTGGCTTGGGGAAGGAAAGTGCAACAACAGTGGTAGCATCGTTGTTGACGCAATAGACAAGTTTGCCAAGCTGATGTCCCCACCGGCTTATACTCCGACGCAACCAGCATGGTCGTCGAGTGCCACCGACTCCTCTCCGGCTCTCCCCATACATAGTTCCATTCGAGCTGCTTTGTCGGCTAAGAACAAATGACATGTTTAACATGCTTTTTTGGCGTGTTTAAGATAAATAATTGCCAAACTAGGGATTTCCAAATAGACCCTAAGGGTTTGTTTGAATTTGAAGGGAATACATTTGTAGATTTTTTATAAAACCATATTTTTTAGTGAATTTATAATTTATAAACCCATAATCGGCAGCTCATCGAAACTTGTAGCGGCAGTCACCAGCAGTAGGGCAACTATGGCCATATGCCCTGGTCGTGGCCCATGTAGCATAAGACCAATTCTTGAGTTTTTGGCCCATCAGAGGATTAGCCCAACAACAAAGAGAGAAGAACCGCCGGCAGAAGCTTTCGCCCGCACCGCGCCGTCGCCGCACCACCCTCCGCTCTGCGCTCCGCCCTCCGCCCTCGGCCAGTCGGCCCTCAGGACTCCGGTGTTTCCCGCTCGCCGGCCGCCCTGCTCTGCTGCGCCATCATCGGCTCGCAGCGTCGTGCGCGCTGCCACGCCCCGCTCGTGCTCGGCCAAGCGCCCAAGCCGAGCAGGAGCAGGCCACACTCCGTCGCGGGCTCGCGGGTTCCGGCTAATCGTGCTCCACCCCCGCGCGCTGTCCGCCGCCGTGGCAAGATTCAGGGCGCGGGAGTCGGCGGAGGCGGCGTCTGAGATGCCGTCCTTCTCTGCCGGCGCCTCACCGCAGAAGCAGCAGCAGTTCGCGCGGTGCCAATTGTTATCTCGTCGACGCTGTTCTCTTCCGATTGTTTCATTCGTTGGCCTGGGGATTGAGCCCTTTGTGTTGGTTGACTTGCTGCAGATGGAGGCAGCTGATTCGGCAACAGCGAAAGTCGCTCCCCATTGCGTCAGGTTTGCCTGCAGAGCTTTTAGATGTCTTTGACTGTGATATTTTTTGGTGTGTTAGCTCAGGGAGCTGAAATTTGCTGTTTGGTGTTGGTTCAGTGGAGAAAAGGCTAGTTGAGGAGGTGAGGAAGAATGACACACTGATCATTGTTGGTGAGACTGGGAGTGGCAAAACTACTCGTAAGTCTGTTTCTGTGTTCCTTTTTTTCACAATTGTGGCTTGGATGAAAGAATTGATAGAAGCATGCCGCTTTCCAAAACTTTTGGTTGTTATTAGTGCGAATAGGCTCTGATTCAGATGTAACTGTTTTGGCTTTTCGGGCATAAACTAGTGGAAGTGGTGCTGTGGATTGCTGTGTCTGTTGGTTTGGAAACATTTGTATTCAGTCACATTACAGTATTGGCAAAAGGGCTATTGTAGAAGAGAAATGGATTCTTCCTGCTGTAATCTTAATCTCATTGTAAGTCGTTCCAAGTGGGAATGTGAGATTGCTTGCTTAGGAAAGTTATTGTTAGGTTTTGTACAGATTGTTTGACAAAAACATGTTACAAAATTCAGTGTGTTTACATATTCATCTGTAATTGCAGAAACATACATTACCACATATTTATTTTTTTCTCCTCTCTTTTTTTTTCTACTTTGATTCTTTGAATAAGCAACATTTTCTTTAATTTGGTCATGCAGAGCTTCCACAATTTTTGTACGATGGTGGGTTTTGTAAGGATGGCAAAGTCATTGGCATCACTCAGCCTCGGAGAGTTGCAGCTGTTACCGTAGCAAAGCGTGTAGCGGAGGAATGCAACGACCAGCTCGGCAAAAAGGTTGGATACTCCATCAGATTTGATGATTCCACATCCAATGCAACAAGGATTAAGTACATGACTGATGGTTTGCTTCTGAGGTAAGGATGCGTTACTGCTTTATTGCTTGTTTGATAACCATTTTTTTGTTGGGATGTATGTTAGTCTTTGATCCTCTTTGATGTGGTAATTGCTTTTTTAGTTGAGATTAGGAAAAAAATAGCCCGCTATTTTTGCCGCTATAGCCCGAAATAGCTTGAAAAAAATTGTGCCGCTATTTGCGTTCATGCACAATTTTGCCGCTATTTTGCCGCTAAAGTCCGCTAATTACGGTTTATAAAACGCTAAACACCTTGGCCTTAGCTCGCTATTTAAAACATTGTTGAGAAACAGGTTTAGGTTTTTTGTCTCAACTGTTAAACACCACCACCCCATGACTCCATCCCAGTAATTTAAGTTCGAAAAATGATGGGTATGTTTTTGGAAGGTGTATGCATGATATGCACTGCAGCCTCCAGGTCTTCTTTTTAATATGTACAATCCCATATATAGCTGTTTTAGGAAGTAAGAACTGAAGAACAAAAGGCATTGATACATAATTCCATTTTTCTCTCTCATAATGTTCCTTTTATTTTGTACTTTTAAGCACCTCTTATATTTTAGCGTTTTTGGCCATGGTAGCTGTCCACACACCTGCATTGAAATGTTTAGCACAATGTGGATTTTTTTCTGAGTTTGTTTAAACCTTCTAAAGTGAATTTTCCATTCAATTATACCATACCATTTTACATACTGATATATGTGTGGCAAAAGTCTCACATGGGTAAATCTACATTTATTTCTTCTGTTTGATTTACAAAGTTCCTTTTTCTAATTGAAATATTACTTTGAATATTCAGGGAAGCACTTTTGGATCCACTCTTGTCTAAGTACAGTGTTATAGTTGTTGATGAGGCTCATGAAAGAACTGTTCATACTGATGTCTTGTTGGGTTTGTTGAAAAAAGTGCAACATTCCCGAGCTAATGCCAATAAAAATGGGAAGACTTTGCCTGATGTACAGGGCCATTCTCAAAATTTAACTCTTAAGGAACGCCAGGGAATAAGATGTGCTTCTCTAAAGCTGATAATTATGTCCGCTAGTTTGGATGCTAAGTGTTTTTCTGATTATTTTGGTGGTGCTAAAGCTGTACATATTCAAGGTCGGCAATATCCGGTCGACATGCTATATACTAACCAGCCTGAGTCAGATTATATGGATGCCACACTAGTTACTATCTTTCAGGTGAGCACCATCCTTGCTCCAGGCAATCTGTAGTTGGCTTACAGACGAAGAAAGAAAATAAAAGTTTACAAAATTAGGACTTCAGAAAGAAATGGAAAAAAATGATTCAGAGAACATGATGAGTGAATATATAGAATCATAATGATGACTAATTTCTTGCATAACCTACTATCCAACTGTGATCCAATGCATTCTTCTTTTTCTGTATAAACTTCACTCTTAGATGTTTGATTTGATAGATCCATTTGGAGGAAGGGCCTGGAGACATTCTCGCATTTCTAACCGGCCAAGAGGAGATTGAATCACTGGAGAGACTTATTCACGAGCGTGCTCGTTTATTTCCACCAGAAAGTAGTAAGATATGGGTTACACCTATCTATTCATCTCTCCCATCAGAACAGCAAATGAATGCTTTTAAGCCAGCACCAGCTGGAACCCGCAAGGTACTGATGGGACTGAATTCATCATGTTTTAATAAGATCCTTCTGAATAGAATTGCATACCTCCATTTCTCTTTTTATATACTACCTCAGATTCCAAATGTAGGTCATTTTGGCCTTCTCAAGTATTCTCTAAATACAAGTCATCGTAGAACTAATTTACACTTTTTACCCTTTGCTTCCCTCCTTTCCCTGCTTAATAAATGTCACTACCTCTCACAAATGAATAATCCATCTTCCAAATGCAGTATAAATGAAGGTCGCCAAGGTTGTTTGATCCACTTCAATCTTTATTCACAAGTCTAAAATGGCATATAATTTATTGTGTACTCCGTCCCATTAAAAGTGAGGTTTTGGACTCCATGCCATCTTGTTTGAACGTTTGTCTTATTCATTTTTTTTTGTATAAATATTATTTTTTTTGTTATGACTTATTTTATCATCAGAGATACTTTAATAATGATTGCTTTATTTTATAATTTGCAAAAAAAAAATGAATAAAACAAATGGTCAAACGCGGTGTCCAAAAGTAAAAAACGTCACATTTAATGGGATGGAGGGAGTACATCTTTTAGTGTGGTTTGTTTTCCTGGTTGATGGAACCTTCTTGTTACATGGAGATTAAGGTCAATTATTTCATCTTTCTGTAGTTAATTAGTTGTCATCTATATATGTGAAAAAAATTATGCCCCTTTAAAATGAAACTAAATTATTGGTAATGTCCATATATTTTTAGTCTGTCTGAAAATCCTTTGCAGGCTTTAAACAAAGCTCTGACATGTTTCATATAATTCCAAAAATGTCTTCAGGTTCCTTTAGTGCTAACGTGATACTACTAAACTGTGTATCGATGTATTAAAAAAAAATAGGGGAAGGGGTAGGAAAACCTTGAGTACAGGATTTTTTTTTCTCGAATACGCAGGAGAGCTGCGTATCATTGTATTTATAGAAGAAAAAGAGTCATACATAGACCCAAACACAAACACACACGCACCAAACCTCACACAAACACAGACACAACACCAACACTACACACACACAATACTCACTGAAACTAAACACTTGTGACAAACAAGAAAGCCATGACCAGCGACCCTCTAAACCACATCACGAGCCGGGTGTCGGGCATAGCCCCGAAGCACCAGCCAGAGACCAAAGAAAGGCTTCCTCCCGAGCAAGGGTCAACGCTGTAGACAAACTTGGGGCAACTCCGTTAAATACACAATCATTTCGATGTTTCCAGATGGTCCAGGCTCCAAGAATAATGAGGGAATTCAGTCCCTTTCGCGCCTTTTCGTTAACTGCCAAGACCGCCTTGTCCCACCACTCATAGAAGGAGGAAACATCAGGCTGCGGGGCAAGATTAGCAAAGCCGATGCTATGGAGGATATCATACCAGAATTGTCTTGCAAACACACATTGAATGAGAAGGTGTTTAATGTTCTCTTCTTCCTGATCACACATCAAACAACGGTCCGGATGTGGAAGACCTCTTCTTGCCAAGTGAAATACATAATTCATCTTGCTATTGTTGGTCCTCTTGGTAAACATCATTGTAATCAAGATCAACTAAAAGGAAAGCTGTGCTAACTGTCATTTGAACATTTTGCTTGCCCCTAATAAATGTGAAAAGAGCACACTTTAAGGTCACTATGAACCAAAGTGTTAGAATGGCAATATCCTCGCCATTACTAGTATTATAGGCTAGATTAGAGGACATTAGACCATTTTAATTATTTTCCTTACATGTACACTCACCGTTGTATAAGAACAGCCATATAGCAATTGGGAAATCATTCTGCTCATTCTTTTAGCTTTCACAAAGGCCACAATATTAGGTGCAGATTAAAAAAAATACTTTTGTTCTAGGCTACTATTCTTGGATATTGGTGTTTGTGACTAGAATTATACTTTTAATAAAACAGTCCTGTTTTCGTGTTCTATTGTTCTTCCAATGCAGATTCAATCTTCTCCAAGGTTCATATAGTAATTTGTTTTTCTTTGTAATCATTTTCAGTGTTTCACTTAATTCTGAATTTGAAAGTCCCGCACCACAGTCTGTTAAGCAAGTTTGAGTGTTTGACTTTTTGCTGATTTGCCTCTGCTAGGTAGTTCTAGCTACAAATATTGCTGAGACTTCAGTAACAATACCTGGCATCAAGTATGTTATAGATCCTGGGATGGTAAAAGCTCGTGCTTATAATCCTGTGACTGGAATGGAATCTTTAATCATCATCCCAGTCTCTAAAGCGCAGGCTCTTCAAAGGAGGTATGTGTATCTTGTTTTTTTATTCTTCATGCAGGTCGCAGAGTTCATGCAGTTTATTAAGGAGCAGTTGTCAGAATGCTAGCATGGGGTAGTGGCAGAATGGATCTCCATGTGATTTGACTGAGTGTTCTGTATTATATTTCTTATATCTGTTGCATATGGTTCTGCTAATAAGTCATATTGGCATTTTTCTGATATTAAACCAAATAAATTAATTCTCGTCCCTTTTTATTTGCATGCCTTTCTAACATCCTCATTCTATCCTCAGTGGTCGTGCTGGACGCGAGGGACCAGGGAAGTGCTTCCGATTGTTCCAAGAAAGTGAGTTTGATAAACTGGTGGATTCTACTGTGCCTGAGATCAAGCGGTGTAACCTCTCAAATGTTGTGCTGCAACTCAAGGCTCTTGGAATTGATGACATCATAGGTTTTGATTTTATGGAGAAACCATCAAGGTAACTTTTTTAAGTCTGCTTCTATGTAAAAGAAAATGCTCAGAATCATTTTTATTCTGTGTGCTTTTGTGCTTGAATTTTATACTGGACTATTACTGTGTCTAGGGGAATTCAATATCAGTGATGAGAGGATGCAATTTATGTTATTATATTTGATGTATTTTGTTGCTTGACACACGTAACATACCCAAGCTTTAACTTTATAGGTAAAGAAAACCCCTTACCTTAGACTTCTTTATGAACCTTATGATCTGCACTGCTGCAGTGGTAACCGCTAATAGAAACAAACAAGCTGAAGTTTTTACCTAGAGGCTTCTCAGTAATTATAAGTTAAATAGCTTGTTACTTTATATCAGTGCTGAGTATTTGCTTATTGGTGTCCAACCTATTACAGGACTGCTATTTTGAAATCACTGGAGCAGTTAATCTTACTAGGGGCTCTGACTGATGATTATAAGCTCTCAGATCCAGTTGGTCATCAGATGGCTAGGCTGCCTTTGGATCCAATGTACTCCAAGGCATTAATAGTATCAAGCAAATTCAAGTGCTTGGAAGAAATGCTCATTGTTGTATCTATGCTTTCAGTGGAATCAATTTTCTTCTCCGCACGTGAGAAGTTAGAAGAGGTATCCATTTGAATTACTGGCAGTTTGTAAATGTATGTCACAATTGGGTTCTTATCTGATATTGTGGAGTTATTCCCTCTGGTTCACTTATTTTAGGGGGCTGTATTTGCTTTGCAAACAGGTGTTCTTTTGTTGTATCAGGGTACACTTTTCGTCAAATGCTCTTGTTAGTAGCTTGTTCGTAGTGGGAACTGGGAGATAAGTGCCAGCAGGCAAACTATAGAAGAAAAATGTACTCCATTCAGAAATATATATCATATATTCATATATAGCATTCTAGAATTTGAGTGGTCAAACTTAACTTTTATCGCTAATCTGTGAGCAGCCATTTAGATTAGTCATGTGAAAAAAAATAGTACCACCACATTTATTAGAAGACGTAAATGAATATTGATGGTCTTTTTTGTTAGACTAAAAAAGTACATTTCGACCTAAGTCATGATTTACCATTTGCTTAATGATAAAAAGGCATATGCTTCAATCTGTTTTTGCAAATTTTCTTTGTGCTACTCTTTCCCTGTTGGACACTAGATAAAGAAAATGTGTTTTATGATGAGCAAGACATCTGTGTGAAGCACTTCTGCTACCCATTTACTTTATTGTTCTATAGGCAAGAGCTGCCAGGAAGGGTTTCGAAAGCTCCGAAGGAGACCATACCACATTGGTGAATGTCTATCGAGCAGCTGCAGAATGCTTGGAGAGAGCAGAAATGCAAATGCCAAAGAAAAAACAATGGAAAAGGCTTTGAACAGGTGGTGCAGGGAAAATTTTATCAATTACCGCTCTCTAAGACATGCTCGCGATGTTCACAGGTTAGTTTGTAGTTTCTGCTCCATCTGTTTCACAGTACTTGTACAGAAACACTTTTGTAGGTGCAGGGAGTTAAAATGTCATACTAAGTAGTTAAGCACACCCGCCAATGTCCTAATGAAGTAGGGAAAGCATTGTGAAAGAGGGGTAAAGATAAGTATTTTGTCTTTTTTTTTGTGTGTGTGTACATACACCCCATTTTCAAAACACAATGTAAATTTTTAAATAGTGAAAAAATATAGGTCGTGGACACTGTTGGCACAGTTTTGTGGAAAAGCTTGACCATATGTGAGCTTCGCAAACAAGACAAATTAATTATCATTTTTCTTGACCAAAAAAAAAAGAAGATAAACTTGATCATGTGCGAGCTGGACAAAAAGACACCTTTTTCAACACAAGGCATTTGGTCAATTTTGCTATGAAATTTTGTGTCAACATTGACATTATCCACATATATGCATTTTCTTTCCACAAATTTTAGAAATGCACAAAGTGCATTATTGTTTTTAAGTTTTCATATGTGGTGTAGGTGAACCTATGCTCAACCTGGCTGCACACATGAAACATTGAATTGCAAAACAAGGGGACGGTAGTTTGGTTTTATTATGGTTGGAGGGATTGAGATATGAAAATCAGATTTAAATATCATTTATGTAAAAAAAGGAATAGAAGACTGTACATTTTAGTCTTTTATGACAAAATGAAAATCAGACTGTATGGTTTTTCAATACCATTTATGCTGCAATTTGACATAGCAATAATTTGTTCTTTGCAGTCAAATTCAGGGTCATGCCCAACAAATGGGATTGAATTTGTCATCATGTGGGGATGACATGGTTCTGTTTCGGAGATGCCTTACCTCTGCTTTCTTCCTGAATGCAGCCATGCGACAGCCAGATGGATCATACAGGTATCATTCCATATTATATGTTTTCAATCCGAATGCCCCTCATGGATATCTTTCCCTTGCATCTTGAACAAAAGATAATGTCCTAAACTAATCTGGGATTTAGATTACACCAACCAAAACTTGAAGAATGCTATGTTAAGATTGTGATGATGATTACGATTCTCCCCATCTTTAGTGTTTAACCTGTTGTTTGGCAGGGCCCTTGCAACTGGCCAGAGCGTGCAGATCCACCCTTCGTCCGTGCTTTTCAGGACCAAGCCCGACTGTGTCATCTTCAACGAGCTAGTTCGGACGACACAGAACTATGTCAAGAACCTGACCCGTATTGACCCCTTGTGGCTGGCTGAGCTCGCCCCGCAGTACTACGCTACCGAGGAGTAATTTTTTTTTTGGAACACCGAGGAGTAATTGTGATCAGTGGACATTGGACATTGGACATTGGGCATAGTAATACTTTTGCTAATGATGAATTATTTATATTTATGCAATTCGTTATTATATTAAAGCACGGTACCACTGCCGCAGCAATCTTATCCTAACAAATGCAGTCCAAGTCGTTTAAATTTTGAACTTCAAGTTTATATCCTAACAAATGCACACCCTTGGTATCACCGAAAAATACTTACCTATGATTGTTTGCCGGTCTTTGCTCACCGTTGCCTAATTTTGTTGCAATCTTATGGCACCAGTTTTAGAATATTTAAGGGCTTTGACTTTACACCTCGATTTTGAACCATTCACCTACTCTGTGAATATTTATACATAGGGTTAGGAATAAATGACATGTTTAGCATATTTTTTATGTGCTTTAGGTATTGGCGACGTTAGATCTATTGTTAGTTAGTCCGGATACTTCTCTATTTGGATGGTTTAGCCACTAAATTTTAAATCATTTTAGCTTTTGAGGCTCCAAATCATGGTCTAAAGTTTAGCTAATCTCAAAAGAAGATTATTAATTTATTATTAGATCATGTAAATAAGCTAAAGTGGTCTAGAATTTAGCTTTTAACTTTAGTAAACTAAACTTTAGACCATGGGATCAAAAGCACTGACTGAATATTTAAGTAAATATTGTTAGACGAGATATTAAATAGCTGAAGTCAAATGTCTGTTCTAAAATATAAAGAATGCAGGTAGACAAAAGGTAGCATTGTGAAATGGAGTATATGTGTTTTACTCTTTTTCAACTACTGTAATAAACTGCACTAATGTGGACCAATCAATTCTCTATCTCTTCTTGACTTGCGGAACTTCTATTCCAGTCCATTTACGTGCGTCAGGTTGTTGATCGACTCTATGGATGCCGATCGTACCTGTGATTGATTTGTTGCCGGGTCACAATCTTGACAGGTTCTAAGACGCCCTTAATAAGCGCACTAGAATATCAACGAATTGTTGTCACCTCTGACCTCTCCATGACTCCATCTACTGTGATGGTACTGTTTTTGTAGCCTATGTAGTGTATTTAATTGTCGTTGCGCATGCAGAGACTGCGGAGATGTTTATATGTGTTTTAAATGGCTAGAGGTGACTAGGAAAAGAAATGGCGGAGCACGAGGCAGATTCTTTTCTTCTTTCTTTCTGCGGTTGGGTTTTATATATAAGCGTGGGCGTGGTGCATGCTGTACGGAGGACTATGCATTAGCACATGGGTGTTGGTTAATGGCGAGAGCCCGGACGACGTACCGACACGATGATGCACGGCTGTTTAAGGCTTTGTTCGTTTCATCCCTAAATCAATCATGAGCTAAAGTAAACTCGTCACCAAGGTACGATGGTGCAGTGTTAGGAGCAGCTGCTTATGGAGCAGCGATGACGATGAGCAGGCCCAACCACCCCCAGCTGCTGCCGATGGAGGCCAACCAGGCGCTTCATGCACTCCCTTTTTATTTTATCTGCCTCAAATGGCTGGTCTTCTCTTCTTTTCTTTACAGCTAGGCTAGAGCTAGGCTGAGAGAACACAGAGCAGTTGACCCGCATTGGCACGCCTCCGCGCCGTGCGCCAACACGTGATGCCAACCATTTGAACAATACATGAGTGCTTGTATATTAAAGGCCTGCTTGTTTAACCATAGCAATAGGCTGCTTATTAAAACAGTAGGCTGCCTCGTTGTAAGCCACTACTCAACGGCGGCACAGCATGATTAGTGAGTGCTACAAAGTTTGGGTAATTCCCAACGGTAATTACAAGCGAAGAGCTGAGACAGACAAGTCTCCTCCACAAAACAACCGCGGCATGTGCGAGCACGCAATTGGACCCGCACAACGCCGCATCGCACCCGGACCCGGACCCGGTCGGTCGCCCCCCGTTTGCCTTTGCCTTGCCTGTGACATGATTCAGCGTCAGACTGGTCGCACCGCTCTACGCTACAGGTCCCTGGAGGAACTAAACTTGTACACCGCTCTACACTACAGGTCTTTGGAAGCAAACTTTTGCACCGCTCCACGTTACAGGTCCCTTCCTCACAATGCGCGCAATACCTTTTTAAGAGACTAAAAATGCTATAACTCACAGATGAAAAACTTAAATTAAATTTCATTTAAATCATTAAATTTGTTTTAATAAATACTTGAAAATAAGATCTCAGATGAATATATTTCGATAAATTTATTAATGAGCTATAATGTTAGTAGTTGATATGGAGTACGAGATATAAAGAATGGTAAGTGCGAGAAAAAGACTATAGATGAGAGAATTTTGATAATCAGGACATATAGAGCAGTGCGGACAGTCTCACGCCACCCGCCGCGTGCACATGTTCAGTAACTGTAAACTGCAGAGGACAGGCAGGCAGGCACCCGCGCGCCCTCCGCTCCTTTTTCTTTTCTTTTCTTTTCTTTTCTTCCTCCCCCGCCCTGCTGGCTGCCGCCCGTCAGTGCTGCGTGCGAGCGAGCGAGCGCCGAGCGGAGCGGATCAGCAGCAGCAGATTCCGCGCCCCCAATTCCCCATTGGCTCGCCACCGCCGCGCCCTTGACTAGCTCGCCTCACCTTGCCTGCCTCATCTCATCCCTACCCCGCCCCGGGGTCGTCGGGTCCTGACGGCGACATCCTACCCGCACACGCCAGCCGCAGCCGAGAAACAAACACAGACAGAGTAGCAGGAAGAGGAGGGCCTTCCGCTCAAGCAAACTAGCTATCAACCGAGCGGCGAGTAGCCAGCAGCAGCGACAGGGGCTCGGATCAGGCCGCTCCATCTCCCTGCTGCTCTCGGGCGCCTGCAGCAGCAGGATCAAGCCCAATGGGGCCGCGCGCCGCCGCCGCCGCTATTCTGCTCGTCGCCACCTGCGTCGCCGCGGCGCCACCGCTGCAGCAGCAGCATCACAAGCCGGGAAGGATCTCAGGTGCGTGCCCTGCCTTGCCTCCTCTTCCATTCCGAATTGGTCCGCGAAAAATCCGGAACCGAGCCCTCCCCGCCGCCCCGAGATTCAGATTTGCCCGCGCGAGCTCCTCCCCCCAACCGCAATGCCGGCGCGATCCGCGCCCGAATTGATCGCGCTGCCTTTACGCCGCCGCCGCCGCCCCGGGTCTCGATCCGGGGCTCGTGCTCGCTGCCGCGGCCGCGCCGCCTGGTCGGCACACAGCTTGCAAATTGGACTCTTCCAGCTTCTGGGTGGGATCCGTGCTGGCGCTGCCCGGCTGTCGCCTGTCTCTAACGGTACCCGTGTGTGTGCGGCTCGCTCCCTGTGACCCACCGTGTGGCCGCTGCCTGCCACCAGCTGTACACCTGTAGTACCTGCAAATCGTATAGCCAGTACCCGCTATACTACGCTGTACGTACTGCTACTCTAATTCAGTAGGAGAGATAAATGCTTCCGTCTCCGACTGCATCAAGCAATGCACCATGCCTGTTGCTTTGCAGAAGAGGTGGATCGGTTGGTTGGTGAAGCTGAAGCGATACCTGCTTGTACTCCTACAGTAGTACTAGCTGATGACTAGCAGGAGCAGTTGCTTTCCCTCATCCTATATTGCGTCGCATCATGCTTGCTCATTACGTAGCTGCTTGTCGTACTTGCAGTATGCCCCGATTATCAGCTGCATCACGGTTCAGATCTCTAGTACTGTACCATCTGCTTCCCAGCCACGCATCCATAGCACTGCTTCAAGCTAGGATGAAGCAGCACCTTCCAGAATTCGTTTTTTTTCCGTACGAGTAACAGCTTCCAGGATCGGCGGTTCCTGTGGGGACAACTGCTGTAGTGCGGCGCCTAACTTGTGATAAGTAAGATTTGCATTCCGGTGCCTGCAATGCAAGAGCTTCTTTATTTTCTCTCGTTTGATTTGAGGGCATTGCAAATTTGCAATGCAAGAGCTGGAACTGGTGTGATACAATACAACCATAAACAAAAGGATAAGTGGCAGCTTGATTGAGCGGTGGCCATCCACTCGCTCAACTCAACTGTGACCACTAGCGGCTTCAATTCAAGCGGTTTTCTTTTCTTTCTTTTCCACCTTGACATGCTAACAACCAGATTTGTATGTTCCGATAAAGAAAGGAGGGGGATGAGAATAGCGTATCATTAAAGTAGACAGCACTTGAAAAGGATCGGTATTCTATTGATTAAAGTTCAAATTTTTTTGTGGTTGGTGGACTGCCGAAAGCAACAACTCCACCAAGATTTGTTTACTCAGCGTACTCATGTCTTTTCATGCCCTACTAGTAGGTTATACTAAAATGTATGAATCACATTCCACCTTTTATTTATCCATTTTGAATCTGAACTCCAGTTCAGTAGCAGTACTGAAACGAGATCCCATCTTTGCGCACATTTCTGCACATTGCACATCTATTTTTTTATCTTGATTCCAACAGAATCGATCAAAGGAAGAATTGCATCCCTTCTTTTTCCCCCATTGGCTTTGTGAGAGAACTGAGAAGAACAAACCTGCCGAAATTCTTTATGTGAATGAATGAGCAAACAAAGGAACAAACGAAGGATGGTTTTTGCCCATTGCAGGGATGACGAAAGAATCGGTGGGCGTGCTGGACGACGACCCCGTGGGAAAGCTGAAGGTGTTCGTATACAAGATGCCACGCAAGTACAACAAGATGCTGCTAGACAAGGACAGCCGGTGCCTGCACCACATGTTCGCCGCCGAGATCTTCATGCACCAGTTCCTGCTATCGAGCTTGGTACGAACACTTGACCCAGAGGAAGCCGACTGGTTCTACACGCCGGTGTACACGACCTGCGACCTGACGCAGCAGGGGTTCCCGCTGCCGTTCCGTGCGCCACGGATGATGCGGAGCGCGATCCGGTACGTGGCGGCCACGTGGCCGTTCTGGAACCGGACGGACGGCGCCGACCACTTCTTCCTCACCCCACACGACTTCGGCGCCTGCTTCCACTACCAGGAGGAGCGCGCCATGGAGCGCGGCATCCTGCCGCTGCTCCGTCGGTCGACGCTGGTGCAGACGTTCGGGCAACGGAACCACGTGTGTCTTCAGGACGGGTCGGTGACGGTCCCACCGTACGCGGACCCGCGCAAGATGGAGGCCCACCTCATCAGCCCAGGGACGCCACGCTCCATCTTCGTCTACTTCCGGGGGCTGTTCTATGACATGGGTAACGACCCTGAAGGTGGGTACTACGCACGTGGCGCGCGCGCGTCGGTGTGGGAGAATTTTAAGGATAACCCGCTGTTCGACATCTCCACGGAGCACCCGTCCACGTACTACGAGGACATGCAGCGGGCAATCTTCTGTCTTTGCCCGCTCGGGTGGGCGCCCTGGAGTCCCAGGCTCGTGGAGGCGGTGGTGTTCGGGTGCATCCCTGTCATCATCGCTGACGACATCGTGCTGCCGTTCGCCGACGCCATCCCGTGGGAGGACATGAGCGTGTTCGTGGCTGAGCGGGACGTGCCGAGGCTCGACTCGATACTCACCTCCATCCCGCTGCGAGATATCCTGAGGAGGCAGCGACTGCTGGCGAGCGAGTCGGTGAAGCAGGCGCTGCTTTTCCACCAGCCCACCAGGCCTGGGGACGCCTTCCACCAGGTGCTTAATGGGCTTGCGCGCAAGCTGCCGCACCGCGAGGGCGTGTTCCTAAAGCCCGGGGAGAGGACGCTCGACTGGGACGCCGGACTCGAGAGCGACCTCAAGCCTTGGTAGTGCCAGTTCTACTTGTTGTTGTGCATCTCTTCTTGTTCCTTCTTTCTTTTGTTCTCTTTGATTTGATGACATCGATGGATACCACTGCCTGCCTGTTTCATGCAGCACCAATATATATGATATAGAGGGTATATTCGTCGGAGACGTCAGAACCATAGTGGTCGCTACATGCCGTACATCGATGGTTCCAGTGAATGTGATGTGATTGAATTAACCTGTTCGTGTTTATAAATCGAGCTGAATTAACCTGTCCGTGCTTTTCTTTTCTTTTTTTGGTTTGGTCTGGCGGTACTGTACTGTAGTGTACTGCACATCCAGTCTCGGTTCCTCTTTCCTCTCTGAAAAGCTGTTCGAAGGGAAGGTCAGCTCTGCAAATGACAGAAGATGAAAAGAATCCCTGCAAGGAAGCCTGAACTCTGAACGTCTGAACAGCAGAAGACCCTGATCTGGTGGGTGTTCTTTCAGCACTTTTTTGTTATATAGGAGAGGATGGTCTTTCAGCTGCCAGTAGGGGCGTCGTCCACTGCTCATGTTGGGCGATTTGAGCCCAGCACGGCCGACCGGCAGACTGTCACCGTGTCACGGCAACGCTGCAAAGGGGCAAGTGGCTCTTGGGATGGGTCAAGTTTCAGATGGAGTGGTGGCCTGCTCCGAAGCCCACGCACGGGGGCATTTCTGCGTGAGCCCGTTGGATTTGGCACTGGAGTATTGAGTTATCTTCGGGTGGTTGTAGTATTTGCAAATTTTTAGACGGGCGGATGCAGCCTCCGCGCTCCTGTCTGTCATCCTGTACGCATCTCTCGGGCTGGCTGCGAGCCTGCGACTCGTCTGTGTAGGCCCAGGGCTCTTGGACTTTTCGTTGGTCCAAGGGCCGCCCCAAGTCCGCCATTTGCATTTTGCTTCTGTCACGTTTGCCTTCACGTTACGATGCCATTGACTTGAAGCATGAATACAATGGACACCACGGACCTAAACGCATATACCTACATGAACTAGATTGTGCTACTAGTAGATTCTACTAAGCTGTCCGGGCTGTTAATTCTGTTTTAGGACTTGTTTATACTTGGAAGCATATGGAATCCACATGTATTGTACTGTATTTGGTTTTGGTGGTAATTATATAAGTTTTATTTCAATCCACTTCAACATACTAGTATATTTGCCCGTGCTAACACTATGGTAACGTCTAAATAAATAAATCATAAACTAAAATAAGAAATATTGTTTGTGGTAATGGTATGACAATATTTCAATCATACACATGAAAACAAGACAAATAAGATACATGTTTCCATAGTCAAGAACAAAATAGGATATTTAAGTTTTCCAAAAAAAAATCCAGTCTACACCAAGCTCATGAATTGCTACTAACATACCTCTCATTGCTATGAATTTGTGATGGCTTCCAACTTGGTAAACAACTTATTATTACGAATTAGAAAAATATGGTAACTCTAAATTAATCTATTATACTTGGTACAGATTGTCAGCCTTTTGCTACAACCATCTTCGGGTAACGGCTAGCGAAGCCATTGATATGACCAATTTCATCACAACCATCTTTTGGTAACAAGTGAGGATGAGATGTATATTCATTATGAATGATGTATGTTCATTATGACCAATAACATATGTGAGGATGAGATGTATGTTCATTATGACCAATAACATATGTCATTATGAATGAGTTTTAGTTACCTGAAAATCCCGAATGTTGCTCATACTGTCAAAAAATGAACATGTTATCCTCGTAGATGGAGGCAACCAAGACTGCGGGAGCCGCCCCGATGGAGGCAGTCAGGCTCCCTTCTCATCGTCTTCAACATTGAGTCCTCAACTCCCTAAGATCGAGCGCCGCACGGGGTGGGATACGCCCGAAGGGGATCCATCTGCTCGACGGAGGCGTTCCCCAGGCCGCTGTGGCGCAGACTCCTGCCCATGAACCATGTCGAGTACGTAGTGCTTTTACAGCATGCGTCCGTCGTGGGCGGAGCCCAACCCAACAAAGGTGACCCTGGGGTTGGCGAGGAACTGGCATCGTCCCTTCCCGATGTGGCGTTGCCCGACACTGCTTGTCCCGCAATCTTGGCCTGTCGCCGCCGCAAACCCTAGAAGCCGCCGTCGGTGCCCCTCTCAATCCCAGGGTTGATGAAAAAAGAAAAAAATATTACCGCGTGCGGAAACAAGAACAGCAGCAGAAGGACACCCCTCTGGTATCTGCGTCGTTCGTCGACTTGGTGACCGGTGGGAGAAAGGGCTTCCAGCTTCACGTCGCGTTCGTCGCGGCCTCCTGACGCCCCGCAACAGGCTCTCGTAAACCGACGGCGGCTAGGGTTACAGAAAGGCTACCTGGCCGAGTCGAGTGGGGGCGTGGGAGGGCGAGGGCACGCGAGGCATGCGAGTGGCATCATTTTTTTTCCCGCGAGGCACGCGAGTGAGATCACTTTTTTTTTGGGGATGCGAGTGGGATCGGCGTTTTTTTTTGCGAGGCACGCGAGTGGGATTTAATCCCTGAAGCTTGTGTGTGGACGGTGCGGGAGAAGAAGGGTGGGAGGCTGGTTGTGGGGTCACGAGGTGAGATTCAGACTTCCCACTCTTGCTGAAGATTTCAATTATAGTAGAGATAGTAGAGATATAGACTAAGATGAATACATGTGTGCATCCAAATAAGACCTTAAATGAAAATTTTCAGTGTGTCAATTCTTTTTTTTACCTGTTTGGTTATCAGAAATGACTTCCCCACTAAAAATCCAGTTGTACCAATTAACTTAATTGGTATAAGAAAGTAATAAACTTATAATGGTTCCTAGCGAGCCCTTGCCTCGTTCGGTTATTAGAAATGACTTCCCCAAAAATCCAGTTGGAGCAGTTGGCTTAATTTGTATAAGCGAGTAAACTTAGAATGGTTCTTAACAAGCCCTTACACCTTTTTCGGTTACCTGGGTGGGATTAATTCCCAGCCAAATAGTTCTTTCACAATTTTGTGCTAGTGCAAAACATTTCTTGGTTCAGAACATTCTGTCCCCAAACAAGCCAACATGGCCTCATGGGAGTTCAAGTTGAGGAAGGACTTCAGCTCGGAAGACATGGAGGATATGAGCTGGAGTGGTTTTACTTTGGTTTAAGGTAATCCTGATGGTGTTTCCACCCGGTGAGGACTGGGGTTGGTTTTCTGTTAGTTGGTTGTGGTGAGATTTTGGAGAATCTGATGCTAAACTGTTTTTCAGATGGTGGTATGCCATTGTCTATGGTATGAATTGTGAAATGACATTAATACCATGTTGGCATATTATATCCAAAAAACATGTGTTGTGAAACGCTAAAAATATCTTCAACAACCCTTCCCATCAATTACACCACCGACCCACTCCTCTCTTTCCCTTGCAACCATTTTCATAGAAAAAGAAAAGGGTGGATGTTTCAGTTTTACTACTACATTCCCTTTCTCCAATCATAGTCAGAACATGGAACATCGCTTTCAGTTTAGGAATGAAGGAGGAAGATGGCGGGTTCCGCCTAAGCCTCGCGAGTATTGCGAGGGGGCTGAAGACCGCCGCCACCCGCCCGCCCACCACCCTCCGCCGCCGCTGGTCTCCCTCCCTACCCCTCCGGCATCTCGCCGGGGACTGAAGGGAGTGGGGATCCATTGTTTTTAATAAGTTTTCTCTAGTAGATCGAGTCCTTAGGGTTAGGGTTTTTCCATGTCAAAGTTCTTGGTATTAGAGTTTTATCTCCTCCTTCTCCTCTTCTCCGGCAATGGTGAAGGAGAAGGGTGAAATCGTCTTCTCCATGACGGCTTCATTGAAGACGAGGGCGACAACTTCGGTGTCACCATCTTCATCGACATGACGACATGAAGATCTTTGTTTCCGGACGGCGGCATCAAGGCGGAGATGATGTCGCCGCCATGGAATAATTTTCTCCGGTCTTTTCTTCGTTTTGTTGTGGTTAGATCTGGCCACAATGAAAGATTAGGGAGAATATCCTTCAGATCAGTCTTCCTTATTCTTCGGTGGCATAAAGAAGAAGAAGAAAGACACCAACAAGAAAAAAAAGATCCTCAATTCCACCTACAGGAATGTTGGCCGTCGTTCGTTGGACATCTGTTCTCAGGCTTGCTCCTATTGCTGGTGCCGAGTGTTTGCCTGTGTGGTCATCTACACTGTAAAGCGATTAACATGTTATGATTTGAGTTGTGCTATTCACAACGTGGGTATTATCTCGTATTGTAAAGTGCTTGTAATGTATTGATGTACCTAGGTTTCATATAATATAATTCCTCTTTCATCGAATAAAAAAAGAAGGAAGATGGCTTGGTAGACATCGGTTGCTTTTCATAGAACTCGTCGAATCTTAATTCTTTCTTGCTTTGTTTCACACGGGAGGAGACGCAGCAACTGTTTGACACAATGATGGCTAAAGGTAATAATTAGCCAAAGCTCAAAATTAAACTTGCCATAATGCCGGTTCAGTCATATAGAGTAAACATAGTGTGTTTATAAGCATCTGCATTTATACTATATAATTTGAGATTTTTTATAATACGTGAGGAAATATTCGACGACTCACATCGGCCGATCCGACGGCTATAAAGGCCGGAGGAAATGAGAGAAAATTCTAATGTGTATGACCAGTGGGACATATGCGCTAAATTTCCTCCCATATACGCTAAATTTCTTCTCATTTCCTTCAAAACTCAGATAATTAGGACTCCAAATAAAGGGGTGGTAATTCCATTTCTGTATTTATTTTTTCTAATCAAGGATAATACGGTAATTTGATATTTGTGAAAATAATGATTGGAGTAATGATCTTTTTAAATAGAGAAATCGGTGGCAAGTTTAGCATTCCCCTTTTCACTGCGGTCAGGGTCAGGGTGCTCGTCTGGGCCAGGGTCACCGACGTCAAGGCTGACGACGCCAAGGTTCACTTCACCGCGGGGATCAAGAGGTCGCGCAGCAGGGACGCCTACGAGGTCGTCAGGGGTGGCATCACCGTCGACGAGTTCTAGCTCTATAATTTTTCTATCTATTTCGCGGCTCGCATGCATGGTGGTGGCATGGATGGACCGACGAGCTTCATCTTGCTTGCTGCACGCTGAGAGCCTGAGACGATGGTTTCTTGTGCAGGAATAAATTCTACCGTTATTAACTGAGGGATTTGCTTGCACCGGTGTGTGTTTGTGCTTTGCTGTGAGAATCTAATTTAAAAACCTGCAATGTTTCGTGTCGGTCAGATTTTGAGTACAAAATGACCCAAGCAGAGCTCAAGACACCTCAAATCAATATGTCAGATTTTAAACTGAACAGTGTCTGGAACGAGGATTAGATGTGAAATAATACGAGAAACAAGTTCACTTTCATTCGACCCGGCGGTTGCAGAGATCAATCATTCTCATGTTATTCTCTCAAACATGACGTACTCACTCATCGAATACATAACACATATGGTTCACCACTCTTGAGATTGGGTCACTTTGTATCATGTTATGACTATCATCAGTCCACTTAAGACATGAGAGTGAAGGTTGACCTGTTGTCGTGCTAGAACTATAAGTTCACTCGGAGGAGACATGAGATTGATCCAATGAATTTTTTTTTATCACGTTAACAAATGACTCTAGGTGGACGTTGTCGGAGACGGTGGCTCAAGGACGGTAACAGCACAGATCAATCATTCCCTTACCGGTTAGAACATCGAAAAAAAATTATGAAAAAAATGAGAAAAGAATCTAAGACAAAAAAAACAGTGAAAAAGAGAAAAAAATCAGAACAAATATGTTACCTCCAGATCAAGATGGGAATGGATCGGGTCGACCTATTGGGTATTCGACCCGACCCACAAAAATAGGGTCAATGGGTCATAGGGGGCCACTCTAAATTTTAAAATGGATCAATAAGGCCGGACCTCATTGACGCAATGGGTACCGTGGGTCGACCCACTTGTTATATTAATAATATTTTTTTTAATTTTTTTTTGGTACTCTTTAATTTTTTCGTATCGTCTCGTGCCATGTGCATTCTCTTCTCGCTCGTATCCCGCTGTGTGCGTATCAAACACCGTGCAGTGCCGCAGGATGGAAAACAAATTTATTATTTAATTTTTGTTCAAAGAATACACTTGAAGAAAAAGAAAGCTTAGTTTTTCATCAAAAAAAAAGAGAGACAGCTTAGCACAACCAGTCTGGTTAAACAAGCAGCATCTGAAAGCAGACCTACACTAATAGCTGGAGTGCCCATCTGTCAGTATATATACCACTACAGGAAACACAAAGCGTGCAAGCTCCTGCTACCATCCAGGCGTAGCAAAAGATGTAGGAGTAGCTAGCTAGCGTCGGAGACTTATTTCTATTCGTCTACTACTCGCTAGCATTGGATTGATAGAAGCAGGGCACGGCCTGCGCGTCTCACGTAGGAGATAGAGAAGATAAAAAAAGTTCGAGAGTGCATCATTGCAATTTGTAACTAATTAATTAATATTCAAAGTACGGTCAAAGTATACAAAGTATCAATATTTTGGGTCAGCTCCAGGATACCCATTGGGTCAGCGAGGCCGAAGGCTATAGAAGATTTGGGTCGGCCCGTGGCCTTGCGAATTGGCCTCGGGGCCACAGGGCCAGGTCCAAGGCCAGGTCCGGGTCGACCCATTCCCATCTTGACCTCTAGAGATCGAACCAAAGACCTCAGTCTCCACGAGGCTGTGAGCTACCATCACGGAATGTCATCTAGTTTTGTTAGGTGGATGCATAAAACTTACTAGAAAGGAAGGCGCGCTACCGCTGCACCGGCCAGTTCAAGAGAAACTAAACATCATTAAATTTAGTAGCAGATTAACATAGAAGAACAAATATGAGGTTTTGAGACCAATGGAAAACAAACATTTTCTTTGACAAATTGTTTAAGAAATGGTAGTTCGGTCATGCATGTTTGGCCAAAAAGTATAAACATTTTGTTTCCAATATTGTTTCATGTGCAGTGGACCCAAAAAATTGAAATCCACAATGTGGCCAGCCATGGATGCCAAAGAAATGCAAAAAAAAAAAAGTTGAACGTAAAATTAAGAAGCCATGTATTTATATGTAGACAATACACATCCTATTGAGACATGTAAACATATACATGTTAAATCGGTTAATGAAAGTAATAACTACAAAGGATCCTCTTGAAAAAAATGTTGGACGTCCTTAGTAATATATTCTCTATTTATATATCCATGTCCATTAGAATCCATGTCCATTAGTAGTCATCTCCTCTCTGGCTGTAAGTAGGCACCGACTCGTAGTTGATTTGCTGGAAATTTTGAAAAAAAAAATGAATACATTACATGCAAATAATAGGCATATGGTTACTGAATTAGACATGTTGCTGATGTTACATCTAACTGAAACTGGTATGGCAGGAATGTCTATGCAGTATTTTATCATGGTCTGAAAATGAAACAACACAAATAGAAATCATGAATATTACATCCATTTAGACACTAACAGTCCTTACCGTTGCATAATGTCTTGTTAAGCTTCTCAATAAGCTTGTAGATCTATTCAATGAAGCATAATGTACAGATTAGCAGTTGTTACCAAATTAGTGTGGTAGTGTGAAAAATCAAAAGACCAGAGCTTCTAGATCCATTTCATTGGAGCATAATTGCACTGATTAGTCGCAGGTGTTACCAAATTAGTTTGGTAGCCTGAAAAAACAAAGACCAAACACAGGATGTGAAACCATGTTAATAGAAAGCAACACGCCTGAGCAGAATTGAAATAGCTTGCAACTGATGATGCATGTAGATGGCACATTAGATATGTCGAGAACGAATAATCTATAAATGAAATTCCTTTGTTGTTTGGAGAAAGTGCAGAAGCAGTTAGGGTTGGTGGTAGAACGATTGGAGCCTCTCCTTGCTGGAACTCTTGACTGATATAGAGGCAGGGTGTTCCCTCCGCCATCGCCCACACGGTGGGAAATTGTGTCAAGCGATGCCTGCATAAAAATGTGGCAGTAGCAACGGTCTAAGACAGTTTAAGTTGTTAATTCGCTACCTAATCTGTATCTCAAATAGTAGGCCAACGTCGAAAAGACATCAATCTTTATAGGGGAGCCCCAAAAAAATAGCATATATATTTAAAAAGAACAGCCTGTCATGTCACTTTCCTTTGTCCCTTGGTGATAGCTAAGATCATATTTATTTCTGACTAAGCACTTGAATCCACCTAGACTCGACGAAACAATAATTTTGAACTAAGAAATAGAGCCCCAACAAAATAGCATATATTTAAAAAGAACAACCTGACATGTCACTTTCCTTTGTCCCTTGGTGATAGCTAAGATCATATTTATTTCTGACTAAGCACTTGAATCCACCTGACTCGACGGGACAATAATTTTGAACAAAGAAATAAAATTATTTGGCCGAAAACATACCACACGGTGACTTAATCTGCTATTGTAATAGCATTGTGCTCGTGTGCATTCCATCAAACAGGTTGCAGGCAAGTATTGAACGCTTCATCACCTAGCCATACAAACAAATAATGAAATAAGAAAATGAATCAGAGAAAGGAGGAAAGATTTTGTGGATGAACGTACCAGATTCTAACGACTCCGATGAAAGGAAAGGCAATCAACGCCTCAGCTCAGATGTTTTTTTTGTCTGCATTCTGTGGATGCAGCTGCCAGCAAAGCCGGTCGCAACATCCGTCGGCGCTGCCGCCGGGGAAGAGGACGGCATGGCCGTGTCTCCATACTCGATCCGCGCACGCAGCCGCTACCAAAGTCGGCCACTGCATCTGCCGGTGCTACCTCCGAGGAGAGAACGCCATGGCCACATCTCCATACTCGGTCTGCGCACACAGCCACCGTCAAGGACAGCTGCAGCATCCGCGCGCACAAGCGTCGGTAGGGCCTGCGGCTGCAACGGGAAGGAGGGGCCGTCGGGGTCTGCCGCCGAGGGGGTCCGGGCCTCTGGGGCGAGGCGCCGAGGCCGCACGCGAGGGGGAGGGGCCGAGGGGCGACGGACAGACGGGCGGAGGCGGCGCCGTCCGACTCGATTACTCCGGCGGAGGTGGGGGTTCACAACGCGAAAACCCTAAAATATCCTTTACGAATATAATTAGAAAAGATTTAAAATATTGTGGAGGAAATAGGAGGAAATGGAAAGAAATTTCAAGCATAGTAAAAAAACTCAATAATTTATGAGAAAACTTTGTTCATGTGGCTCAGTCTTTTAAAAATACTCATAAAGACAGAGTTTGTATGTACAACTTAGTCTACGTCTGTTCAATCTTTCGAAGATACTTATAAGTATAGAGTTTGTAAAATTTAGATATTACTGGTTTAATCTTTCGAAAATACTTATAGGAATAGAATTTGTGTGTGTATTTATATAAAGAGTACTCCCTCCGTATTCTAATTAGATGACGTTTTGGACAGCGACACGGTCTTCCAAACACAACTTTGACCTCTTGTTTTTATAAAAATATTTATGGAATAATGATATACGTATACTTTTATAAAAGTATTTTTCAAGACAAATCTATTCATATAATTTTCATATTTAGAATCTAAACAACTTAAAAGTCATTGATCATTTATATTTCCAATGTTTGACTCAAAACTTGTCTAAAACACCATCTAATTATGATACGGAGTATAAATATACATCCAGTCTTTGTGAGCATTTGTTTGTGTAATTCGCGAGAGTGAACGAAGAGAATAGAAGTCCGCTGCGTTTTTGTGTTTGACCCGAAGGGCTAAAATACACTTTATCCAGGGTTGTCTGTGCAAAAGCGGCGGGCGGAAACACACGGAGCCGTCTGCTACTTATGCAGGATGCTGAGGAGCAACGGCGGAGGGGAAGAGAGCCTCCAAAACCTCGCAACAACCCCCGTGACCAACCCACCCGGCCCATCTGCCCTTCCTCGCACTTCCCACCAACCCTGACCAACGAGCGGCGATGACCGGGACGGTGTCCAAGCTAGCCGCGCCCCGCCCGGCGGCGCCGCCGCTCCGCCCGGCGTCCCTCCGCACCGCCGCAATCGCCTGCGCCCCTTCCCCGCGCCGGGTCAGCGTCTCCATCGCCGGGCGAGCCAGGAGCCCCATCATGTGCGTTCCCCACCCTCCTTCTCCTCTTTCGCGCCTGCGCTCTATCTATCGCATCTGTGGAATTGAATTAGATTCGCGGTCTGGTTGGCTGGAGTGGCCTTCGCATCCGTGCTTGAGTGGGTGGTTAATTCTCGCGAGGTTTGATAAATTAGATTCGAGCTGTTCGTTCCCTGCGTGCTTTGGATTCTCCGGGGTGGGAGATCGATGGCATCTTAGGGCTAGAATCGCGGGCTGGTGTTCTGCCGCGTCGATTTGGAGCGTAGCCCCCCACGCCGCCTGGCGTGATGTGGCTAGGGGCGGACCCCGCGATCCCGGTCCTGGACTGGATGGAACCTCCTGTACGTTTCTGCTGCCGTTCGATTCGGAAATGGACGGCTTGGAGCCTTCCTGGCATACCAGCATCTCCACTCGTCCTGCGGGTGCGAGATCCGTGTGGGGAGGTGGGAGGTGCCGTGACTGCCGTGCCCGGAGCTTCCTCCTCTTCCCGTGTCGCTGACTCGCTGCTGCTGCTGTAGACCTTTTGATAGCAGCAGCGGCAACACGCTACCAAAAGCACCAACGCGTTCCATTAGCGTCTGAAAGAATTCTAGCTGCACACACCACCCTTGCTTCAAGAGGGACAATATGAATGCCCTTTTTCACTGCACTTTTGCAGTTCAACTACCCTGTGGGCTGTGTCCGACATGAACTTACTCGGTGAAATGCATTTTTTGCAGCGCGATGGCAGGCCAGAATGGAAATGGTGCTCCGACCAAGAGGACTTCACTTCATGATCTCTATGAGCTCCAGGGCCTGTCCCCGTGGTACGACAACCTCTGCCGCCCTGTCACCGACTTGCTGCCCTTTATCGCCAGCGGCGTTCGTGGAGTCACCAGCAACCCTACGGTAATTCTCCATTTCCACCTTCTGCTTTGCATGTTGTGTGATCGCTTCCATAGTTGTGCATTTTCCTCACTGTGTCCTTAACATGATGCAGATTTTCCAAAAGGCTATTTCATCGTCCAGCGCATATGATGATCAGTTCAAGCAGCTCATTTCGTCTGGAAAGGACGCGGAGAGCGCTTACTGGGAACTCGTTATAAAGGATATCCAAGACGCGTGTAAACTTTTTGAGCCTATCTACAATGAGACCGATGGAGCTGATGGGTATGTCTCTGTGGAGGTGTCTCCTAGGTTGGCAAATGACACTCAAGGAACTGTTGAGGCAGCAAAATGGTTACACAAAGTGGTCAACCGCCCCAATGTCTACATAAAGATCCCTGCTACTGCGGAATGTGTTCCTTCCATCCAGGAAGTTATCGCTAATGGCATTAGCGTCAACGTCACGGTAATTGTCGATTTCTGCCTTGCCACTGCTTTCATATGATTGTGGTAAAACTCTAAAGTGTAACTGCTGTGATAAGCTTATCAATCACACAAATTCATTTCTGTCACTGCAGCTTATTTTCTCGATTGCAAGATATGAGGCTGTGATTGATGCTTACCTTGATGGGCTTGAGGCTTCTGGCTTGAGTGACTTGTCCCGAGTTACTAGTGTTGCATCCTTCTTTGTCAGCCGAGTCGACAGCCTGATTGACAAAATGCTCGAGAAGATTGGAACACCTGAGGCACTTGCGTTGAGAGGAAAGGTAAATAAGCCTAGAATTAACTGCCTCTTACTGTTAGAACTTAACTGTCCACAAAGTTACGCAATATAATCATCCTCTGTTCTGTCAGGCTGCCGTAGCACAGGCCAAACTAGCAAATCAGCTCTACCAGAAGAAATTCTCTGGACCAAGGTGGGAGGCGTTGGCTAAGAAAGGTGCTAAGAAGCAGAGGTTGTTGTGGGCATCCACCGGTGTCAAGAACCCAGCTTATCCTGACACTCTTTATGTGGACAGTCTTATTGGACCTGACACGGTATGTTTTCACGATGAGTTTCCCACTTGAATTTGCATTGTTTCTTATCATCACAAAAATAACTCTGGAGTGATGCTCTTTCAGGTGAACACGATGCCAGACCAAGCTTTGCAGGCATTCATAGACCATGGCACTGTTTCAAGGACAGTTGATGCAAATGTGTCCGAGGCGGAAGGTGTATACAGCGCCTTGGAGAAGCTTGGTATCGACTGGGCCGCTGTCGGCAAGCAGCTTGAGCTGGAAGGTGTGGACTCCTTTAAGAAGAGCTTTGACAGCCTACTTTTGAGCCTGCAGGAGAAGGGCAACAGCCTCAAGACAGCAAGTGTGTAAAACTGAAATAATTGGGTACCGGCTGGTGGACGATTACTAAATAAAATGTTGGCTTGCTGGCTCTCTTAGTTTTTTTACGATGTACCTTTGCTCTCAATTTTCTGAATCGGCTTTGTATTCTAGGCTTGCCTAGCCGTCATTGTGTAACCAATGTTCATGGCTTGTAACTGCTATGTGAGTATCTGGAATAATTTTGATCAAGTTATTTCAATCTGCATACGTCATTTTTTTAATGAAATTTTCATCTAAGAATGTACAGTTTATTTTGCCCACAACGTTGACATGTGGCTCGTGAATCCCTGATGTGGGTCGATGGCCCTGGGCCCGACTCTCTTGAAACCGATGGCTGCCACTGAACTAAAGCGGCTTGCTCATTTATATGCTCTCTGCGATGGCTTGGAACGGGATGTTCATAGCACTTCTACGAAAGATTCATCATGAGAGAGGCTACAGCAATCACCAGACAATCTCTATGATCAGCAACCACCAGTCAATCTCTATGATCAGGTTAGAGCCATTTGCAAATATAACAAAGACTGGGCAAGCAAATTCTAGCATGAATTTTAGTACAATAGATAGTCATTTCAGTACATGTAAGAAACTGATCTCCAGAAAGAGATCCTATTTGGACACCGCATAAGGAATAACTATTATTTACAATTTTCCAGCATTCCATACTGTAGTCTGTAGACCGTTTCTCTTGCTCCGATTTGAGATCAGGTAAAACCAAAGGCTATCAGGGGCTCTCAAAACTCCATTTCCTGCAGTGTAATCAGGTTGGAGGAGAAATTGTCAGCTCAGCAAATAAAATTACATCTTAGGAACTGATTAGCAATTATGAGATGTGTAAACTGGAAGAGTGCAGAACCATCAGTATCATACCTTTCCACAAATTGGGCATGTATCACTTCTCTCCATCCATTCATAAATACAACCAAGATGAAAATGGTGACAGCACTTGGTTATAATTTTTGGATTGTCTGGCGTGTATTCTGCACAGTGAATTAATCATAATGAGTCGGTGAAGAAATATTCAGGAACCAAGATAAACTGGCAAATCTATTCGGACACAAACCTTCCAGACAAGTAGGGCAGACATCTTCATCTTCTGAAGCGACAACCGCATAGCAGCTACTATAAGCTTTTGCAGACAAACTCTTAGTTGATTCAGAACGATGGACCTTATAATCACCCTCATTTTCAGTGCTGCTCCGTTTCTTCTGAGCAGCTAAATGCTCAATACCAGAGCTGCTGCCATTTCGTCTAAGGGCTAGTGATTCTTCTTGTGTAAGATTTATGGATTTGTCACGCCTGGAGACTAATCCCTCTCTTTGAACACGGGCATATCTAGGATCAGTATCATATGGAGGTGGTCTAGAAACATGGTGAAAAGTTTCAGCAAGCGAATTGTCATTTATGTTGACACTTGGATTAGTGGATCCCAGTGGAGCAACCCCTTGGGCTGGGTTGCTTGGCCTAGACTCAAGCCTCTGGAATGTTGCAGTATACTACATAGAAGGAAATACTATAGTTAGAAGAAACCTTATATATGCAAATGGATATAGAAAATATTACAGAAGTACCATTAAGATGCATAGCATAATTTGTCTACAATAGAACTCATGAAAGAACACCAGTAGCACCTAGCCATGTCAAATGTGCCTATACCCCTTGGCCGTCCATGTTTGCATTGTCTCAACAAGCTTTACTGTTTTGGGTTTCATAGTACTACAGAATGTTCACTATGACTCTTTCTGTTTCTTTTTAGCGGTGTATCTAATATTCTAAAGGAGGAATATAGTATTCTTCAGTTTGTAACATCATGCGATCAAAAGGCCAATGCATCTATCAGCACATAGAATATCACTTGTCAGAAAAGAGAAAATATACCATTTTTTTTTTAAAAAAAAGTAATGATAAATATCTAAATCCCTACCAGTTAGAACTAAACCATATCAACATGCTACTGCCAGCAGTTGCATAGAGTCAGAAGTATCAAACTCCACATATCAATCAATGTAACATGTGACATTTTGGATCAGTTGGTTAGATCCTAGAATATACTTGAAAATATGGATAAAGTTCATATTACCCCCGCCAAAAATGTTGTGGAAAAAATGCCTCAATGATATGCATTGCCTATAGATGGGGTTGTTTGGATAGACATATTCCTCAAAATCTTCAGTACTGAGGCAGCAGCAGAACCCACCCATAATTCACTGGAAAATGTACAAGTCCAAAGTATCAGAATACAACTAAACAATCACATACAACAAGTTCTGTAGCTTCCACATCTAAGATGTGATCATAATGCTGACTATCTAAATGAATATGTACGAAATAAAGTTTAAGGAGATACCTTTGAAGTAGTCCTGTTGGCCCGCTGTAGAAGAAATTGGTTGACACCTAAAGATGGAGCTGAAACAAGTTCACGTTTCACGGCAGTAGATGGAAGGAAACTCTGAAACATTCCCTAAGCTGCAGTCAACAAAAACAAAGGAATCACCTTTAGATTACTGCATGCATTGAGAAGAAGAAACAAAACTTACATAGAAAACCAAATAGGAGACAAGATTACCATACAATACAAAGTTCCCTTATTCAGCTTACTAGTTACAGGGACAACAAAATAGGTATGTTGTAATCCCACGGAGCTCATAAGCGCTATGCGTTTCATGCTACGCAGCCGAAATCCAACTACTGCATCGATTCTTGAGTGGATTATTCCACCTGTGGCTAAACAAGTTGATGCATGGATGGTAACTGAAAGAAAGATCGAGGCCTAGGAGGCACAACTGTAACCCAAAATGGCACACTTTAATTTCTATATAGAGTACACATTCTCTTTCGTTTGGGCGAGACTGAGAATGAAGCCATTGGGCACGAAATACATGTGCTCAAGATCAGGCCGCTAGATCCTTACCGCTTCTCAAGTGAACTAAAAGGCGCTAGCCTGCTATGAGTGGCTCGCGAAGCACTTGCTGAGAGCACTGGCATTTGCGAGCACAGCACAGCACAGCTGCATCAGCGGCCGATCTGCATCTTGCGCTGATAAGCGCCAAGAGTTGTCCCACACTCCACTCCCAGTCTCCCACCACGAGGCATTCGCGGCGGTACGAACGAAGTCCCCTGTAAGCGCGCTGTGAGGGGGGGGGGGGGGGGGGGTACGGGAGCGAGGGCAAGGCAAGGCGAGCAGCCCGACAGATTTGCGGCTGGCTGGTTGAGGAACTGGGCACTGACTGACAGCGACAAGGAGGAGAGGAGAGGAGGGGGCGCGTGGCGGAGCTCACCTCTCGTGCAGCCCACCCGCCGCCTGCGAGGCGAGGACGTCCACTGGATCGGGAGGTGCGGGCGGGCGCGGCGCGGCGCCCGGGCGGAGGGGAAAGCAGCGAGACGCGGAGGAGACTGGAGCACGGTGGAGTTGGGGGTGAGGGGACTGGGAAGCGGAGGGGAGGGGGGAGGGTTGGTGCGCGTGCGGACTCACTCGCCGTGCGTTGCCGTGTCGCTGTGCGCTCACGCCAGATGCTATTTTGGCAGTACAAAATGCGGACATTTTTTTTTCTTTCAAAATGGTATATTACTACGGTGGAACGAAAAAAAACGAGCTTTTATACCATGTTGATGTTGATAGGGTGTTTCACACAAGAAATCACTAGAATATTTATGCTTTGGTTGTCCTCTCAATTTCTCCACTAACCACATGTTTTAAACTATGCAAATGCTCTGTTCTAAATTGCATGTTGTGATAGTTTTTTTGCTTTTAAAGCTAAAAATTTGGAAAAGTAAAAAATAACTCAAATTCAGAACGAATAGAGAAAACCATTTGGAGTGAATAGACAGTGAACCAGTGACACCACACTAAAAAAGGGGTTGCATTGTCCAATTAACGTAGTTGAATCAAGGAACCGAGGACAAGATGTTTTCAATTGGCATGTACTAAACACTTTCTAATCCCGTTTATTCCATTTTTGTTCACCATATTATCTTCGTTCTAAAGTATAAACTATAAGACACTTTAGAATTCTATTCTTTTCACCACGTTTCCCTCCATTCTAACTTTAGAACAATTTAGCTTTGTAATTAATAAACAACAATTATCGAATTTTGATTAAAAAAAAATACAACATGATTCGCCAACATCTAAAGCATCAGATGAATGCTATTAAATTCTCATTGAAATATATCTTGATAATTTTCAACTTTTTAAGTTCAGCTTAACAGAAATAAATTGCAACTTTTTTCATATTTTGTTGTGCCAAAAATGAGCATACGAGCATCTCCAAGAGATTAGCTAAATTATTTTCTAAATATAAATTTGGCTATTGTGAAAGAAAAAACGTCACCAACAGACTTTATAAATGACTCTCCAAATTTAGTAGCTCTTCATTTCACCTGATTCGCTCTTTATCTTTGGATAGCCTACCTCACTAATTATCTAGACTTTTTATTTTACAAAGTCTGTTGGAGTAATCTAGTATTATCTATTTTAAAGAGTAACTAAATTACTAGATTTAGCTAGTACTTTTAGTTAATCTCTTGGAGGTGCTCTGAGATGCGTCAGTTACTCATGACTACACCGACGCGCCAGTTACTCATGGTCAGTGGCATGTCGCTGCGTGGCCCAAACGATGCTAACTACCCTTTTTGCAACATTGTGCAACATCTTCCTTCACATTCCTTTTGTCTTCTTCTAATTTGTAAGTGCTAACCACTTCATCATCATGTCTGTTGCATTGAACGCCAAGTAATCAACCAGATATGATGGATTAGCTCAGAAACTACAGTACGGTTAGGTCGTTAAGTCCGCCGAAATCTACCAGGTCAGAAATTCAGAAAATGGGCTTAGCTTAACTAGATGCAGAAATGCAAAAATATAATGCATATACGGCAGACTATTAAATACAAATGAAACTTCAATGAAATTTTCGTTAAGACTGGCCTTAAGTCCACTAACAACATGTCTAATAGTGAATATTCATCTTAATGATTATGGAAACATTTTAAACAGCGACAAAAAGTTGTGGACTGAGAGAATAACATGTACTGATACAAAATCAACAAGACAGAATCCATATGTACATTACTACTAAGTGGGCCTTCATGCGTAAATTTCTATGTGGAATGGTAATGAAACCATGTAAGCCCTTCCTCGATTTCATCATGAGTTTGGTTGCCCACTATCATCACTCATCAGCTCGCCACTGATGATCAAGGCCCATACAGCCTGCAGAAACGAAACAACATGATCCAATGAAGTTCAGAGCGACACAACTAGAACCGCATTATTCATTCTGTCATGAATGGAGATTAAAGTATACTAGTTTTACCACATGTTCGTTATAATCCCCTAACTGCATTATGGTCAAAACATATAAATTATATTTTTTTGGCAACATGTAACTTATGATCTCTCGCACAAGTTAAACAACCGATCAGATCGAGTATACATGTTAGCTTAAGTAGACACTTCATGTACTGACACTTGACCCTAGCTATGAACACAAGGTACCAGCAATCAATCCAACAAACATTGATGAAGACAAATCTTGAATTTTTTTTCTATAATAATAATGTTCTTCAAAATTAAAGAAGTACGGCCTAAGGTCACTGTAGAGATTGATATATATATATATATATATATATATATATATATATATATATATATATATATATATAAAGAGAGAATATCCATGATCGAAGTTGCTCAAAGTCTATCTGTATGTATACGTGCAGAACAGGTGGTTAACTGAAACGAAAAGAAAAAAAAAAAAAGGAATCTCAAGTCCGCGTCAAACGGCGGAACGAACTCTCGCCCGGCCTCACGCCGTCACGCGAGGACGAACTGAAACGAAACTGAAAGGGATTGAGCCGTGCCCGCACAGTTGGAACGACAAGTCAACCAGCAAGCATGCATTGATCCACGTACTAGTACAGTATACAGTGTGTGGTTGCAATGCGTTGGGTCGAGTCACGAGTCACGACCGGGTCACGGGGATAAACAAGGTTAGCTGTCTGCAGTCACGTAGCAGCACAGTTCGTCACTCCAAAACCAATCGTTTGGTCAATTCAAACGTGCTTCACGCCCGAAACGTACTATAATATTCTACACCAGTAACTGTACTACTAGAAGCAAGAACACAAATGTAATACAGTCGTTGTCCCACACATGACAAACTGATCGATAACAACTTGTCACGCCTTTGGCAACCAAAATATTCAATTTCTCCCTCTCATTGAGGTGAGACTGTCCTAGTATTTTAGTAGTCAAAATTTGATATAATTTTTTTTACTAAATGTATTATAGTGATATTCTCATATACTATGACTAGTGCTAGTATTTTATTACTCTTTATTAAAAGACTAAAACACTAGGAGAATTTTACTATTTTAAAAGTAGTGTTTGTTTCCTTGAAAAAAATAGAGTAGTTCTTTGTTAGCATACTCTCTCAATTATATTATATTCCTCATAAATCAGCTTTTAGAATTAATTGTTCCGAGTTGCATTTTCTTATTAATTTAACTAGTTTTAGTTTATGCAATTTCACGTACTACTAGGAGCAACAAAACAAATATATATCGGAGTACCACAGTTGTCATACACGACAAATAATACAAATTAACTTGTCGTTTGTTCATCCTTGGAAAAAAAACTACTAGTACGTGCTACTAAGTACCCGTTTGTTAATATAGATTTATCTATAGCTAGATTTTGTTTGGAACAGTAAACTCATGATGATGAAACCTAAATAAGGTGATTGCATGCTTTGCGTACCTCTCCTTGCGCTTCTGGAAGAAGCGCTGCAAAGATCTCTTGCTTGCCATGGGCATCGTCTCTGTGTGCGCAACAGAACAAGAAAGGACATTATTCCATTGCCCTTTTCATTTCCCAAAAGCATAGCATGCATAGCGACATGCACTACACTTTTGCAAAAAGAAGTAGAAATATTTTCTGACGTTTAAAATTTGTCCGAAAAAATAACATTCCAAAAAAAATGGAACATTGTCTTCTAATGTGAGCGGAAGCTAATCACAGATGCAAACCATAGTTGTCAAATTCAGGAGGTATATATCCTCCAATAGAGAAAAGAAGATGAGAATTCATGCGTCTTTTACAAATGTCTTAATCTATCTGAACATTTTTAGAAAGTTTTTTTTTTGAAACTAATAAGGGAGCATGTAACATGTTGATAGATTTTTCTACATCAAAATCTGTCGGATTTTGAGTCTTGAATCTTGAGACATCATCTGATTTTGCCTTGTGATGTGTACCTTGGCTATTGTTTTTCCATTACCGCACATGGTTTCTGGTTGTTTCAAGTTAACGTAACCTCTTTTTTTTTGGTCCAAAAATATAAAACTTTAGCTGTGTGGTTATATCAGTTTATATAGAGATCATTTGCGATTCTTGTCACAGTTTATTTTTGTTTCGATTTTCAGATAAATGTAAACATAGCAAAGATGGATTATATATAGTATTCCACGATAGATATAACCGAATAAATTAAAGGATGGCTATGATAGATTGACAGATTTATCTGGTGAGGAAAAACAAACTGCAGACAGTTATCGTTGATTAATGGCCTAGTACATAGTATACCTTGTCTCAACTTGGCGAGCAACTCGTCGCCGTGGTCTGACCGCCGGTGGCGGCGGCCGCCGTCGTCTCCGCCGTCCTCATCCGCCGCCATCTTCATGACAACCTCCGCCTGTGTCGCCATGCATGTCCGCGCGCTTGCATATATATCAGCAGTACATACACGTGCAAATTAAAGGCACGCCAAGGCATGAGATCGAAAAAGATGCGAAACCTTGTCTTGCGGGAGATGGAACACGGCGACGCCGCCGTTGTAGAACATGGTCAGAGGCTTCGTCGTCGTCGTCGTCGGGGCGCTGCCGGTGGCGCCGACGCCGCCGCCGCCGTTGGTGGTGAGATCGCCGGAGGAGCTGGCCATCATCTTCGTCGTGAGCGGCTAGCGACCAGCCGGCGGCGAGGATGACACGAACCAATATATAATATAATCAGATGAGATGAGTTGAGGAGGAGGAGCCGACCGACGTGATGACACACAGAAAGGCAAATCGGCAGCAACCTATATAGGAGCCGGCCGGCCCAGCTGATAGAGATACTCTAGATGGGATATGATATGCTTGCCTGCCTGCCTTCCTATGTGTATGGTGATCGAGGACGAGGAGGAGTTGGAGTTGGAGTTATTGGGTGATCCTCCTAGCTGGCCCCCTGCGGCCCTGCCCCGTTGGAGGGCAGACGACAGACACAGCGAGAGAGAGAGGAGACGACAGAGACAAGGCCGGCCTGCTGTGAATGAATGCTCTAGATAGACACCAAACAGAGACAGAGATGGAGAAATCCGGCCTTTTCAAGTAGACTAAAGGCGCTGGCAATGGCATGCTGTGCACGTCTAGGAGACAATTCGATCATCTCACCCACTCTATAGCGGCCGGAGTGCATTATTTTGGAAGAAATTTATTACAATGTCAATGAGCACGTGTAAAATAAGGTAGGAGCAGGATTGGTGCCGACCAAACCGAGAGAAGATAATACTACTATTGTCTCTATGTCACTCTCACTTTTTATTTGCCACGGAACCAACAGGCATACTGCTTGCTAGGCACACAAGCTACTTTACCACACTATACTCGAGCTGAGTCCCGGCGATCGCCGGAGCGGAATGCCCGTGCCTCTCACCGGCCTGTACCATGCTGGTGCTTCCGCCTTTTTTTTTCTTCAGGCCGGGAAAGCCGCAACTATGGTTTCACATTCAGGGTCTGTTTAGAACGCAGGAATTACGCAGAAATTTCATAGGAATCAGTTCATTTTCGCAGGAGAAAGTACAACCGCGTTCTAAACAGGCCCTCACAGTTTGATTGCGAAGAAAAGAGGGGAAGGGAAACAGCCATGGTTGAACCGTGTGCCAAGTTCAGTCCTCTGTCTGTGGGTGCATTATTTCAGAATGTTATTACATACCTCGCCGGATTAATAAGAAACAATAGAGGCTAATTGGCGACTAAGGGTTGTTCTTCTGAACTACAAGCCGGCTGAATTTAGCTAATTCAATAGAGATTGTTATGTGAGAGATAATAAGTTGAAGTATGATTGATAAGCCGGCTAAAAAGTTCAAAAGATTCATTTGATTTTTATTATTATTATCTATATTTAGCATGTTATTATCGTATAATAAACTAAACTTTAGACAGGTGATCTAAACCTACTTCGACACAAGAAAGCTATGATAAATTATTAGATCATAGAGCCGACGAAAAGAAAAGGAATCTCAAGTTCACGTCAAGCGGAACTCTTTGCCCTCATCCAAGCTAGGAGACACTGAAAGGCCGGGAACTCTCTCATCACAGTTTGTTTGTTCTCGCATTGGCTCACGAGGCATGACTGGGTCACGTCACGGGATGCCCATGGAATCAACAAGCAACCTGTTCATTTGGCTTTTCAGTCGGCTTAAATCCAGCCAGAACAGTGTTTTTCTCTCACAAAAAATCAGGCAGCAGTGCATAATCCTGCCAGAACAGTGCATAATTCTACCAAACCAACAGACCGAAGGTTTGCTGTCATCCTCATGTTCATGTTCATGCGCATGTAGCAGCAGCAACAGCCCCGGCCCGGTCGGTCGAAAACCAATTGCATTGGTCATCCAAACGTGCTTCACGCCGCCTATAGATAGCAAAACCTACAGGGGTCTGGGTCGTCATATTATTTTGCTTTCTTAGAGCACACTACTAGTATATTGTGTACTAGTGGAAGCAACAAAACAAATGTATACAGACCGGTGTCATGCATGCATGACAAATTAATACTACCTCCATGCCTAAAGAAATATAATTCTCTTTTTTTATAACTCAAATACTTTAAACTTTGATTAAATTTGTATAAAAAAGCACTAATATCCATGATATGAAATAATTATTATTTGATTAATTATAGAATATATTTTATAATAAAATTATTTAGAGACATAAACGTTAATACTGTTTAATATAAAAATGATCAAACATGAGCTTCCTTAACCAATACGGTTCTCGTTGCATTCTTTTAAGGATAGAGTTAGTAACAAACATCAACATCTCGTTTGTTTCCTTGAGAAAAAAAACTACTTGTTTGGCAATACTCTTTCAATCTCATCAACTTTAGAGCTGTTCTAAGTTAAACTTTGTTAAACTTTGACTAATTTTATACGATTGAACTGATATACTAAAGTTATCATATAAAGTACATGGCAAATCAGTAACAACTTCTCATTTGTTTGCCTCGCAAAAAAAAAGGAACTACTACTTGTTTAAGGTGGTTTCAGGTCATGACAATATGCATTTAGAGCATGTTTGGTTTGAGGAATAAGGTGGTCAATCATCTACTCACTCTTTATTTTTTTTGTTTGTTTTGTGGAATGGATTGGGTTGATTCATCACCACCTTCTTCCTCACAAGTTAACAATTAGTATATGCATGAGGAATGGGTTGGTTCTACCAAAATTCATAGAAAATAAACTCGTGATGCACCATTTCATGAAGCATGGGCATGATTTCACAAACCAAACACAACACAAATGAACTCGTGAAACAAGTTATTGGCTTTCTTTATTCTATTCTTTTGAGATGAACTTGGGTTTGAATTTGTTTTTTAAAAAGACCCTAGATACCATGTTTGGATGACTAAATTTAAGTTGCTAGCTACTAAAAAATCTATGCCTTTAATGAATCCAAACATCATAGTGTAGCACATTTTATAGACTACTCAGTCGTTTAACTTATTAAAAATTGTTAGATCAACTCCAAGAGTCTCTTTATGTCTTTTTTGATTGATAGGATAGAGATTTAGTAAAAAAACTCTCTGATAACTTCTCTAATCAACCATTTATTAAAAGGTTCAGCTGAACAATGGATCTAAACATTTGTCCTTGAAAGAATGTAGTTCCATCAATTATAGTTTTAAAAGTATAATTATTTTTATATCAAGTAAATATCATTAGATTAATTATGAAATATATTTTTATATTAAATTAATTTGAAATCATTAATGTGAATAATATTTACTAAAAACTTGATCAAACGTAAACCACGCTAATTGATAGGCATATATTTAGAGCACCATGGGGTTTACCTTGCTAAAGTAATAGAATGGAAATGGCTTGCCTGATTTGGTTTGTTAAGTTTTTTTTGTGGAACCTATCCATCCAGATTTTAGTCTCTAAGAGCAACTCCAACGGTTTTGTAAATGACTTTACATTATTGTTTTTGTCTTTTTTTTTCAAAAAAGTTCAAAAACTCATATCTAATGGTTTGACAAATGACATTTGCATTTTTGTTAACTTGACAATTTTCTAGAAAGTATTAGCACATATGCCAACCGTGGATCGAGCTTGACATCGCTCCCCTGTGCGGTTTTTTCCCCCTCTACGCGCGTCTTTCCGCTCGCCACCGTAATTTTGGTAATTGTCAAATCAATTTTACCAAACCGTTGAAGATCGACTCTTTTTACCTTTGTCATATTCATTTGGGACTTGACAAACTCCCAATTTTACTAATTAAAATATGCAAAACCGTTAGAGTTACTCTAACTTAACACGGGTAGCCCTCAGATTTAACTCTCTGACTTACGTGTGTGCCTATATTTTTCTGTTTTTTTAGAATGTAATAGAGTTTGTCTTTTAGTGATAGTTAATTTTTCCGTCGAGTGACGTCTTTACTTCGTTAATTTCATACTATATGAGGACCTACCTTGTTGTGATTTTGAAAAAAAAAGACTTTAAAAGAGCCAAACATGCACCACAGATCTCATTGTCTCGGGCGCCCCTATCTATAGCAGTCCAAATAGGAGACGAACGAGCCTAAGAGCAACTCCAACAGCCTCTCTAAAACCTCCCGAGTTCGCCGGTTTGGCGTTTTTTCCCGAAAAAATGAATCCAACAGCCTAGCTATGTTGTTTTCCAAAATGCCGAGTTCACTGTTCCGCGTTTCTCGCTCGGTAACCTTGGCGACTAGGTATGGCTCGCCATCCTCGGCACCGCGGCTTTTCGCGCGCGCTCCTCCCCTTCCCGCATGAACACCTGGCCTCCTGCAGACCTGCACGCACACATGACAAGCAAGATGGCTCATGATGGCCTCAATGTCGCACAAGACAATGCATACCACTCTGCCTGTCACGTGCTCATCGAATCCAGGATCGCTCACCTGCCATCCTAGTGGCACTGTTCACCCATTCCCACGTCGAGGCAATTTTTCTGTAACAAGTAAATTATAAACTATAGTACTGTATACGTATAAACATGCATATATGCATATTTTAGTTGAACAACAAATGACGTGACATGTTAAAAAAAATACAAGACCGATATAGAGAGTCTGTTGTGGCAAGTAAAGATTTTGAGTAGCTAAATTGATTTGGAGAGTCATTTTCTTTACTTTTTAATAACTAAATTTAACTAGTCTCTTGAAGATGCTCTAAGCAAACAACAAACCTCAAGAATGGATTAGGAATTCCCGGCAGCGCAAGGCACGCACTATAAAATTCCAAATCCGAGAGATTCTCCGCTCATCTTAACAAACAAAAATTACTACTCTAGACTAGAGAATGATTATTACTAGTAATAATACCATGGTAATAATTAAGTAGTACAGTATATTACGATTGGCCATCTTATTAGTAGCGTGGCGGTGGAGCTGCCGTTTCCTGATCCTCGCAGTCCCACGCACCCTCCCCGTCCCCGGACTCCCCGCCTCACATCCCATCGCGCCGCTCCCGAGGGGAGGTGACGGGCGGCGCCGCGAGGAAGGAAGGAGGGATCGACCGAGGATGGTGGACGTCTCGCGCGTGCAGAAGGAGCTCACCGAGTGCAACCGCGACCGGGAGGTGTCGGGCGTCTCCATCGCGCTCCGCGACGGCGCCAACATCTCCCACCTCACCGGCACCATCGCCGGGCCCGCCGACAGCCCCTACGAGGGCGGCACCTTCGTCATCGACATCCGCCTCCCCGGTGAGCAACCCGCCGATCCTTCCTCCCCTGATCCCCACCCCCCTCCCGCGCCTTCCTCTCCTCGGATCCCCCGTCCTTCGTTTGCCGTCCCACTCCTCGCGCGCGGGGATCCCATTCCACTCGGCGATTCGTGGGCGGGTAGATTGCTGTGGCGCGCGATTGGTTCTCTCGTAGAGGGGTTTAGGGCGGATTAGGGTTTGCTGTCCGCGCTATCTGGCTGGTCCCGATTCCGGGTTAGGGTACGGGGTTCACCTTCGTTGGCCGTGTCGCAGTGTGCGGATTCACCTTTGCATCGTGGTGTGTGGTGAAGCGCCGTATCTCAGCAGGCAGATGTATCCGTATGTTCCAAGTCTACGCGCACATTTTAGTTTTATCTGTTTGGAATTGGGATGCAAATAATCTCCTTTGGTACTTACTCCCAGAATTGAATATCTTGTGTACGGTCATGTGCTATTCACTGGGGAATACGAAAGTAAAAGTCAAAGAGTACAGTGTGCAAGTGCTACTGCCTGATTGGCTTTGGTCTTTGGTTGGCAGGTGGATATCCCTTTGAGCCTCCGAAGATGCAATTCGTCACCAAAGTATGGTATGCAAGTTTACTCTTTACTATGTTATTTGTATTTGTATTGATGAATTATCATCCTGGTTACATAATGTAATGTACCTACATTTGTGAGTTGATAAGTTTCCTCTGACCACGAACAAGTGTGTTTTATATCCTTTTTTAGTACAGCTCTGATTTCTCCAATCTATTTTGAAGGCACCCTAACATCAGCAGCCAAAATGGAGCGATTTGCTTGGACATTCTGAAAGATCAGTGGAGTCCAGCCCTTACCTTAAAGACAGCTCTCCTTTCCCTTCAAGCTTTGCTTTCTTCTCCTGCACCTGATGATCCTCAGGATGCTGTTGTTGCACAACAGGTCTGAACTGAGTATTTCCCATTTGGTTCTATTTTCTGTGCATTGCAATATCGCCAGTGAAGCTACATTTGGTTGGGAGCCTATTTTATCATTTTTTTTTTGGGGGGGGGAAAGGAATGAATGATACTTATGCACAACACAATTGTCTCATTGTGGCCCTGGTTGATGAATGGCAGCAAAGTAGGCATGGCCATTCAAAGTGACTTTTGTAGCATCCACCACATGAGCTAGTGTCTGCAGCACCCTTGGCAATAATATGTTTGTGGTTATGACATCTGATAGCCTTTTTTTCTTGATTATGGATTTCTCCTGTTGTTAAATTAATACAGTATTCTCTGTGTAGTGTTAATTCAGATCCTAGGCTGTAAGATAGGGTGTAAGGTTGTTCAATTCGGTTTTCAACAAGCTCTTATTCATTTAGTTCGGTCCACACTGCTTTGTGGAAATATGAGTGTAAGAAGTTTCTAATCAGCTATTTTGCTATGTGAAATCCACTTCTGTACTATATTTGTTCACCATTAAGCATGTCCTGGACCGAGCTGAAGGATAGGCAATTCCTAGGAAGTACCCCATATTTGACATAAATGTAGTGAATAAAGCTGCCAATTGTCCAGCAACACAGCTAGGCGTTTTCTGTTGGAGTGTACCAGTGATATTTTGGTGCTTAGTACTTTGCTAGCCAGACTAGGCCAATAGGGCAGTCCCATACCAGGCATTATATATAGAAGACTACATGATGGGTCTTAGTAATTCCCTTCTTGAGTTTGTACTGCGTGTCAGGTGATGCATAATTTAAGCGTAGTATCTGAAATTTCACTGCAATAATGCGAAGAACATCATCCCCATAGAGCTGTAGATAAACTTTCGGGATAGCTAACTGGATTGATATTCACTGCAATATTGGATGTAAGCATAAAATCTGAATTTCACATCAATGATGGATAGACACAGCAGCCCAATAGAGCTGTATATGAACTTATGAGATACTTAACTGAATTGCTACTGCAGACCTTATTCCAATTAATTTATCTGTGTCGATCTGTTTCTTCTGCAGTACCTGCGTGACTATCAAACATTTGCTGCTACGGCTCGCTACTGGACAGAGGCCTTCGCAAAGAGTGCGTCAACTGGCATGGAAGAGAAGGTACTGCAAACACTGTTTATCATTCTATTGTATATATACAAGACATGTATGTGTTTGTTTGTGGTGGTCATTCTTTGTTTGCACTTATTTACAGGTGCAGAAGCTGGTTGAGATGGGCTTCCCAGATGATCTTGTGAGAAGTACCCTGAAGAGTGTGGATGGCGACGAGAACATGGCTCTCGAAAAGCTCTGCTCTGGGTGAACCATCCTTATGGCCAGTACATGAGCTGTAAATTGCATCCCCATTGATTATAATATAAGAACACACAATGCCTGCTAATGCTCCCGCTCAGCCATTTCAGTGTGGCCGTTTTATTATATCAAGACAATATATATAGGGGAGGTCGTGCCATGGCCCATGGGACTCCAGTGAAATTCGCGTCTGATAACTTCAGAGTTTGTTCGTTCGTTTCCTTTCTTTTTCTTCCTTTTCTCAACCTTCGCTTTTGTGCCTGGTAGCCTGAATCATCAACCCTTTGCCCATGGAACACTGGTAATATCTGATGCAAAAGAAACATCAGGTTGACATGACCCCCCTGCAACTGCAACCTGAATGTGATGGGCAACATCATCTCATATTTGATTCTCCTCTATTATGATGATCGTTTGTGTCTGAGTCGCACTGAACGTTGCTGTGTTTTGATTCTCATCTATTGTGATTGTGATGACCAATCACACTCGGTGGTCTAGCCCGGTAGTACTAGGCTTGTTGCAATTTGCAACGTTTGTGGTTGATTGCATGCTGCTGTTTGAGATGGCTGTCGTGGCATATTGGCATGCGTCAAAAAGCTGATTCGTCTGGAAATGGCGTGAGGCATGATGCCATAAGTTACGTGATAAATTACTGCCCTGACTTTTTTTTTTCCTCTTGTATAATTTATGTGATAAGTTCCTGCCCTACGTTGAAAGGAAAGATTAGACGACAATGACTGATGCATCATTGTCACTGCTAGGCGGGTACGTTTGCACTCACGTGGTGTTTTTTTTAGTCGCCCCATTGCTTTACTCAAATGTGAAGTTCATTTCATACGAGGCTATGAGCACATACAAGTGCCAGTGCATTACTCGAAGAATGCAGGGTCTTGGTCGGTCTCGTGGTTGTGTTGGGTCAAACACGACAAGGCTCCGACGGTTGACCAAGCTCCAAGCTAGAAGGTTCATTGGTCTAACTCGGTCGGTACGTACTGTAAGCGGTAAAGCCGGGGTGTGCGTTGACATTGAATTTGAAGAACAAGTGTTGTATATGGAGGCGTACGTCCACACTACAGAACCTGAAGCCAAGCCACGCACGCAGTGACAACGTCTTGTATTGTATGGGACCAGCCAGAAGTGGCTTCGGCTACGTCTCCAGAGTCTGTTTGGTCGGGTTGTGGGTGTGAGAAAAAGTTATTATGAAAACCTCATGTGATGTTTCTAAAAGCTACTCCCTCCGTTCTAAATCATAAGACGTTCTAAAAATCTTAGAGAGTTAAACTATCTTAACTTTGACCAAAGTTATATGTCAATATAATAACATTTATGATGTTAACTAAGTATTATTAGATTCGTTATGAATTATACTTTCATAATATGTCTATTTAATATCATAAATTTTTATAGTTTTCTCTATAATTGTTGGTCAAACTTAAGATGCTTTGACTTTCCAAGATTCTTGGAACGTCTTATAATTTGGGACGGAGAGAGTATTTGGTTATAGATTATGATATGTGAAAAGACTGATGTAAACTGTGAGCTATAGAAAAACTAAAAGCTATTTAGTTATAAAATGTATTTTCTATCTTTATCTTTCTTTAAACGTCTAAGAAAGAAATTTTTATTTCATTTATTTTTAAAAACAAAAGACAGGATCAAGAATAACCTCTTTAGCTTTTTTTTAGCAGAAAATAACCTCTTTAGTTGGGCTTTTAACTTTTAATAAGGTCAAGAACTGAAGCCAAAGATCCAACTAAACGGACCTAAATAGCTGTATCAGAATGTACTACTCTGTTTTTTTAAGTACGAAGTAGTATAGAAAACTCACCTTTTCTTACCGAGTGTCTAGAAAACGGAGGAAGTAGTATAGAAAACGATCTTATATAAAGGCACTGGAAGCAATTTTTATACTAGCGGAGAAGAAGAGAAAGGATAGAAAATATTAATATTCATAATCATAATATATAAATAATATTATTAAATAAATCATTGAATTTATTGTAAATAAATGTATTAAGATATGTAAATGGGGGGTATCTAAACCAAGAGCGATGAGTATTTAGCAACGGAGCGAGTATTTAGCAAATTATTATCACAGAAGACTCAATTAGTCGGTTTTTCCACTTGCCCAATAGTATAGGATAAGAAGCAATGTGCGCGTTCGCGCACACATTAATTTTTTTTTAAAAAAAAATCTGGAGGTGTCGTGTGTCTGTCACGGCCGGGCGGGGCAGGATTTGACACGGGAATCCCAGCAGTTTCTTGCTTAGAGCATCTTTAAGAGATTAGTTAAACTGATTAGCTAAATTTAGTGATTTTGTTGTTATCTAAAATAGATAATATGATAGTACTCTATCAGACTCGGTAAAACTAAAAGTTGGATAGTTAGTGAAGTAGACTATCTAAAAGTAGAGAGCGATTTAGGTGGGACAAAGAATCACTAAATTTGAAGAGTCATTTAGATAGTCTGTTGGAGACGTTTTTTCTTTAGCAATAGCTAAATTTAAATTTAGAGAAGGATTTAGCTAGTCTCTTGGATATGCTCTTATTGAGTGCCAAACGCTGAGTGGCAACTAACGGGACGGGGACCTGAAAATGGAGGGTGCTAGTGCACGGCGTCGTCCACACACACACCTGTGTGTCTCCATCCGGCCACCAGCGGTGCAGTTGCAGCAGGTCAGTCAGCAACGAACGACGACATCAGCCAGGCAGCCAGTCACACACACACGTCCTCCTCGAGATGGCAACGAAAGGCACTTGCTTGACCCCAAAAGCAAGGCATCGTTGATCGGTGTGTGAGTGTGACGAACAAGCATAAAAGACTTGTTTATTTATTTATTTATTTATTGCGTCAGCTAGCAGCACAACGAGTGGAAAAGGAAAGAAACATTTTACTGTATGTAGGAACCCCGGTTCCAAGATTTGCTAAATTTCAGGTACCCGAATTTTAATTTTCTTTCAGGCGACAACTATTGTACATAATTTATATTAAAATTATAGTTTTAGTTCGTTGCAATTTATGTAGACATAATTTGTAATTTTTGGTATCAGAAATAAAAAACTTGTTAGACAAAACTACAAACCCGACAAAATTTTATAAATATTGGCACAAAGACAATTCAACAATTACAATTATTTCTATAGGAGGACAAGGACAAAAATTTAATATATTATAACACAAAGACAAAAAACAAAATATAAAATTAATTTATACTAGTTGGTAGTATATTAGTGTTGTCTGAAATCATCTTAAAATTCAGACACCTGAACTATAGGAAAAGTACCAAAATAAATAACATTTTTTAAGTTTAATAACTGGATTGGTAAAATATTTATATCTTTAAATAAAATTACAACAAGAATATATTCAGCAATATATGCAATTTGATGATACTAGTTTTGCACTATAAATATTAGTAATATTTTTCTTACGTACTATACTCGGTCTAAATATTCGTCTTCTATTCTATCTGAGAAGGACATTTTGCGTGGTCCCAGTCGAGTACTTTTCAGCGTGACCTCCGGAGTCAAAGGCTGGAGATGCGTACTGTGTGTACGCATACACAAAACACAAGGAGGCGGAGCAGCAAGGGTGAAGATGACATCGAACAAAAAAAAAAGAAACAACAATCAGCCAAGCACGGGCAGGGCGACCAAACCAATGCACATCTGGCTGTGGCTGTGGCATCGCATTCGCATGCAAGATCACACTCCTGTCATCCAGTGCAGTACAGGGGGTTTTGGAGCCACCCAGCTCAGCAGTCCATCCGGGCGTTCTGGTCATACTCACTGACTCCTGTGTGTGGCCACACCCACTGATGTCAATCGGCGACTTCACTCTACAGCTAGCTACACTAGCCAAATCTCCACGCGTATACTTGTTTCGTTTTTCCGGGAGCAGTTGGCCTGCCAGACCGTGACACACACACACACACACACTTCCTAGAGTTATCCCAAAGTGATTATAATATATACTAATTGGTCAATGAAACATGACCTACATCCATAAACAAGTTTTACTGGCTTAAGCAACCTAAGCCGGCCACGTGTGACATTCCGTTGCCGCCAGCCCAGTGGTCACCGCTGCTGCCATGCCATTGCCGTGCCATGCAGGATGGCAGTGCCTGCCTGCATGCCAGCTTCAGACAGAGTGAGGGGCTCTGGCGCTCAGCCGCTTGCTCAGGTCTCCTTCTGATTGAGACTGGAATATGACCGCTCAGATTTTTTTAGATCCCGGTGAAATGGCCTGAAAACATCGCTGTAAGTGTAACCATTACGATTCGATTTGATTTGACAGCCTTCGTTCGTTAACAACACTTAACACCAGACGGCGGTGATTTTCCAACAAGGCTGCATTGTCTTGCTGTCAGGGAGTAACTGCATGCTGCCGTTCAGAGGATCGGAGTGCAGTACCATAGCACTCTGTCTCTGCTCTGCTGCCTCTAGCTAGTTGTCGTCGCTGCAGAACGCAGGTGGCCGGCGTCTAGGCTAGCCTGTTCGTCGCGGTTGTTGCAAGTAAACAGTACCGTGGAACGGATGCACCCAGATGCCAACTCCTTAACTAACAGCCTTACCAGAGCTGATGACCTGTTGTTATCCACCACATGCATGCATCTAAACTGATCCCAACTCTGCAGGCCCCCCCCACCCCATTTTTTTTTCCTCGTGAACAATTTGATCCCTCGAGAGGCCGGACGTGCATGGAGAATCTTACTCCTATATGGATGGATCATGGATCAATGTTGTTCAACGGTTCGCAAAGATGGGCTATACATGCATGTAGACGTCTAAACAGATAGACGGCAACTCGTTAACAACCTATCTAATAACCGGCTAGATATGTTCTACAGTGCATCTCAACTGTTTTCCGCAGGGAGGCTATCTTCTAAAAGACAGTATAAGAACCTGTTTACCGCTCTAAACAGCTCCAGCTCCATGGGAAAGAGTCAGAGAGCCAGAGCCAGAGCTCTTAACGTTGGCCTAATTTGCTGGTGTACACTTCGGACAGTTAGCACTTATCACTTAGCCATGGATAGCTTCAGTGTCTGCCTGCATATAGTTCAGTTGTTTCCTTCAGCAAACCAAACCAGCACAAGAAGAAATTAAGGCGGCGATTAAGACCTACGAAGACCCCAACATGCATGAAAAGCTGATTAATTCGCTTGTGGAATGCATGATTTGGTATGCCTGCTGGTTGGTGTGTGTGTGTGAGTGAGAAGACCACTAGCAGTGCACTACACTACCACATACAGTGTGACCCAATAGTGATTTCCGTCTCGTGTCATCACCACCAACACCAACAGCAGCCAACTGCTGCTGATGGCTTGGTTCCTGACCGACCGATTCAGTTCTTCGTCCGGCAATGCAACTAACCCTGACTGATTGTGACCTTTAAGTTTGGCCCCCTGCTCCCATTAGGCTCGGCTGTGCTGGCTACGCTACTCTGCACTGTGATGTTTCTCTGCACTTCTGCTCAAGCTGAAGCCATGGCTGGCTGCTAGACGCTGCCTGGCAGTGGTAGCTGATGACACTGACAACAAACACAAGTGCAGGCTCCGAGATCTGTGCCTGGCGATTCCGACCCATCAGGGTTTAGGGAACGGCAAAAATGGCAGCCATCGATGCAGGAATGAAAGAGAGGGAGAAGGCTGCAAAAAGGATCGACTACTGTTAAAGGAGAAACAACTTCTGATTCTTCTGCTACTGTACTGAGTACTCACTGAGATAGCTACTAGTACTTTGCAGAGCATGCATGCAGCAGGTGCAGGTCCATAGCGCATGCGTGGAAAAACGGGTCCAGATGTTCATAAGAAAAAATACTAGCATGCAGCTACTAGTTGGAGACTTTATTTGGAATGGAGAATAGACTGCTTCTAGTATGTGGAGGGGGAGTGCATATTTTAATTTGCAACAGCGAAGAAAATCCTGAACATGATAGTTCATGTAGCTGAGAAATTTGTAAGGGATCGTTTAAATATTGAAATCTACATTAATAAATTAGTATATTTAGCTTGAAATTTGACAATCCACCACTTAGTTTAGATATATAAGTCTATCTCAAATTCATATGGTGAGAAGTAAAAATTGATTTTGTAAATCAATATTCTATATTTCTACTTTACACTCTATAACATATTCTTTAACTCACTCTTCTATCCCTCAAAAAAAAAAACACTCTTCTACGATAGAAATACAATAAATAAATATGTTTGTTATATAGTTAACAATAATAATAAATATAATCTATATATAATTATATTAGCCTAATTAATATGCCTCTAAATTTTGATTGCTAAAATAATCCAATTCCAAGGATCACATACAGGCCTAAGTGATTTTTACCAGCGCTGCCGGTTACCAGTAGTATGAGCCGAAAATATTTTATTTCAGGTGTGTGTAAAAGGACCTTTTGAAATTTGCGTGTCAATTGTGAACCCCTTAATTCCGGGGAACCTTTTTTTTGTCAAACGGATTGGGCGGTTGGGCCCCTCTCATCTATCAACTCTACTGTATAATCTTCAAGTCCTAGTTATTAGGGACAGCAAATGATTTAACTCTAGAAAGCGGCTCATTTTAAATTTAACTTTTATTATATTTCAGGTGTTTGGATTTTAAGATGATTTTAGCAAACACTATTTTATAACCACCTAGTACAAGTAAATAAATAATTATGTGCATAACATACTAAATTTGTGTCCTTGTAAATTTTAAGATCAATTTTTTTGGGGGGTTTATGGCTTTGTCTAACGTGTTTTTATTCTTTGAACCAAAAAATTGCATATTATACCTGTATATAAATTATAATAAACTAAAATTACAATTTTAGGAGAAAATATATATATGCAATAGTCGTCGTCTGAAAGAAAACTAAAATTCAGACATCTGTATTTTAGCAAGTCTCTTTTATATCATGTCTATTCTTATAATACAATTCCATAGAAGAATCTTCCTGGATATGCTATTTCATACAATAGTGTATAAGGTCTTAGTTAAAACTGTGTATGTCACAATGCGATAATAAAATCACACTCCATACTTGGTTAGTATTTGTCATAATATTTTTAATTATCATAGATGGGAATAAACCCATGTAGCAAAAGATCGATAAGCACAATCATTCATAAATTCACACTCATTATTGTAAATATTTTTATAAAGTTTAGTTTTTTAAAAAGGAAATTATATTCAGCTAGAAGGTCATAATTGTTTCACATTTCTTGGCACACGCCTAATATGGAATCTTGAAATTAGCTGACCATCCCTTGGTTAAGGACTTCCTTGATATAGATCTAACTTGAATGATGTCTACTTGTTTCTGTAGGACAAAGTTTTGAATTTGACTCCCTTTGTTTTAAATTATAAAATCTCTTAGCTTTTCTAAATACATTATTTTTACCATATATATAGACATAGTGTATATCTAGCCATCTAGCTGCACAACAAAAGCTAGTGTATCTTGAAAAACCAAAACGTCTTATGAGTTAGAATGAAAATGGTAATATTTAATCCAAAACAAAATGATTTGGATGGGTATTAAATACTACAAATAAGACCCATTATCTCTAGATAGAAAACCAATAGATAAATTATAGTATCATTTTAAAAATTCTAGTTTTGTATTAATTTTCTTAAAATAGTCAAGTTGTGAATTTTTAGAGTTTATTTATTTATTGTTTTTAGAAAAATATAAAGGAAAACCACGTTTGAAACCATCTAAACAGCCGGTTTGTCCATTTTTAATATCTCGATGATCAAAACTATCTGTATTTTTAGTTTGGTGGCCAAATCAACCTCTTGTGTAGTTAAATGGACAAACAAATGTTTCTTTTGAAAAAAAAATACTTCTACATTTTTGCCAAAAAATTTAACACAAGTTATAATACCAATTGAGTGTAGCTACATCTAATTTCAAGTTTTTTTTTGCGAGTAAATTCAAGTTCTTGACTTGACATAAACACCTGTATTTTTCTAAAATTATTCCAAGACTTAATAATATTTTTGTGATATAAGTGATGTGTCCATCGACAACAAGGAATCACTTTTAAGATTTCTTGGTTATCTCTTTCAGAAATTATTACATATGGAGTATATGTGTTCACATTCACATAGGTGATGGTGAGTGCACGCGGCACGCCGGTGGTGTGTGCGTAATTTTGAATTTTGAAGAGAAAAAAAAAAGAAACGCTGTAATATTCTGCCAGCTGGTCAAAAACCCAGCAGAGTGCGTGCCAAACCGTCGTCACAAAACAAAAGCACAGGCACAGCACGCTGCAGAAAGAGTTGAGACGGTCTCCCATTTCGTTCTCTCCCTCGCTCACCTTCCTGCGTCCTCCCTACGTTTCCCAGCAGCAACCGCCTCCGCCCGCCGCCGTGGGCGACCTGCCGCGCCATCGGCACATGACGCGGCCCCGCGATGGGCTGCATCTTCGGTAAGCTCGCCACCGCGCCCGGGTCCTCCCTCTTCTTCCCCGCCGCCGCGACCACCGTGGGAGGAGCAGGAAGCGACAACAGCAAGGAGGAGGTGCAGCTGCAGGCGCCGCAGCCGGAGCACATCGCGGCGGTGAAGAAGGACGCCTCCGGGTGGCCGCTCTGGCTCTCCGAGGCCGCCGGCGACGCGCTCCGCGGCTGGGCGCCCCGCGGTGCCGACGCCTTCCAGAAACTCGAGAAGGTGAGAGCGACGGCGATCCTTTCCGCCCGTGCTTGCTTGCTTGTTGCTTCCTTGCTAGTAGTAGTAGTAGTTAATTTCTGGAAAAGCTTGGCCTTTTCATGGGAATCTACCGGGGGTTGTTGGGGAAAGATTTTAGCTTGCCTTTCTTCTCCGTTGCTCCGATTTGTTCGTTCGTGCTTGTCGTACGCGATCGTCGGTTGCTGAATTCGGTGAGTAATTTCAGTTCTTGCTTTTTCTGGTTGTCGTAATTGATGAGTTGTTAGCGTATCATATCACCTACTCGCTCGCTGGAAGAAAAAAAAAAGGAACTCCTTTCTTTTTCTTGCTCTGAGTTGAAGAGAACAATCGATTCTTTTATGTCCTGTTATGTTATGAGTCGTAAGCATCTATAACAGAGAAAATAATGCAAATGATGATCTCAACACATAAACAAGCAGCGTTGAGTTCCTAGAAGGCTAGAAGTAGGTGCTTAAAAAAAAGCAGAGCTGAACTAATCCCCAGCTTTTCTTCTGAGATTTAATTAAAAGGCACCTACAGTTCCATCATTTATGTTCATACTTTATATGTTGTCCGTGTCACAAGAATTCGTAATCCGTAAGGACGAATGGAAAAGTCAACTAGCGTGCGTTCGTATTGAATTGGAGTACCTGCTAATGTTACCTTCTCTGGTCTTTTCAAAGAAACACGAGTTGTTGTTAACCCCGCTACAAAAAAGAGTTGTTGTGGATTTTTCTTTTCTTTTTTCTTTTTTTTATTATCAGAACCAATTCAATGGATTGGATTGGATCAGTGAATGAATAGAATAAATCAACTAAATTCCGTTGCTTGTCTTGCCCAACTGGTCGATTTTTATTTTGAAAATAAAATATATCATTTACGATCTTTCTTTTGTGCGTGCAGATTGGTTCGGGCACGTACAGCAACGTGTACAAGGCGATCGAGGTGGAGAGCGGCCGCGTGGTGGCGCTGAAGAAGGTGCGGGTGGATGGAGTCGGCGAGGCTGAGAGCGCGCGGTTCATGGCGCGGGAGATCGCCCTGCTCCGCCGCCTCGGCGACCACCCCAACGTCGTCCGCCTCAACGGCCTCGTCACCTCCCGTCTCAACACGGCGCCGTCCCTCTACCTCGTCTTCGAGTACATGGAGCATGACCTCACTGGCCTCACCGCCTGCGCAACTGCCTCCGGCCGCGGCTTGTCCTTGCCTCAGGTATGTATGTTCACTGTCAATTGTGCATGGAAATTTGATTTCCAGAGCTGAATTATACAGTAATAATCTAGACTAGACACTGTGTGAAACAAGCAAAGCATTACGAATTATAATAATTGGTGATGCATGATAAGATTGATAGCTTGGCTACCTAGGATTCCAGACTTCTGATTGGTGATGTGGAGGGTTTAACCAATCTTTTGGTTTTCTGGTAGTCTGCGATTAGGAAACTTAACACAAAATGAAAATTTGGCGTCTTGCAGCTGGAGTGCTTACTGCTTAGTGCTTAGTAGGATAGTGGGGTCAGGACCACTGTTCTAGTGAATTCAACTGCAGCAAAGGAATGGACTAACTGAACATGGAGTTTCTTCGCTGAAACTAAATTGCATGCGTTGTGAACTACTTAAATTCACTATTTACTAATGGCGTAACATGCGCCATTCTAAACATCATCTGACCCCTCTTTAGACTGAGCAACTCTCAGGTGTTAAAGAAAAAAAAGAGAGTGAAACTGAGACATCTGTAGCGCTGTCTGAATATATTTTTCAGACAAGTCTTCTATTTGGGAGACCGAATGCTGTGTATTTGATGTAACTTCTTCCATTAGTTCTGGAAGAAGTATCATTGACTGATTATTAGCAGTGGAATTCTGCTTTAGCCTTTTTGCAAGAAGCAAACAAACTGGTACACCACAATGATGTGGACCTGTAAATCTGTTAGACTAAGTGAAGCATGGTATTCCTAGGCTTCAACACAGGTTCCAGTCCAATTGACAGAGACAGGTGCCGTGTGCTTTTTGTGGGCACACTGCTTCCTGGAAATCAACCGTCAACATTGGCTGCAGTTAACTGACTGGAATCGGTCTCTGAATCTCTTTATCCTGCATAAAAAACTCTGTATTGCCGTTTGGACTAAATGGAAATGGGCCAACCTGGTTCAGTAAAAAATGACTCACTAGCATTTGTAATTGTGAAAGGTTGCCAATTACTTTATTTTCTGAAAAGGAAGAGTCCAACTATGAGATGTTTTCCAGCTACACGGTTACTGACAAATGTATGCCTTATTTTTTGAGGGCACTGCTCCGGTACTCCTCCTTCTAAAAACTGCACAAATCTCAAAGCAGTCATTTTAATGAATTATTATGTTTTATTATTTTTGTAACTGAGTCCCGCATTGGCCCAGCCCATCCTGAGTCCATCGGTTCTAACCCGATAGAGGGAAAGTCAACGTGTGTGCTGGTCTCCGTCCGTTCCTTCTCGCGCCGCTGTCGTTTGCATCGTGGTCTCGTGGACGACGACATGTCTGGCCCTCTGAAGCGGCGCTCCCCCTCCATTCCCAGGCAGCCTAGCAACGACGGCTGACGGACCAAGCCAACTGCACGCAGCACCGCCTTCCCCCGATTCCATTTCGTTTTTCTGGCAGCAGGCAAGGAGGTTTGGCTCCACTGTCGTGTCGCCGGTGAGGAAGATAAGCGTCAAGAGAGACTCCTTGGCGCCGTCACGCACTGATCCTGACCCATGGATCCCCATGGCCATGGCTCCATGCATGCATTCAAGCATGTCGTGTTGTTTCTTAAGATTTCGAACTGATCCATCGAATCCGTCCGCATACGATTGATTGATTAGGGGGTGTTTGGTTGCCTGACTTATTTTTAGTCTCTTGTCACATTGGATATTTAGTATCAATTAAATGAATTAAATATAATTTATATTATAAAACTAATTACAGCGTCATGTAGTACTTCATGAGACAAATCTATTAAGTCTAATTAATATATCATTAACATATGTTTACTGTAGCACCATATTGTCAAATCATAGATTATTTTATATCAATATATTTGTTTCGCAAAATACTCTTCGGCTGACAAATTAGTTTTATAAATAGTATATATTTAATACTCATAATTAGTGTCTAGATATTTGATGTGACAGAGACTTTTTTTTAGTCCCTGTAACCAAACAAGCCCAGGTGTATATGCGGTGCGGATCCAAAAACTGATCCATCGAATCTGTCCGCATAAGATTATATTATATTAAAAATATTAAAAATGATGATGAACGTTAAATCAATGGTTTTATGGATGGAATAACATTTTCACTACATTTCTTTACTTGATGTTGATCGATCGAGATTATTGCATATATAGGGAAAATGGATAGACAGTTTTCACTTCATTTCAGTCCAGTGGAATTTGATCCAACATCTGCATTCATTCATGCACTGCTGAGATTAATTGCATGCCTACGTGTGCTATACCGCCCATGGAGAGATAGAAGTGAATCCGTGCTCGATACTTCGATCTGGTGCTTTCTAGCCAAATTTGATCCGCGGAGAGAGCGTGGCTTGTGCTGGGATCGGAGGAGGGAGCAGATGCGTCATCCGTGGAGGCAAAAGGCGGCGCAAGAAGGATGAGACCGAGACCTGACTTTCTCTCTATCAGAGTTGGGCTCGGGCTAGACTTGGACAGGCTAGGCCCATGCGTCACCAGTTGCAAAGATAATAAAAAATAATAATTCATTAAATTTAGTGCTAAGATGTGTGCAATTCTTAGTAGGAGGAATACCGGAGCAGTTCTCATTTTTGGATTACATGTTTGTACTCATGAAGCCGATTTCCTTGTTTGCAGGTGAAGTGCTACATGAAGCAGTTACTTTCTGGGATTGAACACTGTCATAACAATGGTGTTCTGCACCGTGACATCAAGACCTCGAACTTACTCGTCAGCAGCGATGGAATTCTTAAAATAGCTGACTTTGGACTTGCCACCTCTTATGATCCTGAGAACGTGCGGCCCATGACTAGCCAAGTGATTACGCTTTGGTATCGTCCACCTGAACTCTTGTTAGGAGCAACTCACTATGGTGTCGGTGTTGATCTTTGGAGTGTGGGTTGCATATTGGCAGAACTGCTTCTTGGTGAGCCGATATTCCCCGGAAGAACAGAGGTACTTGGTTTGGTCTAGTTGAAATCTCTCTTGGATATGCAGGGTATCATTTGGTTTGTCTATTAACAAGTGATTTGTTTAGGTGGAACAATTGCACAAGGTTTTCAAGTTATGCGGTACTCCATCAGAGGATTACTGGGAGAAAATGAAGTTCGCTCATCCTACATTCAAACCATATGAACGGTGCCTAGCTGAAAAATTTAAAGATGTGCCACCATCTACCCTATCACTTCTCGAGACTCTCCTATCGATTGACCCAGATATGAGAGGCACCGCAACTGATGCTCTGAACAGTGAGGTTAATACTACCCTATCACCCTTAAGGCATCTAAAATGTACTGCTGCATCAAACCAAGACAATAATAAAAGGAAAAAAAATAACTAAATTTTGACCAGACAGTATGCATAAGAATAATCTGCATCTGATCATGATTGCACGGATTAGGGTAATTTGCATTTGTGTATCCTAGAGATCAGTTATTTAGTTGGAAACAAATGAGTTTTTCTTTCTGCAGCTTTGCTTACCAAGTCATTGTTTTCTGTGGATTCAGTTCTTCAGGACAGAACCATATGCCTGTGAACCATCAAGCCTTCCGCGCTATCCACCATGCAAAGAAAGAGACGTGAAGTTGAAGTATGAGAAGCATAAAAGGTTTGGTGCCACTCTTTGAACTTAGTGTAGCTATTTTTCTTTTGTTCATGGAAAGCTTCAATGTGTGGTTGTTTTTCAGGAAGTCAAGGGTTAATGGTTCAGTAGAGCGCCACAGAAACCGACAGCACACGTCACAAAATCCTGGGCGCAGAGTTTTTACTCCAGATGCCACTAATAAGCCGCCAGCAAATCTAAAGGTGCGTGTATTATTTTCCCTCTTTTCCTCTGCAAGAATTTGATTCAATCCTCAACACACAATGCTTAGATTTCCACCACTCTTGGCAATGTTTGCATCAATATTTTTACATCAAAAGCTACACTCAAGCAACTGTTTAGACACAGAAAACACAAATAAATGGTGAGATGTGTTAATTTGATCTTCAGGTACCAAGGCTGGTGACAAGCACAAGTACAACCAAACTTGAGAGATTTCCTCCGCCTCATTTGGATGCATCGATTGGTTACAGTATAGATTCATTGGGTGATGGAGCCACAGAGGAATTCTTCTCGTCATCGGTTGTCGAGCTAAAGAAAATGCCAAGCCTAATATTTGGTCACGTGAAATCTTACCTGAATAGCCCAAAGAAGGGCATGCACAAGGCAAAACCAAGCCTCAACATGGCGCCTTCCACCGTTCTCATTGGTGCATTCCGGCCTTATTCATTTGGGCAGCCAATGCAAGTGAGAAGAAAGAATAGGGAGCAACTAAGAAGCAAAGGAAGAAATGCAGTAGGTGCAGTCAAGTGACGTCCTAATCATGTAACTTTTTTTTTTTTTGCCTTTTACCCTTTTATAGATGCTAGATAGTAGCTGTCCGGTGATATTCAACCACAGTTGATAGTGTATTATAAATTAGAGTTGTGTATAATGCATTTATTCTGTATAAGGGATAACAAAGTTTCATCTGCAACACATAGCAAGATCTGAGAACACCTTCGCAAATTTGTATCTTCAACCTCTGCATAAAAATCAGAGGGAAAAAAGAGAAGGAAAAGGTCAAGCAGATTGTGAAACATTTACACTACATGAGCACCCAGAATTCAAAAGAAGTACAGATAATCAAATACGCAAAGCTTGGATGGATTTCCAGATTGTCCTCCTTTCCCAACACTAATTGGTATTTTCTCTACAACAGGAGCAGTCCAGAGCTGATGCTCCTTGCACCATTTACAGAATCAGCAGCTTCTCCAATACGGGGTTAGTTAGCATACGACAACTAACCAAGGTTGAAAAAAATTAAATGACAGCAAATGATGCAAAGCTAGCATCAATGCATCGTAAACGATGACTGACTGAATGAGCCATTTGCGTGTTTGTTTTTACAAGCTGATCGAGACGTAGTAAAATGTAAAAGGTCCCATACAGCTAGCGCTGCCTGATATATCAGGGCTGAGGGATTGCAGCAGGAGGCGGCGAAGGTTTGCTTCTTTGTCGGCTGAACAAGTTGTGCCAAGCGGCAGCGACCATCGACAAGCCACTGAACCTTAGCCATCTTGTCCCCTCTTTAGGTTGGGACACCTGCATATTGAATTGTCGATTAAGGTATCCCCTACTTAATGTTCAGATCACATTAGGACTTAGCATAGCTCATATGCATGATGCCATGAAGGATATGATGATATGATATACCTCGTCGGAGTTGTGTGGCTTGGTCGCCGAGATGTCGCTCCTATTGCTCAGCTGTCGCGCCGTCGCTGCAGATCGAGGAGGAGAGAAAGACAAGGATCGTTCGAGAAGTGTCAGCGTCAATGGAGCTCACGATAAGCATCAATGCATCATAAACGATGAATTATAAGTTGAAGTACCTTTGATCCTGACGGAGCCGTCGCTGTTGTCGGCGTCGGCCACGATCCTGTCGACGGCAGCCGTCTTCTTCTGGCAGTAGTACCTGAAGCTGGGCGAGCCGGGCCCGGACATCGGCGGGAGCGCGGCAGTCCCCTCCTCCAGGTCCTTGGGCTCCGGCGCCACCTTGCACCCTCCTCGCCTCCTGCCCCCGGACGACGACGACGACGACTCCGCCTCCTGCCTCTGCGGCGCCAGCAGATCCGAGGTGGACGCCTCGCTGTGCCCCAGCGCCCGCGCCCGCGCCCGCGCCCACCCTCCTCGCCGCCGGGGCTCGGCCCCGTCGGCGGTCGACGCCGCGCACCCCATCGCGGCCGCGGCCAGCGTGGAGGAGGGGGGCGTGCGTGAGCGGGAGCGCGGTCGACGCCCGGCCGGAGCAAGCGGGTGGGGTGGTCGGAAAGGATGGCCTCCCATGCCGCGCCGCGCGGCCGGCCTTAGTAAGGAGGCGCGTGCGCGAGGCGGTTTCGACCGTTGCGGCCGGCCAGCGGCGGCGCGCCCTTTTCGGGGCGGGGCCCAAATTTGGCGGCCTCATCCTCATGGCTAGCTAATGATGCCAGCCGGGTCCTACTCCTTCTAATACGGGCTTCGTTGGGCCTGATGGCTGTCCAGAGATGAACGAGCGCAAATGGAGCCCACTTCAGCTACGGTCCTTTGGGGCTTGAAACTGTTAGACTGACCAATTCTCGATGGATACCTGTCATAAGCAAAGCAACAGATGAAGGCACGGCTCCTGAATGAAATATTGTTTGATGACTATACTCCAGCAGTAGTACTCTAAGGTCACCTATGGTTGATGTTGAAGCAGTACTAAAACCGTGCCGTGTGCTGCTTCCATCTTCATCTTCCATCCATGGATGGTTCACACGACAGTACGACACCAGCCACTTTTTTGTTTTTTTTATTACAAGGTGGCAAGTAGTTCAAGATGCACAATTTTCACCCCGTCTCACTCGCTGTTCGCGAGAAGAGGACTACGAAAGGCTTGCGTGGGGATGGCGTCCTTGATTTTATTGACGAACGAGCGCAAATACGGCCCACTTCAGCTATGGTCCCATGGATTCCTCCAAAAAAAAAAATCTATGGTTCTATGGGTCTTGAAACTGGTTGACCCATTGTCGATGAGTATGTCATAAACAACATTTAGGCATCTCCAAGGGCGTATAATTTGGCTACTAGCTCTAACGCATCCTCTTCAATAATGTTCTTTTTTAGCAATGATTTATACTGTTTAAACTTATACGATACTTTTACATAATTTTGAAATATTTATATGAGCCGAGCTTAACTTTGTCAAATTAGGTCCACATGACACTCTCATTTGAATAGTAATTTGACGATGGTGTTATTTTCTTTTAAAAAAATGATTTTGAGCTAAGACAAGGTAGCTCAACTGCTGCAGGCTATTTATGCAACTCCCATGTGTATGGAACCTACTCCTACCACTGTTAATGAATGCATAGCAGATTTAGCAGTAGACCTCGTTCGTCACGAGTCCTAGGTTCGGTTGACAAGGACTAGCAAGCCAAAAAGTGACTACGGATCTTGAAATAAACAGGACTTGATTTGCTGTTGGCTGTTGTTGTGCCCTTTTTCTTCAGACATTTGTTTTGTATAAGGTTTTGAGTGTGCTCTCAAACGACGACTGAGCTTTTAATTTATTTTTTTTTGGATCAGATGGTAATGGGTGAATTATATATATCTATTTAATTTTTCTATTTTGTAAAATAAGATGAATGGGCGTGCTCACGTTCTAGAAGACACCCGCGAAACAAATATAAAAAGTTCTGGGGATCCTGAACCTGAAGGAAAACAGGTAAGCAAGCAAACAAACACAAGTGACGGAAGAGATGCAGCTCCCTGTTGTTGCATTTGAAGGCAACATGCATGAGCCTCCTCACCTCACGCACTGGCGCCACTGTGGTGCAGAGTTGCTAATGGTGGTATAGCCAGCCAGTTGCATGCTGCTTTCAATGCCTAAAGCTGGGCACCGATCGAGATGCTTGCATGGTGCAGCTAGGCAATTGCCACTGACACACACAATGGCACACCGGCCGGCCGGCCTTCTTCTTCAGTTCTCCCACTGCCTCCTGCTGGCTTGGAGATCGATTTGTTGAGTCGCTTTCATGTACCTTCATTTCATGATAGTTTAAAAAGTCATTCATGATTCACCTTCCCTGCAGGTCTACAGCAGTATGAAGAAGCTGGAATGGATTAATGGAGAGCGAGTGCATGCAGTGGTTCAGCTGCAGCTTGCACATGCAGGTAACCTTACCTATTCAGACGGACAGTGTCCTCCGATGATCCAGAGGAGAAGTCTCTTCTTCCACTCCACCAGCACGGCAGCACCTTTTTTTTCCCCTTCTGCTCAGATAGTCAGATCCTAGCTCATCCACCACCCTACCCTACCCAACCCTACCCTACTCCATGTCGTCGTCTCGTCCGTAGCCCAATGGGCCATGGGGATTGTTGTCCTTGGGCTCGCGCGGCTCGCCTCTCACTGAACCGGCCACCACATGGGTCATGCATGGGCGCTTGCTGGCCAATGCAACCTGTGCAGCTCGATCGCTCTCTCCGGCCCTCCCTCATCACCACAAGACACCGATCCCATGCGGATGGAGTGGAGCAGAGCAGGTGGTGCAAGAGAGCGACGTCTCATGCACGGTCAGCAGCATGCAATGCATCCAGCCTCAGCAAACTAGCTAGAGTTCCTCTTGGTTTTGGAGCATCTTGTTGGGTTGGGAAAATCAAAAGAATAGTAATCCCAACTTCATATTTTATAGAGTAGTACTAATACTAAATATATATCTTGTGCAGGGTGATCATTTGACTGATGATTAACAAGCAAAGGAAGCAAATGGGCCCAACCCCACATACATACTGTACAGGATACAGCCTATATATATATATATATATATATATCCTATCATTGTGCCATCGATGGACGCAACAATTTTTCAATCTGTCCGTCCTCTTACATACAGTACTACTCCATGGCCATACGTGGCGCGTGTAGCGTCTCCGGGAGGACTAGGCAGTAGCAGTGCAGCTGGCTGCCACCATCTTTTGGTTTATTGTTGCACTCCCTTCGTTCCTAAATAGATGTCATTCTCGTTTCTTGAGAAATTAATATTTTTAAAATACCGACAATTATGTATTAATATATATATATATAATTATGCTAAATAATTAGTATCATCGGAAAGGAGCCTGTTCGGCTTATTGTTTCTGTGGCTCATAAACCAATTTATACTGTTTTTTGGCTCTTTTATTGTGAGAGAAAATACTATACAAAAGTTTGGCTCATAAGTTAAGCGAACAGGCTCAAGATCTTTAGAGATACAAATGTTACACGTATTTTCTACAAATATAGTCAAAGTTAAGAAAGTTTGACCTACATGCATCCGATAACGTCATCTTTTTAAGATGGAGGGAGTACTCTGTGTAGAGCTCACGGCAGAATTCTTATCATGGAGCAGCTTTTTTTTAAAAAAATAGAGTTTTTGAGCGCTTTCTTCAAGACTTTTTTGTATGTATATATTGAACGAAGCGTGTAGAAGCGAATTCTACTAGTCTACTAGACCTCCGTCCCTAAAAGAAATACAATTCTCACAAGTCAAATAATTTGAAATTTGACTAAATTTATAAAAAAAATACTAAGATTCATGATATGAAACTAATATCATTGAATTAGTTATAAAATATATTTTCGTAATAAAAAATTTTTAGAGACATAAATGTGAATAGTATTTAATATACAGTTGGTCAAACATTAACATTCTTGATCGATACAATTCTCGTAATTACATTTTTTTTTTAGGACGGAGGTAGTACGGTCGTCACGAGGCGAGATAGAGAAGATGCCGTGCTCTGCTCGCACTGGGTGGTTGTTAGCGATCAGACTCATCAAGACAAGCAAGCGTCCCGTACGTACCCGCTAGCTGCGTCCTTGCTTTGCTTGCTGTCGCTGAATGCTTGGCCCTTGCATGCATGCGTTGGGCTTCGGGTCCCGCACTGTAGGAAGAGGAAGAGGAAGAACGAGTCAAGGCAAAGGCAGCTAGGGCACGCAGCAGGAGGCCGGAGGAGGCAGGACCCTGCCCATGATGACTTTTTAGCATGCAATGGTTGACATTTGACGAGACGGACGGAACCGGGTGATGGGATGCACGGATTTGGTCTTGGGAAAGGGCGCAAGCAACCCTCAGTGTCAGGCCGCCTTGCCTTGGAAAAGAGAGCGGCCGGCCGGGGAGAGGTACGGGTACGGTACGGTGGTGGCGTCTGCCAATGCAATGGACAATGCCGACTGATGTGGGCGTGCCGTGAGCGACTCTCCCAAGATCTTTCGGTTGCGTGGTGGTGTCAAGCATTTCCTTATCAGTTCACGATTGCGTACTGATTGATTCCTGTCCTGCTCCTGCCCTGCCCACTGTTCACTCAGCCATCTTGGTTTGTATTTTCACAAAAATTATACAGGAATTTCATAGAATCATAGAAAAAAAACGCAGGAAAGAAGGGGCAGCAGGTAGTCGCGAGAGGGAGATGGGAGAAGGTCAGTGGAACTTGCTCACTTGCCTAGTACAGTATGAACCAGAGAAGAGATCGAGGGACGCTCACGAATTTAATTGGTCAATGTGTTATGACCTGACACGGCTAGATTTTATCATGGTTTGCATCCAGGGTTAACCCAACCCCCGGCAGATGCTTTTGCATTTGCTGCCAATCATCCGGTAGGTCTGTCTAATCACCAGCATGAGTATCCGTCGCCCAGATTCTTCTTTCACCCAATCATGGTACCAGAACACAGTAATGATGATATTATAAGGCACTGAACCAACTCATCATCATACACACAATACAAAAATACTACGTACATCTCTTTCTAGCATAAACCAAACCAGTGAATGCTGGCCTACAACCTACACTGTGTATATTAAAACAGTGCCGTGTGCCCGTGTGGTGCTTCCAGTTTCCCATCCATGGATGGTTACACTTATTACACCACAGTTTTTCCACCCGTTTCTTTCAAACATCTTTATTTACCTCGCCGTTGTACACTTACTGTTGGCAGAGAGCCATAATAACTCAGTCCTTGCTGTTGCTGCATGCATCTGCCTGGCACGTCTCCTCAGCTCAGATGAGATCCGCTGCTTTGGCAACCTTGCAGATGCTGATGCAGTCGTGGTACTAGTCCAAATGTACAGTAATGTCGAAGCTAACCTTGCAGATGTAAGTAGTCGCTGCCAGGGTTTTCCATCCCGAACGGTTACCGCGGTAACCGGCCGGTTACCGGCAAACCGCCCGGGACCGGTTTGGTTTCGGTACCGGTTTGAATTCAAATTTCAAATTTGAAAAAAAAATCGAAAATGCTGAAAAAAATTCCTAAAAATAGTTCATGATTTATAGAGTCGAATGGTGTACAAATTTTTCAAATTGGAATTCGTTTACTATTTATTTTGACGTGTACAAGTTTGAAAAAAAAAGGATCTTTTTTATTTTTTTCAAACTTGTACGCGTCAAAATAAATAGCAAACGAACTCCAATTTGAAAAAAATTTGCACCATTCGACTCTATAAATCATGAACTATTTTTAGGAATTTTTTCAGCATTTTCGATTTTTTTTTTCAAATTTGAAATTTGGTTTGGGGCGGAACCGTCGGGAACCGTCCAAACCGGTCGGTAACCGCCCAAATCGGACGATAACCGGCCCTAATTGACCGGTTACCGGTCCCAAACCGTTTAAACTACACCGTTTGAATTCAAAATGATTCAAAATGCAAACCGGTCGGTTTGGGACCGGTTACCGCCAAACCGGTCGGTAACCGCCCAACCGCCGGGGACCGGTTCCCGGCGACCGGTCGGGAACAAAAACCCTGGTCGCTGCCTGCACGCAAGAAACCGGGCAATCCGAGACGTTGGCTCTCCTCCTTCCCCCAAGCACCAGTAGTATAGGAGTACCAACTGATGAGCTGACCACCGGCCGGCCGACCCCATACGCGATGTGGCTGCCGTCACCGGCGGTCGCACAATTGCGTGCGGGGCTCACCAACATACTCCGTACTGTACAGTACATCCATCCATCCATCCATCCTCCCAGCAGGAGTAGGACCAGCAGGCGGTCACAGTACACGGACACGCATGGCGGCAGCCTGCCTGTGCCTGTGCCTGTCCGTCCGTCCAGCTGCTCCTCCGGCGGTCAAAGAAAGGGCCAACCCGGGCTGTTGCTTGCGTCCGCCGCCTACCTGCTGCCATGCTTGTTCGTGCGCGCGACGCCCGCCGTGGCATGCGTGTTGCGTCCGCGGCTGCTGCTGTACCCGCATTCATTCAAACCGGGGAGCCGTGCAGAATCAATCCGTCCGTCCATCGAGCGATTCGATTGATGGATTGCGATCTCTGCAGTGCGATTGCCGCTGTCTCCTCGTCGCCGTCCCCGCCCCAGCGAGGCAACGACGACGACGGGACCCCTGCTGCATTGCGTTCTTTTCTTGATGTCTGCCTGATGACTCTCCTGCTGTGCTGATCGAAGCTGCCTTGAATTATCGGCAACCTCCTGTCCTGTGTGCGGCGGCGTCTTGGACTGCTCTCCCTCCTGCGGCAACCTCCAGCTGTTAGCGACGACTAATAAAACCATGTCCGTCCGGTTACTGTCAATCTGTGGGGGTGCCTCCAACAACTCTACTACCCTGAGTCTGAGACCAGTCTGAACACCGAAAACGAGGCAAGTCAGTCCGGCCACCACGAGGCGTCCCCCTTCATGTATGTCGTGGCTGGCAACGAGTTCCTCCGATGTCCGATCGTCCTCCACCACCGGGCCTCCATTGTCGCATTGCATTCAACACAGACGGCCGTTTGTTTCTTTGAGCTGAGCTGTCAGCACTCAGGACGACCGAGGTTCCTTTTCAGTGAGGCAAGGAAAAACCAAACCTCCGATGATGATGACGATGCTGCTGTCAGTGTCTGCTAGCTAGCTGAACAGTTTTCAGTCTTTCAGATGCTGCTAACCAGCAGTAGTGTTTTTCTCGTTTGACGCCAGCTGCTGGAGTACTCCGTAGTAGTACGTGCTAATCTCACCGCGCCCGTGCGTCACGACCACCGCGTTTCTGAAAGCTACACCACTTCCATGGCGATCCTCTGCTCGCCGACCTAGCTAGGCGCCGCAGATGGAGCAGTAACGGAATCATCACGGCCCTGCAACAACGCACGAACGTCGTCTGTTGGACCAGAGAGATAAGAAGGAGGCGGGCACCCAGACAGATCGCGCCCCTTCTTCTTCGTCTTCCACCTCTGCTGGCTGGCAGCAGCGGCAGCGGCAGGTTGGGAGGTTCCTTATTCCTGTGAGAGAGGAGAGAAAAAAGAGAAGAAAGGCCCCTGAAGAAGAAAGGAAAGGCATCTCTGATCTACGGAGTACGCCCTCTTGGCAGCAATGAGTGAGGAGTATCAGGAACCTTATCGTTCGTCGATCGCCTCCCTTTTCTGCATCTTCCTAAGTGCACTGCCCTTTCTGGCCGTCTACCTTTCTCATCCTCCTCTCCTCTGGCCTCTGCTCACTCCTCACAGCTCAACCTCCCTCGGATCAGCCTTTATTCCTTTTCTGTGCCTGGTGATTCTTGCTTTGTGTTGTGTACATGCCCTGTCCTGCTGTTCCTTGCAACCACTCATCAGTCACTGAAGCTTCCTATTTCTGCTTGGTTTGGTTTTATTTTTATATCACTGACAGTTGGCACGGTCGCTTGTTTTGGCTTCGTCTCACAAGTCACAACAGCAGTAGCAGCAAGAAATCGAAACGGGGAAGCAAAATGCACCACACGAGCACAGTACAGAGGTTGAGCGAACGAGTGAGTGAGTGAGTGAGATTGCTTTGCTTCTCTGTTCTCTCAAAACAAGACAAGATGAACTACTGTTGTAATGATGGAAAAAAAACATTTGACACAAGGAAATGGTGATTAATTGCCGAAAGGGAACTGATTAATTTCTCGCTAATTAACACTCTGGATGGATTGGATTCGCGACGAGCTCCAACAACAACAACAACAACATAGCAGCAAAGCTCTTGGCTTTTTTTTTTTTTGGCTGTTGTTGTTGATGGTTTGTTGGAGCTCGATCTTCTTGTGGCGTCTCTCTCTATTGATTGCTACGGACGGACTACTAGGTACTGATGATGCGGGGTTCTACTGCAATTAGAACATGGCGACCGCCAGCGATTTGATCGACGGCGGGCTAGCCAACTCTTCTACTCTCAGTCTCAATTAGACACCGATGCTGCGGTGGACCGTTGATGGTTTGATGGTTTGATCGACCGCCAGCGATTTGATCGACGGCGGACCGACGCTGCTGTTCCCTTCGTCGCCGCCATCGTTTTCCATGTCGATGGCCTCAGAGGCGTCGGTGACGCACGACGACGCGGGCGACGGGCTCTCCTCCGCCGCGTGCTCCGCTTCTTCTTGTTCTTCTTCCCTGCCGCCGCCACCAAGGCGGGCGCGGTGGGCCGGCCTGGCCTTCCTGAAAATACGGCAGACCACCCAGTCGGCCGCCGCCGCGGCACCACCACCGCCATGGGAGCTCACCACCTGGATCGATCACAGATTCAGTCAGGTACATGAAATAGCAAGTTAGCGTGCGATGCACGAGCAGCTACGGTAAAGGCAGCGCGCGACATACATTAGTGGGCACAGGCGCGTTGTTGGCGCCGAGGTGGAGGCCGGCGGGGAGGAGGCGGTACTCGTGCATGGCCCAGTCGGTGCGGGCGCCGCGGCGGGGGCAGAAGACGAGCGTCCGCTTGGTGCCGACGGGGCGCTTGCAGCGCGGCGAGACGACTAGGGTCTCCTTCCCGGACGGCCTCCAGACGCCGGTACCGGCCGCCCTCGCCGCGCCGCCGCCCTTGCGCCAGCACCGCGTAACCGGGCGGTGGAAGAAGAAGCGCTCCCCGTCGGCGTCGTCTGCCCCTGCAGTTTTGTCCGAATTCGAATTCCAGGTAAGCCAAGGGACGCGAGTGGACGAGCGGCAATGCGAGCGGCGCGCGTGTGGATCGTGTGGATGTGATGTGACATGTGACAGACAGACAGACAGACCGACGGGTCACCTACCTGGTGCGGCGGCGGCGGCGGCGGGAAGGAGGTCCGACGGGTGGAGGCGCGCGAGGTCGGCGTCGGGGATGACGCCGGCGGGGAGCGGGCAGGCGAGCGCCTTGCGGCGGAGGTAGTGCAGCAGGAGCTCCTCGTCGGTGGGGCGGAAGCGGAAGCCGATGGGCAGGCCAGCGACGGGCGCGCCCCCCGCGGGGCACCGCTGCTGCAGGCGCCACGCGGCGCCGGGCAGCCGACCTTCCATCGCCGCCGCCGCCGACCGACGGGATCGAAGCGGATTTCGGATTTGCGTGCTGTGGCTTGCTTGCTTGCGCGATCTGCCTGCCTGCCTGCCCGATCGATTGTCAGATAGTAGACGGCATCGATCGGCGCTTGATTTTTAGGATCGGATATGGGGTGGGGGGATGGATGAAGATTGAAGAAGAAGATGGGATGGGATGGGATGGGATCCGTGGCGCTCGGGCACGGCTCGTCGTGGGGTGGGGAGCAGCGGAAAAGAGGGGGCCGTCGGCTCCGCCGTTTTATAGGCGGGTAGCGGCGGTGGCGTGAACCGGACTCAACCTCGGCCGTCGTCCAAACTCAACTGCCCTCCCCGTGCCCGTCTCTTCCTATTCTGCCTGTTTCCTTCTTTTCTCTCCTCTTTTTGGATTGGAGACACTCGTACGTACAGTAGTAGTCCTGCAACTCTGCTCCTCCAACAAGGCTTGCCATGGGAGCATTGCCGGCCATGGCTCCAACCAATGCAACCCGTTGAATAATTTCTACTTAAGCTTGCATTTTGCAGAGATGAGTGCAATATTAAACCGGCAGTAATTTAATTTTACTGTGCCAGCGCCCAGCGGTGCAATTGGAAGAGTAGCTGAAAATGAAAGAGCGGTGGCGGCAATGGGCAACAAGGCAAGGCAGTCGTGACGTCTCGTGTGTCCCTGGTGGTTGGGGTTGAGTTCAGTGCCCTCTCGGTTTCCAAGGTACGGTCGGGGCGCGGTTCCTTTCCGGGCTTTCGCTTGCTTGCTTGCAACAGTTGCGTTTGCGCGCCTCACTCCCTGCTGGATCTGCTGCTCCGCCTGCCTTTTTCCGCCTCCACGAAATTCCTTGTCGTCGTGTCCGTCCTCGTGGGTCTCCCTCTATTTCTTCTCGCACGCTCGCTCGCTCGCCGCCTTTCCCAACGGGTGTACAGAGTGAAGCTTCCACGCCATGGCCACAACCGCCCCTCCTCCGTCCTCACCTCACCTCACCTGACGACGCGCCTACCAACATTGGATCCCCGCCACAGTACACTCACCTTGCGATCTCGCTGCCACTACCAGCAGCTTTGTATAGCACGCACGCCGCTTCCAAAAAGGGAACCCGGCCAAAAGTTACCGCCGCCGGCGTCTCTCGCTTCCAAAAAGGCCCGAGCGCGAGTAAAAGTCGCCGCCTTTGTCCTCTCTCCCGCTGGCGATGATCGAGCGCCGAGCCGAGCCCAGCAGGGTGCCAAAGCCAGGCGGTATGAATATGAACAGGAACATAGCGATGCGTGCGTGCGCGTCCGTCCGCCCTGGAACGATTTTGCATTACGTAGCGCAGTGGCAAGGCGCCGGGCGCGTTGGGTGCAAGGCAACACCTTTTGCAGTTGGCAGTGGCAGTGCCTTCCGGTTCCGGAGGCCAGCCCAGGCAGCAGACCACACGCGTACGTCCGCCCGCCTTTTGCCTTTGGCATTTACTGTTGCAGCGAGCGAGGGCAGGAGCCTAAATTTTTACAATTTAACCTTTTTTTTTGAATTATTTTAACGTTTTGACCCCTGGAGAAACTATTCTCACAAATGGACCCAGGGGGTTGGCGCCGTGGCCCATGACGCTGAGGTAACACAGCTCGGCGCCGTGTCCCACGGCGCCGAGCTTTGAGCCCGCATCCAGCGTGGCAGCCGACGTGGCTTGGGCTCGGCGCCATAGGGTACGGCACCGAGCTCGGCGCCACACGACACGGCGCCGATCTCGGCACCACGGGGCATGACGCCGAGCTGTGTTCCTTATATTCCAGCCAGCTTTCCCACCCATCCGAGGCTTCATCCATTTGTTCTTCCTTGCTCTCGGGTTTTTCCTCTCGTCCACCCACCTAACCTCTTTGAATCGACATTTTGGACCTTGAAAACTTGGATTTGATCCACCGATCTTCGAGACCAAGGTATCCTTCTTCCCCTCCTCATTTTTTACGCATCGATTCGGTCTATATTAGGTGTATTTTGAAACTCTAGTTAGATTTTTACTTAGGGTTTGGGATGATTATTGATTTGTTATTTGCATTTTGCAATCATAGGATGCCAAGGCGTGGGAAAACTAGTAAAACAAGGTATTCTCTGCTATGTTTATCTTTTGTTCTAATTGTTCCAGTTACTAGAACGATTTTTTTCTATTTGTAGGAAGGGCCCGTTGACCGGCATCGTATTCAATCCAAAGCCTCTGCCCAGCAGTGTTCCGGTTCCAATGTGCTTTTGCGGTGATTCTTGCAAGGTAGAGATTTCTGAGGATCTGAAACCTATAGGCAGAGGTATTGGATGTGTTCAAATTATGCTTTTCAGCTTACACTTGCTCAGCGTCGTACTAACTTAATGGTGAGAATCTACTCTTATACGGAAATCGATTTATATCATATTAAATAATGATTTTATTTTGTGTGCCTAACTTCTGCATGATTTACAGACCCCTCCACCGCTCTGTGACTTTGAGCAGTGGATCGACACTGAGATCAAGGAGTCTGACAAATGTCTTCTGCAAGGTATGAAGGACTGAGACGCAGAGCGTCGAGTGGCCTATGAGAAGATACTGAAAGAGGAGGCAGCTGAGAAGGAACACAAGAAAGAGGAGGAAGGGAGAAGAGGTGCAGCCTACAGGGAGGAGAGGGACAAGAAGGTTGAGTGCGCCCGCCGTGCGAAGGCAGCGATGGAGGAGAATCCCGATGCGATGAGGAAGGGAAAGTGGCCTCGTTGCACTCAATAGTTCTATGTTTTATCCATGAATAACGACATATATTGTTAAACTTTTATTTGTGTTATCATTAAGTTTAGAGAATTAGGTTATCAACTATATTCGCTAGAATTTCGCGGAAAAAATTCGCTAGAATTTCGCTTCTATATGGAGCATCCACAATAACAAATAGAGACAACATTATATGATCCATCATATATTCATCCAAATAGCACAAGGCAACCATATAGTTCACCATCATCACACAACTCCACATCGTCACTGCCTCCTAAACTTATCCTTACCCTTACTAAAAGCGTCGGTGCCTAGAGTGTAGTGAACTGGCGGACGCCGTCTCCTAGTTCCTATAGGCTACGAAGGCTGAGTCAAAGGAGCATCATCTAGCTGAGACGGTCCAAGTTCCTGATATCCGCCGTCGTCCTCTGTGGCGTCACCTTGGAAAGTATCTCGAGTACCACGAGAGGAGCTCTGTCCGTCGTAACCTACAATGTCACGTATCAATTAAATGTGCATATAAGTACATTTGTGTGTATAAAAGAAAGACACTTAACTAGACGACATGTAATGAAAGTTTACCTCCGCGAGAAGAAGTACCGAGTCCTATAGTTCTCTCCCTCTGTGTTCTCTGTGGACTCGCTACATACTCCATCGCCGCGCTAGTCCTGTAACCACAACGAGCCGCAACTCGACGCAATCTACGTGCTAGCCTCTGTGATAACAACATGAGCATATTAAGCATTGTAATATATGCATTGTCGACGAGATAGTCGTTGTGTTCATGAGTACTTACTCCTAGAAAGTTGTTGAGCGTAGCCTCGTCCACGTTTATCCTTGGAAACCGTTCAATTTCCACTACAGACTGTTTTAGCGCGTTGTCCTGCAAAAAGAGACAAATTATAGTCATAATGGTAGTCATATACAACGCATTGCCATGAAAAAATTACATAACTTTTTTAAGATCACTTACCACTCGGTCCAAGACAGGTGCAGCCTCGACAATCGTCCCTTGTCTTGCTTCAAGATCATAGGACGTGTCTTTGTCATCTGAAAAATCAATGTCTACGTAGTCCGTATTTGTCCATTGAGTCTTCAACTTTGTTCGTGTCACTGTCCGGTACCAAGTTAGGTATTGGCGAAAGTTGTAGTCGTTGTGTGGCGTCTCGTTTTGATACACATTGTCATATTGATCGTCCCAAACATCTATGTGCACACGGTGTAGCGTCTCAAACTCCACCGTCTTTTTCTGTTTTTGACGATCAATCCTGAAACATGTGCACTATGTCAACTACATCAACTACATCAAATACACTATGGAAACTACATCAACTAAATCAACTAAATGGACTAGAATAACTATGTCAACTATGCCAACTAGAATAACTAAATCAACTACAGGCACTATGTCAACTAGAACAACTACATAGACTATGTCAACTAAATGATCAAGTATGTCACTCTCTGAGGAAGGTGGTACTTACTTGTGCAGCTCTACGGAAGTCGAATACGGCGGGACTGGCCACTCCTGACCTTGCCAAACTGTCGTGCCACTCTCTGAGGAAGGTGGTATTCAACAACATAGAAGCATATGAACGGACATATCATCATGTACAGGTCCTCGTCTGCGCCACACATGTTGCTCAAGCCAAACTATTTCATACTTAATTCCTTGTACGGCTCCCAAGTGACCTAAAAAGAGCAATTGAAGGGCATAAGTTGCAACGATCATAAGGTATAAGAATGAATAAATAACAAAATGCAATGAACACACCATCGAAGCTGTAAGACCATCCAGCTCGTTGGCGTACTGAAGGTACGCACGTTCTGTCCTCGAGTAGGGGGCCGTCACCTGGTCGTACAGATGTGCATATGTAGGAAGACGGCGAGGGTTGTTTACCACGAACCAAGGCCGAGGTGCCTGGAGTGTGGGCCGGCCAACCGGTATACGAGACCACATCCACAGCTGAATAAGGTACACACAACCCCCAATGGAAGCGTTCTTCGCACCTCGTCGACAAGCCTCGCAAAGGTGGCGATATAGGAACGCCAATACTGCAGAACCCCAGTTGTATGTGCCTGCAGTGTCCCAATTACCCAAGCAAGGGAGGTACATCCATGACGCTGTGTCTCCTGTCGCGTCAGGGAAGAGAACACACCCGAACAAGTGCAACACCCAAGCTCTGCAGTAGAATCCAACTGTGGCATCGTCTGCGTAATCCAGACGTGCACCAAAGGCAGCCCTGAGCCAAGGAATAGAAACACCTGTGCCGCGAGAATGCGTCGCCTCTGGAGGTAGTTGTCTCCCAAGGAAGGCCTCCATTCTGTCCTTCCAACCTTCAGACCTGCAATGCCCGATGACAGGAATACCTCTAATGGAGAGACCAAGCCACTTTTACATGTCCTCAAGACTGATAGTCATCTCTCCACAAGGTAGGTGGAATCTATGAGTTTCCGGCCTCCACCTACAGAAGGTAGATAAGTAAAGATGTTAGTTACATTTCAAAGAAACAATGTGTAGTAATGAATTAGTATTGGACATGGTTATACCTATCGACCAAAGCTGTGATCGTCGCAGGGTTGATGACCGGCAACCCACGACGAACCTGATACGATACAATGTCTAGTCCAGCCCTCTCTAGTAAGGGCGTGTACCTTTCGTCGTACCGCATCTCGTGGAACATGTCATGGGTTCGAGGACGAAGAGGGGCCAACACCTGCAACCATTACACGTGTTTTAATGTAAGTACCTCATATGCTTAAGTAAGATAAATTGCAGTTATTACCTCCCCCTCGAAAAAGCGTCGTCCTCGGTGGTTCGCCTCGTAGTACTGATCGAGGAGGTCAAAAGTCGCCATCCTATTGGAGGAAAATAAAATTGTCAGTAAGAAATTAAATTACATGCATAAATATTAGAAAGCAAACAAAGAGTAAACATTTATAAATAGTGTAACATATATATATATAACTATTGTCACCTGGCTAGGCGCTTAAGTGCATGTACGTGCATTGTGTCCAAGTCTGCCACATTTGCTACATTGATTTTGGTCGGGATGAGTAAGAAAGGGTGTTGCTCTACCCCTCCTTGTTCTTCCTGAAACCTGATCCATGACCATCTTGTATCTTGTCCTCTTCCTAGTCCCACGTTTGTCCCAACGAGCACCTGGATCCGCAATGTATCTCGGGCCATGGTATGGTGGCCACTGCTCCTCCTCTAGGTAAGGCTCGAAACGGGGAGCCCAAGTAAGTACAAGGCTGTTAACACTTAGTTCCTGTGGCATACTACTCACATATGCATAGTTGTGATGTTGAGCCGCTGCAATATAATGAGAACATGGAAAGTGGTACTGCCTTGATTTCCCACACATGCATGAGAAATTACTAAGAACCACAATATAAGCTCTTAAAGGCCGAACCTCACCATTGGAGGTTGTCCAACCCCTTTCTATGACCTCATACTTTCCCGTGCTATGGTCAAAGCAATGAACTTCATGTGTTCTAGCCTTCTCCTTTGCCCTATCAAGATGGTGTTTTGGTTTAGGTGCCCATATCTGATTCTTGCTCTGTAGTGCCATTGCTGATGCATGCTGGTCATTGAACCATGCAACACACCTAAAGAAAGTAAAGGACACAATGGCATTGACAGGCATGGCCCGTATACCCTTGAGCACACTATTAAATGACTCGGCCATGTTGCTAGTTTGAAATTCATACCTCCACCCACCATCATCATAGCCCCTTAACCATTTATCTTTTTGACTCATCAAACCATGTAGCCACTGCCTACCTTCTGCATTTGTTGTTGTCTTTAGCAGCTCCAACTTCTCTTCGAAGTAGCAAATCTCAAGCATGCGAGCAACCTCCTCGAACAGGTGGAAGTTGTCCTTTGAACTGTCCTTCCGGAGTAAATTCTCTGCAAGGTGGCGAGTGCACCAACGGTGATGCAATGATGCATACCCCAGAATCTGCTCCTGTACGACACTAAGTATGCCCTGGTGTCTGTCAGATATGACACCAACCTCTCTCCCAGGGCCTACAACATGTATCCGAATAAGCCGCAGGAACCAACCCCAGCTGTCTTTGTTCTCCCTCTCTACCAAAGCGAATGCTAATGGAACCAATGCATTGTCCGCGTCACAACCAATGGCTATCAACATTGTGCTCATGTACTTGCCAAGAAGAAAAGTACCATCAATGGACAACACAGGACGACAATGCCTAAAGGCTTGGACACACTGAGGAAAGCACCAGAATGCACGGAAGAATATCTCTCTGTCGTCCTTCCATTCATTTGGTTTTGGGATGTACTCGTAATGCATGCCCGGATTAGCTACCTTGATTGCATTGAACAATGCAGGCAACTTCTCGTACCCCTCCTCCCAATCACCATATATCATCTTCCAGGCACGTTGTTTTGCCCTCCATGCTTTGTCATAGCTCACCTCATAATGAAAATGCTTCTCAGCTAGGTCCATGAGCGTCTTCACTCTCAAATTAGGCTGTTTCTGCAGTGTTGTGTAAAATTTTCTAGCAATAAGGGTAGAGGTCAACTGTTGATGCTTCTCTTTTAGATCCGTCGTTGCACAAGTATGTGGACCTACAATTTTGGTGATCTTAAACTTTTCAATGTCCTTCTGTTTCCTCGCGCATATCCTCCAATTGCAATCATTTTTCTGACATACCACTATGTAACGACGCTTCACATAAGAATGTTGCACCTTGAACGACCTTTTACGTTTCACAGAATACTCCTGTAACCACCTTCTCAATGTTGACAAGTTCTTGAAGATCATGCCCTTGAAAATTTCTATGCTTTCCCCATCATCAGGGGCCTCTAGCAACTCTTCTTCTCTTGCTACTGCATAAGCACCATGAGAGTGTCTGAGATCGCTAAATTCATGCACTAGTGGATCAATATCGGGACAACACTGCTTCATGAGCTCAATCTCTTGTTCACTCAATGCAGCCACAGGACGTTCATCATCGGAACGAACAGCTCTTGCGGTCCCATAAGGCTCCTCTCCATCATCAATTTGAACATCAACACTATTAGATGTGAAGCCTGTATGCACCGCAGTGGATGATGAAGGCACACGATGACAGCCAACATTATCAGGAATGTCTCCTACATTTAAATGAGAATGTCATCATTGGAATAACATATTACAAGGGTGGATAAGAAAAGGTAAAGTGTTACTACAACACTTACTTGGATGATTTTGGGTCAAAGGGATCTCTTGAGGGGCCGCAGCAACATGAGGTGCACCAACATTAGGGCAGATTCCAACCTCATTTGGAGCGGATTGCGCATCGAGCACCACAACCACATCTTCCACATGCACCTCTGGATTGGGTAACGAAGGCTCACATTATAACGGATCGTGTTGTGGTGGTGAGAAGCCATGAAGGGATGAATGGCCAAGAGAAGTGGGCTCATTGGAGAGCTTCCGCACAATCAAATCCAAACATTGAAATGCACTCTTCATCACAGTATTGACATATGTCTCCCATTGAGTCTCTGATGAGATTGGGACCAACCGCCTAAAAATTTGGCCTAATTTACCATGGTGAACTACTCCTTCAACTGATATGACATTTTCAATGGAATTGCACTGAAGCTCAACACGAACCCTACCAAACAACTCAAAAAAAACGGTCGCTCATCGAACATCAAAGGCACCCTTTGCATTCCAACTAAGGTGATATTACCAAAATCATCTTCCGCTTCTTCCACTCTTCCTCCATGATACAGGGTCACTAGGTTATCCATCTAGTTGATATACACAACACGAAAGTTCTTATTATGGGTAAACTAAATTATCAATGACCTAACTATTATATATATATATATATATATATACACACACACATATATATCTATTTAGCTATAAATTTAGCAAACTAACTATCTATCTATGAACTTATCAGTCTATCTATTTAGCAAAATAACTATCTATCTATTTGTCTATCCATCTATTTAGCGTACTAAATTATCAATGACATAACTATCCCTATATTTACTAAACTATATAATTAATAAGTTAACTACCTATTTGTCTATCTATCATCTAAATTTGTAACTAAAATTTCGAACTACAATTGCTAACTAAAAACCCTAAACTAAACTTGACAAGAAAACAAAATTACCTAAACAAACCGGACGGCGGCGGCTCGGCGGCGGCCGGCGGACGGCGAACGGCGGACGGCGGTGGGAGAGAGAGAGGCGAGCGAGAGACAGAGAGCGTGCGCTGAGCTCGGCGCCGTGGGCTAGATGTATCCTAGCTCGGCGCCGTGCCCTATGGCGCCGAGCCCCCAGCCACGTCGGTTGCCCTGCTAGATGCGGGCTCAAAGCTCGGCGCCGTGGGTCCATTTGTGAGAATAGTTTCTTTAGGAGTCCAAACGTAAAAATAATTAAAAAAAAGGATAAGTTGTAAAAAATTGGGGGGCAGGAGGCGGTAGTGGCCGTGGCCTGCGCGACGGGCACCACGGTGCCCATGCATGGCGCGTGACGTAACTGACTGACGCCGGCACGTCCTGCTGGGCGAGACGATGATTCTCGGCCCTGCCCGGCAAGCAAGCCGGCGACGGCGAGCGCTCACAGACTTCCCGACCCATCACTCGTGCATGCATGCGTGCGTGTGCGTCCATCCCCAATCCCCATTGCATTGACTGGTCGCGGTCGTGGATCCTCTCCTGCCACTGCCAGTGCCAAGACCCCGGCCAGCCGGTGCCGTGCCACCCGTTCGCCGATCCGCGACAGGCGGAAGTCAGGAGTGCCCACGGGCGCACGCTTCGCCGGATGGATGTCCGGTGGCGGAAGCTACGTACACTACAGAGCATGGCCCCGTCGACGCTGCCGTGGCGAGGGATGCCACCCGACCCGCGTCACACACCGTCCGTACGCGCTTATTAGCCTGCCCAGGGACAGGACAGGACAGGACAGGACATCCGTGTGGGCCAGCCGGCCACGTCGCCTTTTTTCCGGCACACGACCGGACGCCTCCTCCCCGCGGCTTGCATTGCACGTCTTGTTGCCTCCTCTCCAAACCCTGCTCGTCGGGGTCCGGGTGGTTGCTGGCACGGAAGGGAGAGGGACGACGTGCCACCACCCGTCTGTCTGTCTGTCTGTCTGTCTCGGTGCCGTGGCAACCCTGCCTTTGCCTTTGCCTTTGCCTTTCGTGGATCGCAGGGAATGCCAACTCCAGCCAAGGATCTTGCGTACAGTGCCACGACGAGTTTGGTGCGTCGCTCACGTCCGGTTCAGTCACTCAGTCGGTCCGTCCCGTCCTAGAGTGGCGAAAGGATAATGAGAGAGCTCGAAAGCTAGCTTACTTTCCACTTGGGTAGGGTATAGTAGGAGACAAATGTTTTGGGGTGCTTTTGTGTCCCTGACCTGAAATAACTAGGATGGATAGTACCACCGAGCACGGCGACTTTTCGGCCTTGGTTGGATTGGATCAGGACGACAGCGACTGGCCGGCCCAGATCAAGCCTTGTTGGGCCCGGACGCGCACCAAGGCCCGATTTCCCACTACAACGTGTTGGGTTTCAATCGTGTTTCTTGGGCCACGGAAAGATCCTGGGCCCTACTTCCACACTGGGCCGACGTGAGTGTTACTCCGACTGGTCCAGGTTGGGTCTGCAAAAAAAACACACAGAGAGAGAGAAGAGGAACTCTGGTATACTGATAGTATCATTATCAAGACGAAGATGATTCCACAGTTTTAGGGATTCATAAGCAGCGCAATGATTGGTGGCTCTCGGAAGGATCCGAGCGGCTGCCAAAAGCTCTAGGGAAAGCGAGATGGCCATCCATGAGATGCGCTTGCCGGCGGCCGCAGCGGTCCAACCGGATCACCCGCTTTTCAGCCTGCTTTTGCATTCCACACGACCACACCCTATGCTTCGTGGATGATTGCCTTCTTGTTGTTTTTTCATTGTTGGGTGTGGGGTGTTGGATGATCCCAGCTCTGTTCACCCAGCCACTTGCTCCAAAATCTCTTGTCTGCAAGCAACAATTTTGAGGACAAGTAGCCCCCCATTCGCACCCCAATCAAACACGCTTTCTGCAGTCACAGAAAGTTGACACAAAACTCATTTCATATAGAATCAAGATACAGTAGTAAAAAGAAAAAAACATTCGGTGATAACTGTCGTGTTCCTCACTTTACAGGCAAGCATGGTGTTCGATTACAAGCACAACTGCTCCTCCACTCAACTGTACGCTGACAAAACCTAGGCTTCTAAGGGTAGTCAACTACTACCTTGATGGCATTCTGATAGTACCAAGGAACAAACATATAGTATTCATCAGTTGAAAGCTCCCGAAACTGCATAGATGAAGTCCAAGAAACCAGTCCCCTTGAGAAGGCCCTTGCCTGTTAAAAGCTCAAAATCTATCAATAAGAGAAAGCCAATTATAGCGGCTTTTCCATTGATCAGTTCATTGTCGCTGGTGAAACCGAAACCTCCGACATCCTCGTCGACTATCATTCTCACCTGAAAACATAAAGGGAATATGAGTTGGATGCAGAAGTTCAGTGAAATCCTCATTTCACTCAAAATGTAGACTGGAGTCAATTAGAAGAGCAGGAATCGTATCGAACTTGCTATCAGAGTAAGAGAGGGGGAAAAAATCTGATACCTCTTCCACATTGACATCCGATGCAGTAACACCAGGTTGGGCTTTCCCGCTGAATATAATCTCTGCTGATCCTACACTGTCAGCCCCACTGATGCTGATGTATATGTTTTGTTCATCTGTTTTTACACGGTACGTGAATAGTTTCCGCAAAGCTGGAGTAAGAGCCCTTAGGACAGGGTTTTTGGGATACCATTCTTTTATTTCCCCAGTGCGAAGGTCAAATGTACTGTCTGTTGATGGGCAAACAATGCACCCATCCTGAAATACCAAAAAAAGAAAATGCAAGGTCACATCTTCGCAAAAAAAACAAAATCATATCATCTAAGTAAGTAATACACAAGAAAGGTATTACTCCCTACTCATGATGACGCTTCAGACATGTTAGCAGATATTAAGGATTCAGTGTTTTGACTCTTTCGCCCAAAACCTTTAAGAATGTTCAATGACAGGGTTTAGAAGTTGAAAAGCTTCATATAGCTCAACAATAGACTACCACGAACATTTCAGTTTTGTAAAATGTACACAGACAGAAGCCATATAAGACAGTGTTATAGGCGGGACTCATTTGCTTGTGAAACCAATGAAGCTTTACTAAGCATTTCTAAATGTCACGTTTGCTAGAATCAATCATAAACAAGAGTAATTTCATTTGTTCATGAAGCGAGTAAAGATATGCGTGTAGGCAGATACATTTTCTCCAAACATGGGTTCCTAGAATGACTTAAAGATGCATTATGGTACAGACAAAAGAGGCATAAAGTTGGTACCTGCTCACACCAAGCACACAAGTTAGAACTTAGAAGTACCTTTTAACTTGTTTTGAAACTCTAGAACCAACCAACTAGGGAAGTTTATTATTAGGGGATTTGTAGATTGTTTCAAAACAAGGGTACTTCGACGGGTTTGTTAGTCAATCTTTTTCTGTTTGCATACTTTTTCATACGGTATCCAGAACAGGTAGGGCCTGTGTCACTCGCGGTTGCGGGCACGGAAAAGCTAGTTGTCAGCTGCGCGTGCGCGCGGTCCAGGCCGCCGACATTGGCGAAGCTGGAGTCGAGACGCACCTGCGTGAGCTTGGCGTTGAGGAGGCCCTCGGTGTAGGCGCCCTCCGCTGGCGACCGGTTCTCGATGGCGAAGACCTGGTCCTTATACCAGAGCAGCAGGATCTCCTCCCCGTCCTGCACGATCACGCGGCGCTCCCCGCGTGGCAGCGCGGACAGCGGCACCACCGGCACCCACGACGCACCGCCCTCCGCCGCCGGCGCGGACGGCGACACCTCGGCTGCGCGGCAGGCGAGCCTGGAGCTGGAGCTGGAGTGGCGGCAGTGCCGCCACGCCAGGGCGCGTCGTAGTAGCGTGGCGCGCGGGTAGGCGAGCTGGCTTCGGCGGTGGAGGAAGGAGGAGGAGGACGCGGCGGCGGTGGCTGTGGCTGTGGTAACGGCCGCCATAGGGACGGGTGGGGAGTGGGGGCGAGGCGGGCGAGAGGGGTGGGTTTGAAGACGAGGAGTGGGACGGGGTCGTGGTGGTGCGTGGTGGAGCGTCCATGGCCACAGGTTGGCGATAAAGCGACAAGACCGGGCGTGGGGAAGAGAAGCGGACACATTTATAGGTTTCCGTCCGTCCAGTGAACTCCTTTGAGATCCGGAGCGGAGATGCACAGCACGACGAAACCTGTCATCCATTCTTGTCCTCCAGCAAGCTGCCACACTGGCCATTCGAGCTCGATGAACGGAGCCGGCCGGCTACCACCACCACGCCACGTGCTCCCCGTCTTGCCGCATCTCACCCCAACTGGCAACTGCAGCTGTAGTGCGGCAGGCCGGCAGCTTTCGATTTGGCGGCGTTTCGCCCCCGCCGCGACACCGCCGCAGCTCCTCCGCCCTCGCACCGGACCCGCCGACCCGCCGCGTTGCGCCGCCGCGGTTGAACAGAGGCAAGGCACGGGTCCGTGACCGTGAGGCGTCTCATGGTCACAGCCTCACAGGAGGAGCCACAAGCCTTTTGGATTAGGGATTTTGAAAACGGACGCAAATGCGAAAAAACCTATCCCATTTTCATTTTTTAAAAACGGAATCAGTTTTGGAAAAAGAGATCGAAAACGAAATCAGAATATGCTAACACACAAAATCAGAATATCCTTTTTCCCAACCATTTTTTGGCACATTATTTATCATCAGGGCACACCGTCCAGAGTAGAGTCACACAAGAGAAAATAGAGAAAAATCTGCAGAAATAATTAAAAAAAACAAAAATTTAGAGTTGAAAACAAGGACAATGCTGCAATTCTTCCTAGCAAACCTTCTTTCCTATCACAAGTTTGGTTTGGGAGCTATAGTGCCTTCTTACCGCCAATAACATTACTCTAAAACCACCCCATCATCCAAAGAAAAACTAGGTTCTAAACAAATTGCTAGCCATACAAAAAAAAACTCGAGTTTTTTAGCCAAATAGCATTGTTGAGGTCACACAAACCAGTCCACTTGATCATTTCCCTATATATAAATAATCAAACATAGCAATTATGGGCTTCCTAGGCCCTTTTTTTGTTTGAGACATAAAACACAGGCGTTCATATATAGTATGACCCGCTATTGGGTCAAATCACGCTTGACTTGCTCAACCCTCTTGTTTGACAGAGCTTCAACTCTAGCAAATATATGGATTTCTTCAAGCTAGATATTTATAGCTCTAAAAAAACTTAGAATTGTGTTGAAGGTATGCCAAAAGTTATTTATACAAATAACTTTGTTTATAGTTTTGATAAATATAAATATTTGAACCATCATAATTTAGTTTATAAAGTATAGCCCGAACATGGATATCTGAATAGAAACTATGTCAAACGATATATTCAGATCTTGTAAAGTTTCCCTCTAATAATGACCCTATAGATGGGAATGGGGCTCTTCGAGCAAGTTGTTACTAGTATGTGAGTATTGGGTGTCAAATGGATATGGTCTCATCAGGGTAGTTGAACAAGCTAGTATTTTATCATATGCAAATAGTATTGCTCAAAAATAGTCATATTCCACCAAGCAAGAGAAGTGCTTGACATTGAAACACTATATTTTGAAGTTAATGGTATGTGATATGTGTTTGGTTTTTCCAACAAGAATTTCCAATTCTCAATCTTACCAACATTTTTTCTAGACCATGCTACTTTTCTAATATTTTGTATTGTTTCTATGCCGAGCCTTCACGATTTCGATTTTCATACAATTTTGTGAAATTAGAAGTGGTTAAGGCCTCTTTTCGATGGGTATCATCCTTTCTCACTTCCTTTCAACTTGGTTTTTGTATTTTTCACACCTTGCTTTTGTGCTTGATGGATTTGTTGCTTCCTTTTTTTGTTATTAATTATTCATTGCGCAATTGTTAGTTGACATCATATGATGTTTTTGCCAACTCATTGATGAATTCATGGCTCAGTAGGTCGTCTCTTCCGTGTCTTGCTTCCAATACGGTGATCACAATGAACACGGTGGCCCCTCTGAAATGTAGTTTTTCTTTCTTTTCTGTTTTTATGTTTTCTCCATAAAAATAAACCAATTTGCTGCGTTTTTATTCTTTCTTTCTGAAATGTATATTTGATGCTTCCAATACAGTAGCAGGGAAGAAGAGCGAAGATATTATGTCCCTATTTTTTTTTTCGTGAAACCATATATTCCGGACCTTTAGAACTCCAGCCATCATTATTGTGCGGGCCAAAGCCAACTGATTCCACTTCAAAAGTTGATCAGCTGTGGCACATGCAGAAGAAAGAGCATCAGTTTCCTCTTTTGACCTGACGATGGCTTTTGTTGTGCGATAACGACAACAACTAAACCATTACAGTTGCAGCTGAACCACTGAACCAAGCAACACCTTCTTATTAAGTTAGCAAACCGCAGTTTGTATGTAAATAAAACTAACTGTCACAGATCTCAATCCAACAAAACCCTCCCAAGCTTTGTTCACCCACTTGCACCAGACTATCCTCCTGACTGCCAGCAAGGATTTGGTAGACAAGTAGCCCTTCGGCTGCACTGACCCCAATCAAACAAACTTTCTGCAGACACAAAAAGTTGGCAAAAAATCTTTTTAATTTTTTTAGATGAAAAAGAAACATTCAGAAAAGTGAGGAAGCTACCAAGTACACTGTGTCACTGTGGACTGCGCAAATGGCGGAGCCCTGCTGTTCGCTGCCGCGCGGGGAAGAAGAAATGTGGAAAACTCGGAGGGCTTTTGTGCAAAAGTTAGGCAACCAAAGAGGGACCACAACGAGATATTACTACATGTCCCCAGCAGAGGCCCCTCCATTTGGTCTCATCTCATCTCGCTTCTCTTCCCTTCTCTCTCCCGCGACATCAGCGGCGGCGCAGCGGTGGGGGTGGGGCGACGGCATTGCGAGCTCACAACACCCGCGGCGCGGCGATCCCTGGAGGTTGCTGTGCCGCCGGCTATGTAGTGATCTGGGCCGTGATCTCGACGGCTAGTCGCGGCTGAGCGGGCGGCGGCGGCGATGAACGGAGCGAGCGCCAGCGCCGGTGTCGGCACCGGCGCCAGCGCTGGCGGGGAGGCGCCGCTGGTGTACAAGGCTTGGAAGGGGAACAATGTGAGCGGAATGCCCCTCTCCTCTCTCTCTTCCCCTCTGCGCCTTTCTTCCTTCCTCCCCTAGTTCCTTTGTTGCGGGCGGGCGTGGTGTGGATCTGTGTGGCCTTGAGTTCGCGACTCAAATCTACTGTTCCGGCACTAGATTGACTCGTGTCTGCGGTGTCGTCGGCAGATGTTGGGATTCCCTTGCTGAACTTGGCAAATACGTTTGGTCATTGTTGGCTCCAAAAACAATTGATTAGTCGATTTTCCCCCCATTTATTTTATGATTTTGTACCTGGGATTCTGGGAATGTAGGTTCTAGGACGGCTGGACGGGTTAAGTGCCTCCGGATGGCCTTGCTCAGGACAAGAATCCTAAGTTTTAGGACTGGACTAGTGCATTAATTATACTTCGACTGAGTATCTATTTACTCTACATCTCAGAATAATTTCACTCTCTGCTTTCCTGAGTGAGTTGTGCATAGACAAAGTTGACCATGGTGCCCACATAGCTTAAGAAATGTTTTCTACGAGATTTTCATGCTGTTTCTGTCGTGATTGGAGTAGAAAGTGTGATTAACGGCAGCTTGCATTTTTTGCAGGTGTTTTTACTGAAGGGGAGATTCATATTTGGTCCTGATGCAAGATCCTTGTTTGTCACCATGTTGCTTATTGTCGCACCAGTATCAATCTTCTGTGCATTCGTTGCGAAGGGATTGATGGATAGCTTCTCTTATGGTCTGGGATTGCCGGTTATGATTGCAGCAGTTCTGTTCACAGCATATGTGAGTATTGTTCTTAGCCTTTTTTTCAAATCACCGCACTCATTGATTTCCTGAGCTGGGTGGTACAGGTACTGCTACTTAATATATATGCAGTTATTGGAACAGTACGAGACTTCAACAAAGCTGATAGCTTCAGTTTTTCAAATTTTCAAACGATGTGTGTATTGTGAATCCATACTGGTTGTGGCTGGCATGATCTCGTGGTTCAGTTTTATCACAATCAAAATATATGTTTAGAATTTCCAGTTTCACATTTGCCTTTCCAATACATTGCATGCCAACTGGGCAAGTGACTCCCTAGATGATACGCTGCTTAAGAACGGTTATTTAATTGCTCCTAACCGTATGGAACTGTGATATTCTGCTTTTATCATGTGTCATGTGTTAAAGTCAAAGTGATTCCTAATTATACAATGTAACTTAGCTCTGGATATCATCAAAGGGGATTATTCCTTTCACTTGCGCGATATTTATTTCGTTATTCATTACATGCTAATTGTGTAAGCGACACACTCCAGATGATATAGTACCTGTGAACTGTCAAATTTAATTGCTCGTAATAGCATCGAAATGTAATATTTTGCCTTTATTAAGCGCCATGTGTTAATTGAACTGATTCCTGATCATATCTAGAAAAGGGATTATTCGTCTTGTTGTACCTTTTTAAAAACTTGCTGGCCACTAGCACCAAGCATATTTTGCTGGTTCTCGTACCCTGATCTTTTAATTTGATACCTACACAAATTTATCTTCAGTCATGGTCATGCTGGTAAAGAGAAGATATACAACGAACATATCCTCTAACTTGTTCAAGCATTATGCCACCTTTCAGGATCTGAGTCTTCTGCTTCTAACTTCTGGGAGAGATCCAGGGATCATACCTCGTAATGCACATCCTCCAGAACCTGAAGGTTTTGATGGCAATGCAGAGGTTGGGGCTAACCAGACTCCACCCGTGCGTTTGCCCCGAGTGAAGGATGTCGTTGTCAACGGAATCACTGTGAAGACAAAATACTGTGACACTTGCATGTTGTACAGGCCTCCTCGTTGCTCTCATTGCTCTATCTGCAACAACTGTGTGGAACGTTTTGACCATCACTGCCCTTGGGTTGGACAATGCATAGGACTTGTAAGTTTATTAACTAAACACTTCTGACTCGGAAAGCATGTCTTGTTCATATACAATCTTTTGCCTACACTTTATGTTAAATCTTGCAGCCCCTGTTGTCTCTTCATTTAACACATCGAGTGTATTTGCTTGTTCCTCCACATTACTAAAACGTAGAGCATCTTTGCTTAGATTCCTGCTTAATTTTGATGAATTTTAGAAGACTTCAGACACCTTACAAGATTTCTTATGTTTGTGCAGAGGAATTACAGGTTCTTCTACATGTTTGTATTCTCAACAACTCTGCTCTGCCTGTATGTCTTTGGGTTCTGCTGGGTTTTCATTATTAAGATCAGAAATGCAGAGCAGATAACAATTTGGAAGGCGATGGCAAAGACCCCTGCATCTATTGCTTTAGTCATCTACACATTTATCGCGGTTTGGTTTGTTGGTGGCCTCTCTGTGTTCCATTTGTATCTCATGAGCACAAATCAGGTAAAAACTGTTTCCAAGAAGGACGTATTTATATCCTTGCCCGATGAAGGATGTTGTACCAATTGCTAAACAGTTACCCTACTTCTGCCTTGTAGACAACATATGAGAACTTCAGGTATCGCTATGATCAACGAGCCAACCCATACAACAGGGGAGTCATAGAAAACATTAAAGAGATCTTCTTTACAACGATTCCTCCTTCCAAGAACAACTTCTGTGGTAGGGTCCAACAGGAGCATGGTCTGAGGCCTCGTCCAACAAATGGTTTTATGAGTCCAAACATGGGGAGAGCTGTTGGCGACATTGAGATGGGTAGAAAACCAGTGGCTTGGGATGAGCCTAGGATGGCGGCTGAAATTGGTGATTTAGGAGCAGGTCTGAGCAACTTGTTGGAGGACAAGGATGGCAGGTTTCGTAGCGCATCTCCAGATCTCAGCCGTGACGCCCTTGCAGTTGGAGGAGGCTTAGAAGAGCAAGGCTCCTCAGCGATGAACCCTGGGCGTTCAAGCTGGGGAGTTGAAGCAGGTCGATGATAGCATTGGTCATGTAAGCGGCTGTAGTGAGATGCTCAGTGTTGTTAGTGCCAGCTCGTTGCTAATTTGTTGTTTTCTTTGAGATTTGAGGTCACTAATGTTATTAGACTCATGACCTGTATGGCGGATGTTCCTGGACTTTCTTTTCTTCTTTCTCTTAATTTGAGATGTCTTTCGTGTCTTTTGTTTGGAGCAGTTGGTTTGTGACGTCTCGTCTGGCACTGTCAGGTTTCGTCTGTATATATAATCGGAGCAGTAAGCCTAAATTAGGTTTCAGTTGCTTGGATTTGGATGGTGATGGCTGTGAACAATGTCGAATCTTTGCATTGCAGTAAATGAACATTGCTTGATCTGAGTGCCCATGTTAAGATGAATTTCTTTCCTTTTTTGTAAGTATTAGTTTATCGCTAAGTTATCTTGAGTTAATATGCTGTGATCTTGTTCTATAAAGTTCCTTGAGACAAAATGGCATTTTGCTTTAGTATTCATTTTAAACAGTATGTATATATATATATATATATAGGTAAATGTTTTCTTGAGACAAAATGGTCAGCAGTCATCTTGAGGGATTTGGGCGAACTGGGACGATCACTACCGTCTATGGTGCAGAAGAAATGAATCTGCGTACAAACTGAACAGGTAACAAAACAGTAACACCCTGGGTTCATCTGACATATGAACCGAAACAGCTTTGGTAAGCTCAATTGACATGGAAATTTGTCGTCACAGCTCCACCGAGAGCAGGCAATTTCCCTGATAAGAATGGATGTTTTGCCAAATGCTACCACAGATTGTATTCTTGTCTACTCCTAACACACTTTATTCCTTGTCATTTCCAGATACATAGCACTTGCTAAGTAGAGGTATGGTATCTGAATCTGATCATTACAGCTTGGAGAACACAGGCTTCCGCTTCTCCAGGAAGGCTCTGATGGCCTCCTTCAGATCATTCGATATCATCATGCCAGCATTCCATGTGGCTACATGCTCCAGGCCTTGTTCTACTGTCACATCCCTGCTTCTCAGCAAAACCGCCTTGGTTCCCATCACCGCCCATGCCGACTTCTCAGCAATTTCTGAAATTATCAGACAAATTCAGTCCAAAATCAGCCAAGAATAAGCTCGTACTAGTGAGATTTACCGCTCATGTTAAACAAGGTAGCAAGCATGAGCAATTATTATACTGTAAGAAGATAGATACTAGTAGTAGATGTTAATACCTTTGGCGATCTTTGCAACGCCGGCATCCAAGTCTTTCTTGGAATCGAAGACCTTGGTAACGAGCCCCATCTCCTTAGCCTCCATGGCGGTGATCTTGCGTCCGGTGAGCGCGAGGTCAGCAGCGTTACCGTAGCCGACGATCCTTGGGAGGCGCTGCAGCGCGCCGAGGTCAGCGACGATGGCCATGTCCACCTCCTTGAGCACGAACGTGGCGTCCCTGGAGCAACACCTGATGTCGCAGGCGGCGACGACGTCAACACCACCGCCGACGCAGGCGCCGTGCACCGCGGCGACGACGGGCTTCCGGCACCGCTCGATGGCCGTGAGCGCCGCCTGCATGTCCAGCACCGCGCGGCGGAGCGCCTCCGCGGCGGCCACGGGGTCGGTCGCGGAGGAGGTGGCCGCCAGCGGGTTCCCGGGGCCTCCGAGCTCGATGCCCGCGCAGAAGTGCGGGCCCGCGGCCGACAGCACCACTGCGCGCGCGGTCGGGGTCCGGTCCAGCAGCGACATGGCGCGCGGGATCTCCAAGAAGGCGGCCGGGCTCAGCGCGTTGCGCTGCGCCGGGCGGTTGAGGCGCACCTCGTAGACCCCCGCGGATGGGTCCGGCCGCGTCACGGCCAGGGTCTGGAACCCCGCGCGGAGCTCCGCCGCGTCACGGTCGCCGCCGCTGGCCATCCGTGGTGAGTTGCTGTGGCGTGGGGTTCACTGCTACTACTACCTGCGGACCTGGCCTCTTCCGGCTGGTGGGGTGGTGGTTGCGGGATATGAAGCCGCGGGTGATTTGTCGCCACGTTCTCCCCCGTGCTCTTGCTCGCTCTTGTTCTTGTTCTCTGGATCTCGGAGACATCAAGATAAGCGGCGGCGGATACGGATCGGGATAATCATGGTGAGTAATCTGACTTGTATCGCCCTTGGTCGGATCAGTAACAGCGGCGGTAAAATCGATTACTGTTCCATGTGTTTTGATAGGACGGCTCCATGTGTTTCTTGGAGAAGACGAGCGAAAGTAAAGTTTGCCCTAAACCGTACATGTCTTTACATTATGAATCACATGATTTGCATTGAGATAGTGACAATACTATTATCTCTCCTACTGTGTATACATCTTAATATAAATCGTATGGTCCATATTGTAGGGGTGTGCGGGCAAAAAAAAAACTGTTTCCCAGAAGATGATCCCAATCGACGGAATGATAATGAGGGAATAAATTCTAAAAAAAAATGTGAGAGGGGTAGAAGAGACATTTTAAGCTCTTGTTAGCTACCATTAGACATCTCCAACGGCCTTTATAAAATATATTCTTCAAATCATTATTTAGATAGTTATTTGAGTTAAAATCGTTTTCTATATTTTTATACACTCTAACAACTTTTCTATATCCCATTCGCAGTCTAGAGAATCATTCTCGTCTTCTATACTTGACTAGCGAAAACCCCGAAATATAAGATAGCTATATTTGCATAATTATTTACAAAAGTTGTTGGAGTGTATTTTTTTCAACCAAATTTCTATTTCTAGCATTTAGAAACAATATAGAGAGTCTCTTGGAGATGCTCTTACCACATAAGATGACGGCAGTGGCGCAGAGGGAGGGGAAAATCAATGCGATGGCTGAGACCGAAGATAATTTTTTTTATGTCTAAGAAGGAAGATGCATTTTTTATAATGGCTATTGAGGAATTGTCTCAAATAATAATAGACTTGCTATATTTCCTATACTTGAAATTTCATACAAAGACAACCAAATACGAATCACAGAAGATAAGTTATTTTTTCTATAGTCAAAAAATGACAAAAAAAACATGTTGCCTAAACAAACAACAATATCAAGCACCTAAAATACAGGAGATGAAACAAAAGTATCTCCGGGAACCTCTCTGAATTATCATTTGAAGAGTTATTTACATAAAAATCATTTTTCATATCTCTTCACACTCCAACAGTTTTCCAAATCTCGTGTGTACTTTAGAGGTACATTCGCGTCCTAAGAGTCTTTGGGAATGCTTTAATATATGACTATTTGGATCATGCTATTATAATTTTCATTTTTATGTCATTACTAATTATATATTTAGAAGTTTGCCATTACAATTCATGTATAGTTTGAACATGCAATTTTATATCTCTAACGACTTCGGGCCCACATGAAGACCTATGTGCTGATATAGATTTTTCATATATACCCTGACTTCCTCACTTACAAGTGTGTCCCCTCCCTCCCTTTCTGGTCCCATCTGAAGGAGAATATAATTGATGGAATATTAGATATATTGCATTGGGCCTCATGAGCTGATTATATAGGGTACATAGGACTAACACCTCTTGTGGCTAGACAATATGATACTATTCATATTATTCTAACACCATCCATCTTCTCCTTCCCCACTCCTTTGTTCCCCCTCGAGCCCCTATGGCGAGCAAACGGCCATGGAGCGGGCGAGCAGGCTCCTGCGCTCACCATCCCTTTCCGTACCGAAGCGTGAGGCCCCATCCCCCTCCCCTACGGTACTCCCCCTCGCCTTCCTCCACTCCGACAACACACAGCACGTTGGCCTCTGCCCCCCACTTGCGCATCCAACCTAGCTCCATGACGTGCTTGTCGCCCTTGGCTTGACGTTTGACGATGGTCGGATCCACGCGTGAGCCGAGCTCACGCGCCTTCAGCCCGATGGAAGCGATCCATCTAGCGGTCCACTAATGGTGGTCGTCCGCCAGAGCGTGGCACAGGCCCAGCACATGGCGTCGGCGAGCTTGAGATCAGGGCCTCACACAACCCGTGTAGGCGGGCGACGACGCAGGTGAACAATGGTGGAAGGAGGAAGAAGAAATATAACATAGGTTAGCATGTGGGCCCTGTAGCAGGGACGAAGCTCAGTAGAGGCTAAACTAGGCTCCGGCCCCTGTTTGGCTGCGGTAAAACTATGAAGAACCTGTAGTAACATATCAGTTGTCAAAGATTAAAAAATAGATAAAGGCTAGTACTTTGTGTTTGGAAAGGTGCGGTAGAGAGCAAGAGACATAGGAGTAGACAACAGGCTATTGAACTCGTGCTATGCCACTGATGTACTGACGTACTGTAACATTTAGCATTAAATTAGCCCCCCTTTATATTGGGCCACGCTCCGCCACTGCCCTGTAGCCTGTAGGACATTGAGTGGATATAAACAAATGACAGGAGGGATATTTTAGGCCATACAAAATATAGTGGTCTCCATGTGGTACCCACAGGGGCTGAGGCAGAGACAAAATTGTGATGGTAAAAATTTCAGAATAATAATGAAATATCAAAAAAAAAATATAATGGCATACTCTAAACAAATGACTCAATAATACAGATACCAAATGGGCCCCAGTACAGTGACATTACAACTCGAATTACAATGTCCTCGCTTCACCATTCACCCAGATGGTGATGATTCCCTCAGTATATAGTCTGGATGACGGGTACGTGTTTGACCTTGTGGTAATCCTGGCCTTGGTCCTCCTTGATCCTGCCCACGATGTCGGGCATGTTGTACAGCACCACCTCCTCCAGGTCCGTCATCCCGGCGAGCGCCTCCGGGAGCATCCGCATATTGGCGCACCGGCACAGCGTGAGCGTGGCGAGCACCGGCATGGACTGCGGGCTCACCGTCCAGTCCTCGAGCTTCGGCAGGCCGAGCTTGAGCCTGTGCAGCCTCGGAACCCAGTGTCCACGAACGCCAGCCGATCGCCGTCGTAGGAGTCATACATCATTGTGAGCTCGGTCAGGCTCGGCAGCTCCGCCAGCATGTCCACGAACTCCTGCCTCACCTCGGTGTTCCACATCGACAGCGTGGTCAGGTTGGGCCGGATGTAGCGGACGTCCTCGGCGCCGCTAGGCCCGTCCGGCGCGTCCATGGCGCCCCTCAGCTTCAGGCTCTGCAGCCGGCGGAGGCTCGGGACACTGAACACGCTCGACGGCAGCATGTCGCCCCCCAGCATCAGGTGCTCCAGGAGGTCGAGGCTCTCCAGCGCCGCCTCGAGCGCGTCGGCGTGCGCCGCCGTCAGCTGGACGAGCTCCAGGGACCGGAGGTTGGCGGCCTTCGCCAGCGGGTTATTGTAGTCGCCGCCGCCGCACCACCCGCGGGGCTGCACGCCGTGGAGCGTCTGGAGGCTGTGCAGGTCGCCCAGGGCCCTGCTCGGCAGAGTGAAGGGCGCGACGACGTGGCGCAGCGTGGGGATCCTCCAGAACGCGGCGGGCACCTCCAGGACGTTTCGGCCGCCGAGGATGAGCGACTGCAGGTTGACGAGGTTGCCTATGCTGCTCGGGAGCTTCTCCAGGTTGCCGCGTTGGAGACCCAGGTATCTGATGTGGATCATGGAGCCGATCTCGTTTGGGAGCCTCTTGAGCTCGAGTCCCTGGATGTCGATGACACGTAGGAACTTGGAAGCATGGAGGAAGCCCAGGTCGGTGGTGGTGTGGATCAAGTTGCAGTTGCTGGACGACGACGACGACGACCTGGCGACACGTCGACCCACCTCCACGAAGTCGCAGATGATGGAGCGCAGCTTGGGTAGCGCGTTGCTGAGCTGCACGTACCTGTCGGTGGTGGAGCTGAGCACGGCGAGGCGGCGCACGGTGGCGGGGGCCAGCACGTCGGTGCTGTCGTGGCTCTCGATGAAGCAGGCCTCCTGCGCCTCGTCCTGCGCGAAGGCGTGCAGGCGGTCGTGCACCACCACCGTCTGCACGGCGCCGAAGTCGTCCTTGTCCACCAGCTGCACCACGCAGCGGGAGATGAGCTCCTTGAGGTACCCCTGCCCGACCTCCTCCATGGTGCTCCCGCGGTGCGGGCGCACGAACCCCTCGGCCACCCACAGGCGCACCAGGCGCTGCGCGTCCACCGGCGTGCTCTCCCGCATCGCCGCCAGGTACAGGAAGCACGACTTGAGGTGGTGCGGCAGGTCATCGAAGGCCCGCGACATGATCCGGGGCCAGCTGTTGCTGCTGTTGCTGCCGCCCCTGTGGTGCTCGCGCGGCGGTGGGGCCAGCTGCGCCATCACCTCGTCCCACTCCGCTGGCAGCTCCTTGGACCTTAGGATCCCGGCGAGGACGACGATGGACAGCGGCAGGCCGCGCGTGATCCGGAACACGTCCTGGTAGTACCTCGACTTGTAGCGGCCGGGGCAGTCGCCGCGGGCGCCGAACACCCGGCGCCGGAACACCTCGTACGTGCTCTCCGGGCTGAGCCGGGTGAGCTTGATGGGGTCGTACGCGTGGCCGCCGAGGCCCACCACCTCGAGGCCTTCCTTGTCCGTGATCAGGAGCACCCTGCTGCCGTTGCCCTCGTCGGGGAGGGAGGCTCGCAGGCTGTTCCAGTCCGTCACGGACACGCTGCCGTCCACGACCACGAGGTACCGCCTCCCCGACATGCTCTTGTGCAGCCGGTTGCTGATGTCCTTTCCCGTCCCCCCGAAGCCGCCGTCGCAGGCGTCTTCCGCCGCGGCCTGCCTGGACGCGGATGGGGCCCGCCGAAGCTGGTTGGTCATCTGCCGGTGGATGTCGCGGAGGACGTCGGCAGCGCGAGACTTGTGTGGGAGCACCGTCCACGTGCGGATCTCGAAGTGGTTGCGCACCTCGAGGCTCTGGTACACCTTCCGCGCCAGCGTCGTCTTGCCTATGCTGCTCTCGCCTGCGATGGCCACCAGCGCGCGCGCGGGGACAGAGTCGTCCAGAAGCTGCTCCTTGAGCATGTCGCTGTACTTGTCCAGACCAACCGTGCACTCCTCCAAATCGTCCCAGGCGGCGAGGGTGGTGGCGGAGGAGGCAGCGGCGGCCCAGGCCGGCGCAGGCGTGTGCTCGATGTTGTAGTCGGCGCGGTTCTCGGAGATCTGGTCGAGCCGATTCTTGATCTGGCGGATACGGCCGGAGAGGTCGTGGCGGAGCGCAACCTGGCTGGCGCAGCGGCCGGGCCACCGCCACCCGACGGCGCAGCGGGAGCCGAGGGCGGCGGCGGGCTTCCTCCGCCTCCGGCGGCCGGCGCGGTGGAGGAAGTCGTCGAGCGCGTCCTCGGCCTCGAAAGCGACGTCGCGGGTCTGGCGCACCCAGACGGCGACGAACTCGTCGTCGCGGCGGCGGCGGCGGCGGTCGGCGTCGCGGATGAAGGTGTGGAGCCACTCCAGCTTGTCGCGGAGGAGCCGCACGTCCTCGCCCACCTCCAGCAGCACCGCTGCCTCCCACGCCACTAGCTCCGCCACCTTGGCTAGCACCGTCGTGATCGCCGTCTCCGCCATGCTGCTGCTGGCGCTAGCCCGCAGCAGGCAGTAGCAGTAGTGGGTGTCAGGGAGCCGGTCCGGATCGCCTTTGCGCGCCGCCGCCGTATATGTATGGCGCAGGCGAAGCTCAGCAGTGGCAGCGGGCAGTGAGGCCTCAAGTCAAGTCAATGCGGCGGGCGGGAAGCAGAGAACGGGTCGCGGTGGGCTGTCTTTGTCTACACCAGGGCCCAGCCCACCAGGCACCACACCAACCAGCGAAGTGAATTCTGTGATTATTATATATATATACGCAGGGCGTTTTGCGAGCCATTTCCGCCGCCAGCAGCCTCTACGGGTGCAGGCCGCGGAAGGAAGCCGGGGAGGAAGGGGACGTGGGGCTTGGGAGGTTCTGAGACATCTTGTCGGTGGGCGCCACGGCTTTATCGAACCACCTACCGACGATGTGTACCTAGCGAGGTGGTTGATAAAGAGAGAACCGTGATTTTGCCATTATGAAAAGAGGACTTCACAATTTTGTCATCTTATAAATGAACTTCGAAATTTTGTCATTCTCAAATGATACACATTCGTAAATACGCTCCGTAAAAGATTTGTTGCCGAGTTAATTATTGCCTACCCATTTTGCCCCTCCTTAATCTCTACCTTTTAATTTTTTTCACGGTCTCAGATGCAGAGCGAGCGGACACCGAGGCCGCGGGAAGGGCAGCCGCCGCGCCCTGCGCGACCACCGACGCAGGAGGAGCTCGCGACGAGGTGCAGCCACCACCACTCCTCCCATAACGCCAACGCGCCGTCGTCCAAGTCTCACCCTCACGCCGGCGTCGCGCCTGAGCCTCGCCGTCGCTGCGCCCCCACGCTCGTCCTCGGCTGCGGATCCGGTCCCGGCCCCGCCCGCCGCGCGTTGGATGACGCGTGCGCCCGCGCCGGCACGCTTCGCCGCGCCGCGTGGCCCCCGCTCGCCCTCGTCCTCGCCCCTCGCCCCGCTGCGGATCCGGCCCCGGCCCCGCCAGTCGCGCGCGCCACGGGGTACGGTCGTGCTGGACAAAGCGTGCACCCGCGCCACCTGCCACGCACGCGCTCCTCCATCTCCTCCGTCGCGGGTGTGAGACCGGGGTTGCAGCTGAACGCGCGGACGCGCGGGAGCTGGAAGAGCCCTCGACCACCGATGCTCTAGCAGCGCGGCGTCATCGATGTCGGCGTCCAGCACCACCATACCAGGAGCCGCTCCAGCAGCACGAACAGCGCCTTGTCCCGCCGCGGCCTGGTGCTGCGCTGCAACTCAGGCTCCCACGCCCCGCCTCTACGACGACCCATTGGAGCCTGCTGCGGATACCCTGCCCGTGCGGTCTCCCGTCGGGGGAAGTGGCGGCGTCGGTTCACGGTCGCGGTGGTGCTCGTCCCGTGAAAAAATGAAATAGGTAGAGATTAAGGAGGGGCAAAATTGGTACGCAATAATTAATTTGGCAACAAATCTTCCACATGACATATTTGCGAGTGTGTATCATTTGAGAATGACAAAATTGCGAAGCCCAATTGTAAAATGGCAAAATTGCGAAGTCCTGCTTTCATAATGGCAGAATCATCATTTTCTCGTTGACAAATGGGCATGGCCATGTAATGTGAATCGAAAAAACAAAGACTAATCTCGTTTTCAATTTTGTGTCTACCTTCCTGTCTCCCTCCTTATTTTTTTGACACAAGAATCTTCTGGTGAGATTGAAAGATTCTTTGGAGGATCGTCCAAATTTGAAGAGCCTGGTCGAGATTTGGGCAAGTGAACACATGTTTATGCCGATGATTTGTCACAAAATGATGAAGGACGTTGGCACGTGAAACTATGTTTAACTCTTGTTTTGATGGAGGTTTGGGTTGGGCACGATTGACTATTGTTTTTAACAAAGGCAATTGTTGCTACGGAGCTTAAACCTATTGCGTGCGATGTCTTTTGAATTTGAATCGTTCAACCATTTGATCGAAGAGGGTAAACAATCAAAAATTAAAATTCTGATTTCAGAGGTCCGATTACAAGTATTGGGGGTCTGATTTGAACCTCCTCCATACAGGCTTCGGCTGCTGCCTCATCCTGCGTCTTGCTTGCAATTACTGCAAGTTGTTTTTTTTAGAAACTCTGCTGGCTTTGGGGACATTTGCTGCGCCGCAGAAGAGGAGGGCGGCTCAGCAAAGGTCACGGTGACCCAGCTCATTTGTCAGTCACCTCTGACCTCTCTGTTAAATGGGCTGGGCCGTGAACTTCGCGTGATGTAGTGATGTCCGTTCCACGGAGCGTTGACAAGTCAGAGGCCTCTTTGGTTGTATTTGATTCTCATCTCTTAAACTAAAATGGATTAGGGTCTGTTTGAATCCAGGGTCTAAAAATTAGTATATTATTTTTAGCTTATTTTTTAGCACTAAAGATCCAAACATATGTTCTAAAAGTGGTTCAATGCGCTAAAATGTGCTAAAAACTTTAGCACCCAAATAGCCCCTAAAATGTGCTAAATGTTTATTTTATATTGTAGTCATAAACTTTAGACCATGAATTCAAACCCCCTTTGCTAAACTTTAGGTGCTAAAATTTGGGAGCACTTTATACTGTTTTTCTTAATTTATCCTTTGGGGCCACTTTAATTTTTCTTTGATAATGACGGAGTTGCTAGTTTAAGTGTATGTTTGGGACTGCTTCACAAACTCTGCTCTGCAAACTCTACTGTGGAGCAGCTCCAAAAAAAACCCGGAGTTTGTGGAGTACCTCTTTAGGTGCTCTTACTCTATTTTTTTTCCTAGAGTTGTGTGCGTGGAGCTGAAACTGTTTGGCTAAAAAACGTGGAGCAGAGCTAAAAAACGTAGAGCGAAACAGTAAACAATATCTAAATGGTTGGAAATTCTTATGAGTGTATGATGGGGAGGAGATTGTTTATATTATTTGTCAATATACTGGTTCGTGTAGTTAGTTTAGACATTAACATGTGTTACTTTAATTTAGATATTGTTTATAGTAACAATAAATGTGAATTTACTATATAGATTTTTTTTCTAAAAAACACACGAGATCTACGCATCATGATATTAAGAACACTATATGAAAAATTGAGTATAGCACGTGCCTTTTATGTCACTGTTCTATTTCAATACTACCTTATAGCGAATCAACGTGTTTCTCTCTCACAACAAATTAGCACAAGTATTCAGCACAAGCCAAATTCTAGCGAAACGAGAACATAATTATGTTTTGCATACATGTAATGCTAAATAGATCAGCTCTTAGTTGAGTATTGTTTTGGAACGAATCACTTTTGATGTATATCGCTCATAGCATCCACAACGTCATATAATGCCGGCCGCCATATATCGTTTGTGGCGGTAACCTCGCCACTCCAAATATCCCATCACAAAAACAAACTCCAAATGTCTCATCACAAAAAACAAACAAACTTGAGAGTCTTGAGTCTAATAATAATAATTTATATATGTATCTAATCTATCTATATCTATATCTGTAATTTTTAGTGTCATATTTATATCTATTTATATCTTTATCTATATCTTTATGTTTATCTTTATCTATATATGTATTTTAGTGTCATATTTATATATGTCTATATCTATATCTATATCTATATCTATATTGTATTCTTACTGTCATATTTATATTCATTTATATCTATATATGTGTTTTAGTGTCATATTTATATTCATTTATATCTATATATGTGTTTCCCTCTATAATCCATATATATACTATTTTTTCAAGGGTGTGCGCTCTTTCATGGCGGGTTTCCAAAGGGACTTGTCGAAGAGGATCGACGACGTGGAGGCCGTTCTCGCCCGCTTCGCCACCCTTGAGAACGCCCACAAATCGCTCGGCGATTGGCGTCCCCGAGTGGATGCGACCATCAAAACCTTCCATGTCGAGCTAGGTGCGATGCGCGAGACTATGAATCAAGCGGTTCCTGATTCCGGGGCTGCTTCATCGGCAGGCCTCCTCACCAAGCCAGAGTTAGCTGCGGTGTCAGCATTTGTTAGTAACCCGGTCATCGCCCCTGGTGGGCATCACGTCGACACACAGCACCGAGGGCCTGGGTCTCAAACCCATCTCCCGAACAAGGGTACGCGTCGTTTCTCTAATTCCAAGTTCATTCGGTTATTGTTGGAGAGTTTTGAACATTATTAGCCGTTGGGTCCACGTAAACGCGGTATATGAGGTGTAATAAAGAAGTGTATGAATCAGAATCCTCGTATCTCCATTAGAGATCTCATTTGAACCTGCCTCTTTTATGGTCTCTTCCCCAAATCCCTTCCCCGGTTACCTGGTTGTTAGCACAAATCTTATCATTCATTAATATTGTATTTACTTGTCCACATCAGAGTCCACTAACATGTATTTTGATATTATCCGTTCATATAAGTAGTATTAGTTTTATCTGTGACTTAGATGCTTTAACTTTTTATAAGAATCTTAGAATATCTTATATAATTTAGGATGGATGAAGTATAGAATAATTATTCATTATTAATATCTATGATACAAAAATAATTTACTTTTAGGAAAAACAAAAAAAGAAATTGGAAACAACACTCGCCAGCCGGCACATTGGTAACCCGGCAGAGACATCCAAACACAACCAAACATGCCCGCCTGAAGCTGCAAGCAAAGCACGAGAGAGTCACGACGGCGCAGGCCGTGGCTGTTGTTAGAGTAAATGTGAATCGAATGATTGTAACCGTCTTGTATATATACAATAGGCAGTTGTATATGTCAGTGACATATACGCGAAGTGGTGCCTGTTGGTGCCCAAAGGGCCTAAACAGTTATGCCTACTAATCACGTACTAATTACGAGATTTACAGATAATTGATTATTAATGATTATCTATCCTAAATAATCTCAACACTCCCCCTTGATCAATTGATTTTGTGTAGGCACCTTTCCTTGTTCATCTATAAATGTCTTGAAGTTTTGGAAAAACCCTGTGGAAAAAATCCAAAGTGTATCGATATACCAGGCAAAACTCCTTAAAAACCCAGTGGGAAAAATAAGGAGAAAACCAGATATAATATCAATGTTAGTAGACCCTTAGGGATACCTAAAGACATAGTCTAAAAACAATTTGATCAAAGATCAATATGTCATAAATATTATCTTTGTAAAACCTCTGTGAGGAAAATAGATAATATGACATGTACTATGTGTTACTATTACCTCATTAAAACTTTATGTGAGAAAACCAAAAGGATAAAACTCATATAAAGAAAATGAGTATAATATGATTGGAGTAGGTTATATTTTAAGAAGATTCTCCCCCTGATTCTTGCAAGTCTCTAAGTCTTCTCATACCAATACCGTCAACGCATTTACGAAATGCGGAGTATGGTAGAGATTTTGTGAATAAATCTGATAGATTATCACATGACTTAGTTTGCAAGATTTCAATTTCTCCATTCTTTTGGAGTTCATGGGGGTAGAATAACTTTAGAATAATATGCTTAGTCATATTACTCTTAATATAACCTGATTCCATTTGAGTAACACATGCCGAATTATCCTCAAAGATAATCGTAGGTGTCTCAATTGCACCAATACCACAAGACCTTATTATGTGGTTTATCATTCTGCGAAGCCATACGCATTCGCGTGATGCTTCATATAAAGCAATTATCTCAGAATGATTTGTGGAAGTAGATACTAATGTATGCTTTGAAGACTTCCAAGATATTGCAGTTCCACCTTGCAAGAAGACAAAGCCTGTTTGTGATCTACCGTTGTGTGGATCTGATAAATAACCAACATCCGCATATCCTAACAAGATTGGATCTTGATTTCTGTTATAGAATAATCCAAGATCCTTAGTGCCATTTAGGTATCTAAATACCGTCTTAACCCCTACCCAATGACGTTTGGTAGGTTGAGCACTATGTCTTGCTAATAAATTTACTGCAAATGCAATATCTGGCCGGGTATTATTAGCAATATACATCAATGCTCCAATGGCACTGAGATATGAGAATTGTGGTCCCAATATCTCTTCTCCTTCGTCCGGTGGTCTAAAAGGATCCTTATTTATATCTATGGACCTTACTACCATCGGAGTTTTTGTTGGATATGACTTGTCCATATTAAATTTCTCCAATATCTTTTGGACATATGCAGCTTGGTATACAAATATACCAGAACGAAAATGCTCAAGTTGTAAACCTAAGCAAAATTTGGTTTTACCCAAATCTTTCATTTCAAACTCCGTCTTTAAATGATGATGTGCTTCATTAATATCAGATTCGTTGCCGATGATATTAAGATCATCAACGTATACCGATATGATACAAAATCCTGTTGATGATTTATTAATGAAGACGCAAGGGCAGTCATCATTGTTCGTAAATCCCTTCAATTTAAGGAATTCACTTAGCCGATTGTACCACATTCGGCCTGACTGCTTTAAGCCATATAATGACTTCTGCAACTTGACGCAATACATGTTGCGATTTGCCTTGGGATTTGGTATACGAATTCCATCAGGAACTTTCATGTATAACTCAGAATCCAATGGCCCATATAGATATGCGGTCACTACGTCCATCAACTGCATGGATAGACGATTTTGTACTGCCAAAGATATTAAGTAACAGAATGTTATTCCGCTCATTACCGGAGAGTAAGTTTCGTTGAAATCAACGCCAGGTCTTTGCGTAAAACCTTGTGCCACGAGCCTTGCTTTATACCTCACCACTTCGTTGTTTTCATTCATTTTACGGACGAAAACCCATTTGTATCCTACGGGGAAGATACCAGGAGGTGTTGGCATTACAGCCGAAAACACCTTCCTTTTATTAAGCGAGGCGATCTCTGTTTCAATTGCTACCTTCCACTTATCCCAGTCCGAGTGCTTCTTGCACTCTATCATAGACTTAGGATCCAAATCAGTCTGAAGCATATTTGCAATTTGTTCAGAGAAATATATGTCAACTATTATGGACTTACGATTATAAGACTCTCCAGTCTCAGCGAAATTTATAGAAATTTCATCTTCCCTTAAAGATTCATCATGACTTCCCGGAATGATGGATCTAAGGTTTTCTGATATTCTAGCATCAGTGTTTATGCGCATAACTGAGCTATATTGTGGATTACTTATATCCACAGAACCTTGTATGTTCTTTAGGTGTCTTTCAACCAAAGGTTGAGATGCATTTACAGTCTTCTTTTGCTTGCCAGCAATCACATCTTGCCTCTTGGAAGTGCTTCTCCCCCTCTTGTTGCCAATTGGGGGTTGAGTGGTTTTATTAGGTACCTCCACTCTAGCGGGCACATTCCTTGCAGGATGGAGAGACTTTGTTACACCTTTATAATCAGAAAAAGCGTCTGACAAATTGTTTGTAATATTTTGCAAATCAATAATTCTTTGAACTTGTAGTTCAGTTTCTGTAGTACGTGGATCTGAAAATGAAATGCCTTTTGCATTCCAATCTATTTCCTGGCATTCTTTTTGATACAATTCTCCCCCTAATACCAGGAAATGGTCCTCATTGAAAATACAATCATCGAACCAGGCTGTAAATAGATCTCCTATTAAGGGTTCTAAATACTTAATGATCGACAGAGATGAATATCCCACATAGATCCCCAGTTTCCTGTGAGGACCCATTGAGGTCCGCTGAGGTGGTGAGATGGGCACATATACAGTGCACCCAAATTTACGCAAATGAGAAATACTCGGAGGATTCCCACGTACTAACTGCAATGGGGACTTTTCGTGATATGCAGTTGGTCGTAGTTGGATTAAGTCAGCAGCGTGTAGAACTGCATGACCCCAACACGACGTAGGCAATTTGCAATTCATCAACATAGGTCTTGCAATGAGCTTGATTCTTTTTATCAACGATTCAGCCAAACCATTTTGAGTATGGACATATGGAACAGAATGCTGAACCTGAATTCCCAATGTCATGCAATAGTCATTAAAAGCACGGGATGAGAATTCAGCAGCGTTGTCCATTCGGATAGATTGAATCCGATGTCTAGGATAATGAGCCTTCAACTTAATAAGTTGGGTCACTATTTTGGCAAAGACATGGTTGCGTGTCGCTAATAGACACACATGAGACCATCGAGTAGATGCATCTATTAAAACCATGAAATACCTGAACGGTCCCGATAATGGTTGAATCGGACCACATATATCTCCTTGAATTCGTTCAAGGAATTTTAGTGGTTCAACTCTAATTTTAAGATATGATGGTCTTAAAATTAATTTCCCTGTTGCACAAGCAGTGCAACAAAAATCTTTATTTTGGGGAAATTTTGCTTTTTTCATATCATGAACAATGGAATTGCTAATAATTTTCCTCATCATCCCTACTCCGGGATGCCCAAGTCGATCATGCCAGTTACGGAATGTATCGACATCTCGGAAAATTATCTTATAAGCAACATGTTGTACAGGTTTAATGTATGTAAAGTACAATCCATGTTGGAGTGAAGAAATCTTTTCGCAAACTTGTTTGCCATATCCAGTAAGTTTGGTAAAGAGAAGATGTTCCTCTTTATTATCTTTATGTGTTTCCACATGAAGACCATTCTTACGGACATCTCTAAAACTTAGAAGGGTACGAGTTGATTCAGGATACAACAATGCATCCTCTATCGTAATCAGTGTACCCATTGAGAGAGTAATAGTGGCTCGTCCAAAACCAACTATTAATGCATCATGACCAGCAATGGTCATAATATTTCCTTCTCTTTTATTAAGAGTCTGAAAATATTTAATCTCTCTAAGTATAGAGTTTGTGGCACCTGAGTCCACAATACATAATTCTTTCTCCATTGGATTGATTTCAACAGACATCTATATGTAAAGTAAATGCAGATATAAATAAATACTACAAACTGACATATAGATATATATATTTATTATATTGAATATCAAATATAGGGTATGATAATACAATATAAATGAGTCAATACAACTTGACAATACAAACAAGTTTGTATGACTCATAAGCACACAAAATAATACTACCTAAATAACTATAAGTTTGTATGACCTAGACTATTTACAACAACGATCAATGTTGATATCAAATTGGAGTTAAATTACTCCAAATTTCTAAACATGTTTCCAGATTCAAAGTCTAGGATCATATTATCAGTTGAAGGGAGATCCTCTTCAATGCTGAGAGACTTGTTGTTCTCTTGAGATTTAGGGGCTTGCTTGGAGCAACCCTCTCCAGAGACAATCTCAGAAGCAAGATTAAAGTGTGCTTCATATCTTTTATCTCCTTTGGGCTTGACCTCTTTTTGAGAATTTTGGTACAAAGCAACTAGATGCTTTGGTGCACGACAGTTCTTGACAAAATGTGAAAAATCTCCACATCTATGAAATTTTTTGTCATTTTTGGAGGATTTCACGTTGTCCTTCTTCCTGTTGTGTGAATTAGGTCTTTGCCTCTTGTTGTGTTTGCGTTTACCAGTCTTGTTCTTTGGAGGTCCATTGAACTTATTCCTAGCTTTAGTCTGTACATTGTGAACCTCAGGCAGAGGCGCCGAACCAACAGGGCGCTTATGATGATTCTTCAAAAGAAGTTCATCATGTTTTTCTGCTTGAGTCAATATATGGATAAGCTGGGAATAGAGCTGGTAATTTTTAGCCCTGTATTGCTGTTGCAATACTCTATCGGACGAAAGCATAGTAGATAGAGTCTTTTCTATCTTATCCGCCTCCGTTGGGTCTTTTTCGCAAAACTTCAATTTGGAGCAAATCCTATGAACAACATGATTATAATCTGCCACAGATTTGAAATCTTGGAGACGTAGATGGTTCCATTCATGATTGGCCTCAGGCCAAATGAGTTCCTTTTGCTGATCATATCGCTCTTTAAGAGCGACCCATAATTCAAGAGGATTTCGATCATAAGGTATTCAGATTTAAAATCCTTATGAATGTAAAACCGTAATAAAACTAAAGCTCGATAAGTTTGCTTTTCTTGCAGGACAACCCCATTTTGGGGTTTCTGTATCGTTGCCAAAAGGCCACGGGATGTAAGTGCAATCTTGATATCAGAAACCCACGCAGGGTAATTGCTTCCATCTAACGCAAGTTCACCGAACTCCTTAGATGCCATGATCCTACATGGACAACCATGGATTAATTAATTTACCGTATGGTAAATTAAAATCAACATGGTAATTATTGTTGTAACCAATGCAATATTTTAGAGTTTATATCTTATTATAGTTTTGGATTGTTGTAGGTAATTATAAACTAGTGTGTACCATACAACCAGATTCATCATATATTTTTGATAAACACAAGGCAAGATAATCTCTATGTCAAAGACAAAGAGTAGATCTTTATAGTAGGCAAATATATTGCAGCCTAAGCACGGTCTCAGGGCAAGATAATTCACAAGTGAATTAAATGCAACCTTTGTTTAGGTCTCTACTATCTTGTGTAATATCAAATTAATGTGATGAACATAGCTATCCAAAATCTTTATTATGGTTAAATACACAGTGTAGGTAATCATCGAGTTTCAAAGAAACAAGATGTAGACCTCTCAGTAATAGGTGATTGGATCACTACTATGGCACGGTCTCTGGGCAGGATAATTCACAAGGAATTAAACGCAGCCAATGCCATAGACTTTATTACCTTGTGTTCTTTAACCATAATAAACAATATATATATATATATATATATATTGCTATGAGAATCTATAGTAATTAAATTGTTTAATTCTATAGATGGTTTAGTTAAATTGCAACTAGTCTACTAGCAAATTTAACTTGTATGTGGTGCAAAAATGTGGTTTGGGGCACCAACATACCCAATTCTATCATAAAAAAAATCAAGTGTGACTATTATGTTAGTGCAAACAGAGGGGTTTTGGGTGTACTAACAAATCCCAAAATAATTATGAAAGTCACAAAAGTAATAGTTACGTGGTGCTAAGGGGGTTTGGGGGCACCACATACCATAAAAATGATAGAAAAATGAGATATTGCATAATAATAATTATAAACAAACCACAATTATATTCATAATATCAATATTCAGCAGTACAGAACGATGTCAACAAACAAATACAGACATACAGGTGTTATTAACAGATAGCAAATGCTAAGACATATACTAATTAAATGCTGCTGAAAAGAAATAAGAAAAGAAAATGCAAACTATGCAAAGCCAGGGGCAGGCCCAGCGCGGCCGTGGGCGCGGCCCAGCCAGTGGCCAAGAGGCCCAGCGCGCACGTGCGGCCCAGTGCAGGCCTATAAATAGTGGCGCAAGCCACCAGCCGCCGCCGCCGCCGTGCTGCCCGCCCGCCATCCGCCTCCCCAGCCTCCAGCCGTCGCCCATGGGTGCCGCCGTCGTCGCCGTGGTCGGTAGGATCTGGACCTCGACGATCTGTTGGTTCCTCTTCCTCCTCCTCCAGTACCGTCCATGGCGGATCAGGGCCCATGCCCATCTCTCCGGCCATGGAGGCTGACCGGCCAGGCGTCCTCCGCGCTCCCCCGGCGAGCTCCGGCCATGGAGGCCGTCGCTCCCAGCCGGGAAGGGCGGGGTCACCTGACCGGCCCTCCTTCGGCGTTTCAGCGGCGGGGAGCCGCCCCCCTCGACGGAGGAGGAGACGACGTTCCCGGTGGAACGACGCTGTCCCTTGCCGCGGTCGGCTGCAACGTCGGCGTAGGAGGGCGTCGTGCGGGGCAGCGGAGTCCTGATCGTAGGAAGAGCCGGTTGAGGAAGAACGACGTCGAGGGCGTCGAGGAAATCAAGGTTGAGGTTGGTGGCGAAGTCTGGTGGCCATGCCAGCGCCGCGCCGTCGCTGTTGCCTAGGAGTGGAGGGGTGCCACGGCTTGCAGCCATGGTGCCACCGCCTCCGTTCCATGGCAGAGACGGTGCAGTCAACGAAAACCTTGGTGGCGGTGGAGGCAGGACTGAGGACGGCCTCGGCAGGGACGGCGACATCGGGGAGTACTCCTGCGTGGTCCTAGTGCGGCGAACGAACGTCGCTGGGCCGTGGCGGGGGCAAACTCCTGGTGCGTATTGAAGCCTCGGCGAGCGAGGCACCATGCTCTGCGTCGTCGAACGACCGCCGACGTTCGGTCCAGCGCCGGTGAAACGGCGAGGAGCGATGCGGCGGTCTGCGATGTCGCGGAGGCAACGACGGATGGCACCCTGGAGGATGAAGCGACGAACGCCTCCAGGGTGGGAGTTGCCGCGGATGATGGCGGCCTCAACAGCGTCGGTGATGGCATCGACCTTGGCATTCATCGAAGGAATAGGTAGGGATGCCATGGCTATCTTACTGGTGAGTGTAGCGAAGTTCCGGCGAACGTTCTCTCTCTGGCCTACCCGCGTCAGCGTGGACAGAGCAAGTACTGATAACGTGTTAGAGTAAATGTGAATCGAATGATTGTAACCGTCTTTATTCCAATAAACAGTAAATGTATATATACAATAGGCAGTTGTATATGTCAGTGACATATACACGAAGTGGTGCCTGTTGGTGCCCAAAGGGCCTAAACAGTTATGCCTACTAATTACGTAATTAGCACATGCTAATTACGAGATTTACAGATAATTAATTATTAATGATTATCTATCCTGAATAATCTCAACAGCTGTGACGATGCACGTCACTACCGACGAGGGCCCCTCACACCGGCGCCACGGCACCGCTATAGCAGCAGTAACCGAAACCCACGCAACGGAGCCGTGGGGCACAGGCGCGCAGGTGCACACCCCACGTCTCTCCCTCGTCTCCAACGGGCTGTAGCGTGACGAGGGATAGAGAAGGGGCGGGCGGGAGCCCAAACAAAAGACACTAGCAGTCAGCGCCGCGGCGTGGTGTGCTGCGTGCTGGAGATGCAGTCATCACTTGGATACAGACACAGATAGACGACCCGCACGGCACCGCGCTGCAAGGCAAGGCCCGCGGCGCAGCCCAGCAGCAGGCTGGATCCATCCAATTCCCATCCACCTCACCTCGCGTCGTCGTCCAGCTCACTCCCCCGCCGCGCCCCCGCTCTCCCCCTCCCCCTCACACCTCTTCCTCGCCGCGGGTCACGCGCGCAGCCAGGCGGCGACAAGTAACTGACGTACATCTCCTTCCTCCCCTTCTTCAGCCCCCGTGCTCCGGCCCCGCTACAAATCCCCGATTAAACCCTAGAATTCCCCCCTCCCCAATGCGCGCCCCCTCCTAGGTGGCTTCCCCCCGAATTCGGCACCGGCTCCGCCGCGGAAGGTACGGGATCTCTCTCGCGCCCCCGCTGCTCCCTCTCCTCCTGCGCGCGCTGGCTTTGATCTTGCTCGGAGCTAGCCGCGCCGCGTGTGTAGTTCGCCGCTGGCTCTGCGATTTAGGAACCCGCTGCCGCCGCTGCTGCGTGTGTGGTAATTCCCCCCTGATTCTGTTTGGTTTCGTGCCGCGCTGCGATGGTTTCGGGGCGGGGTCTCGAAGGATTTTTACTTGTTTGATTAGGCGGCAGCTTGTTTTTCCTCTGGGTTTCCTGGTGATGCTGCACACACACCCCTGCTACTCAGCTGCTGCGCGTTTCCTGGGCATATCTGTATCTGCAAGGTTTTGGTCTGGCGTCGACGACGGTCATGCCATGGGTAGTCACACTCTCTGCTTCTGCTGATGCTCTCCAGGACAGAGCTCCAAGTCTGTCTTAATGATAGGCAGTTCTCATTTACGCCTTGCGTGTCTCGGCATCCTTTTTTGGGGTCCTTTCACTGCCTTATCGAAAATGCTGGAGTTTTGTTGCCATCTTTTGCAAAGCTACAGTAGGACTCTATTAGCTACTAGTGTCGGATATAAATGCCTGGTTGGTGAGCTGGGAATGGATTTTTATTTGGATTCCACGTTCCTCCGTGGTTTACCTTTCATCCTGGTTTTTAACGATTTCCTTTTGAGAACCTGAATATTCGGTGCAGTTACAATGTCAGAAACAACAGACAAGAATATTCAATTATTTTACCGCTTTGTCTTTCCATGATTATTCCAAATTTGGGACATTATTTCAGCATGAAGTGATTTGTGGACTGTAGTTAATGTTGGCTTCCCAATGTTACCTGTTTTGCAGGTGTGCAAGCCAAGGTGCATAAAATGAGTGCGGGTTTCAACAAGGAGATATTGGCTCAAAAGCTTTCGAAGCTTAATAGCTCACAGCAGAGCATAGAGAGTATCCTTCTTGCAAGTTTCTCAACCCCCATTGACTTAGGTCCTGTTTGGATTGGGGGGCAAATGTTTTGCCCCCGTCACATCGAATCTTCCGTCCCTAATTTGGTCTATTTAAAAATATACTAATTAAAAAAGTAATTTGTCAGCCGGAGGCAACTTCGCGAGACGAATCTTTTAATATAAATTAGTTCATGTTTTGACAATGTTGTGCTACATTAAACATTTGTTAATTCTAGATTAACTTAGCTTAATAGAATCGTCTTGTAATTAGTTTTATAAGTAGTCTATTTTTAATACACTAAACTAGTGCCGAAAGATTTGATGTGACACGGCAAATAAATTTCCCACGGAACCAAACACGCCCTAAGCGGTTTTTTTTCTGCATGAAGTATTTTTTTTTTAATTTTAACTTCTCATATGAGTTATTTTCATTTTTTATTGGCTCGTATAGTTCTGTGGTTTGCAAAGTGGCACATCATAGTCATAGCTTAAGATCACTGGAAAAAAAAGTAGTTTTGTTGTCTTAACATTCCAGATCACCGTGTCAATAATTCCCATTCTGTTGATGACCTTTCATGCTTCATTGCGACCAGTTTGTAGCATTATGCTAGTCTTCACTGCTCCCTGCTCAAGATTGCTACCTACTATTGCTGACTGATTATTTTCTCATGTGCTACATTATTATCAATTCACATTATGTCATCCTTAACAAAAGAAAAGCTTTGTCACATTGGTGTGTCTTTCATCATCGTTATTGCCAACTAGTTGTACAAGCATGGGATAGCGAGTTCCATGCAGCTCTTGGAGACAGGAGGGTATCTTTGCTGTACCTTGCAAATGATATTATGCAGAATAGCAGAAAAGATGGTAATGGATACATAACTGAATTCATGAGGGTCATCCCTGCTGCCTTGAATGAAGTGTTGACTGTCAAAGATGATTTTGGGAGGAATGTCCCAAAAAGACTGGTATGTTGTACATATTGTCGATATCTATATTCATGCAACTGCATTATTACTCATGTTGTTCAAATTGTGGTTTTAGTTATCATCACAACCAATATGCTAACAACTTTAGGGGTAAGGTTATTAGAATGGTAACAACAAGCTTACCACTTGATATTTTTATTCAAGGTACTCTTTGGGCACAAGATATACATAGCATGTGAGGGTTCATTAGTAGTATTTCTGGCATCTAGGAATGGGTGCAAAAAAACAATCATGTTCCTGCCTTCACTCCTCTCAATCACTTTGTTTCTCTTAAAGCAATGGGGCTTGTGGTGCTTGTGTCACATACTGGTGATGAAGAAAGGTGATGTAAAGTATGGAGAACATGAGAGCCCGCTCTTCACCTTAACTTTGTTGGCATGTCGTTGATTCAAAAGTTGGCTTATCCATTGTCATCTCTGCCATTGTGTTTTGGGACTCATGTCAAGATACTTTGGCAAAGCATGGTGCTAACAATATGAGCAAGGCCGACAGTGGTTGGTGGATTTTTTTGGGGGAGGGCAACATAACTCTCTCCCTTCCTCCCACCTCTCTTCCTCGCTCTCAATCCCTCACTCGTTCGTTGGTGTATGTTGTTGAAAAGATGGTCATAGGAAGCATGCCTTGATAGAGGCAGAAGGGACGAAGGGCATCACACCACAAAACCCACGTAACAATGGCCTATCAGTGGGCTCACGGACAAACCCTTTGCATACTAGTGTTTAATGCCCTAGGTTTGTTGTCTCCATAACTTGGATGACGTGGATCGATGTTTGGGATGACATCTTGAATGTTGCCATGATAGAGCTGTACAAGTTGTGCACTTGGATGTCTCCATGCTGGTGGTGCACAATGATCAAGATTGGGTAGGCGCGCTCAGTGGAGTAAGGATTGGCAGCGGTGGCAGGATATCCTGTTGTGTATGGCGGTGTGAGATCTCGGTTCTTAGTGTCGACATCACGCATCGTGATTAGCTAGTGTTGAGCCCAACAAACTCAAGTGTTGCTTGGAGTACTTATATGTAGGACATGCAAAGGCTAGATGGCAAGCTTATTTATTTAGAAGAAAGCGAAGGAGACGAAGGAGTGTTTAGTGCTATTGCTCCTTTTTTTACTAGATTTGTTTGTAGAATGATCCACAACTTATATTTTGATTGGTTGTTAATTTGTTCGATAGGCTTGCAGACGATGCGAGTAATTACAAGAACCTGCTAAACCTGCCCTGCAAAATCATGTTTGTGGCTCATGTGGACTAGCTACAATTGTTTTGCGGGTCGAACTACCAAACCTGCAAGTGTCTGCTTTGGTCCCCAAATGGCTATTCTCAGTGATTAGAAAGCCTCTATTGATGTCCGCTTCACCAACCTAGTTCCGACTCTGATCAACACGCTGGTCAACCGTAGTATCAACGATGCTTGCCGAGCTGCTTCAAACCAACGTAGGAGCATGCACACAAGAGCATGGAAGCTGAATTCTTTCGTAGCTTGTTGAAATGCATTGTGATCTTGCTGATGGCGGGCATCATGAGGCAGGCGAGGCACTCAGGGAGTCAGGTGTCTTCTATAGCGAGTGTTTGCGTCGACAAGGCAACACACGTTGCCACTAGCACACATCAAGAAGATCATGAAGTGCTCCATGGGGGAGACCGCAGACGACTCGACAGGATGATCTCAGGTGATTTCCCCGTGATGTTCTCCAAAGCCATCGTTGAGTTCCCATGCTGCACTTGGGTGGCCATGCTGTCCAGAGCATTCATAACACCAACCTGTTTGACTTCCTCATCCATGTCAAAATGGACAAAAGGATCGACAGGTATGATGGTGGCAAGCTGGGTGAGCTGAGAATAACTTTCGTGCGGACAATATGTGGGTTGTCGCAAATTCTGCAAAATACTAGCGGTTGCATGCGGATTTGTCTCAATTCCCGTGAGGGCTCTAGTGGCTTGTGTGGACACTTGGCGGATAGCCGCGGACGAGCCTGCCTGCAATGCTATTGTTTGATGAATCCAATTGAGGCATGTTTCCCTATGTAATCTTGTAAATATTTGAACCTCGTTGAGGATTGATCGTCAAATCGTTGTCAAAATAAAATTTGATTCATGTGCCAGAACATGCTACAAATGGTAGTTTGGATTTCCATTTTGACCTTGTATTGACCTAGCAACATGTAATATGTATGCTCTCATTTTTTCTTGGAAATGCAGGAGAGCTGCACATCATTATATTAAGATGATGAAAAAGAGGGACAAGTGCCCATTCAACACAAAAAAACTCACAATCCCCCCCTTAGGAACACTCGTGCCTGCGAAAGAAACTACAGACTACCAAACAACCAAAAGACAAGTAGCTAACCACCCAGAACAATGGCAACTGGGAGGGATAAACATCGAGCTTTTGCCAACGATCATGCCTTTCCCTCTTCTTCATCTACATCAAGTGCTCCTGCATTATTTGGGGCAATAGGTATGCTCTCATGGATTGCTATATCTGTGTGCATGTGACACAACTTGTCCATTGTTCAAACAATTATTTTTTTGCACATCCTTTGAAGGAACCATACGCCTACACTTGGAGTAATATGTTGTCTACAATGTACAATTTTCTCGTTCATTGTTAATTGAGATGCTTGATCTATCACATTACTTGTCCATGTGCCAATTTATGCGCAAAACTTTGGTTGATGAATGAAGACTGTAGCATATCTATTTCAAGCTTGCAAAGTGTCCATTCAATATAGTGGAATTTCCCCTTTCATCAAATGTCCAATAAGTCATGAATTGCAAGCACTAATCTTGGTGTGCCATTTCTCTATAAGATCTTTTCCATCTTTATAATGATTTTGGCTAGGATTGGTACAATCAGAGCTAAGAAAGATCTCTTAGGTGTTGTCGAGGGCCAAGTGCCAGCTATGGTATTGTTGTGAGCCACGACTTCGACATGCAAGGCTACGTAAGGGTGTGCTTCACCTGTGAACGCTACAACCCAATCCCGGAACCAATGTGGTCTGATGTCACGATGGACTTCATCGAGTGTCTTCCCAAGGTCGATGGAAAATCATTGATCCTCAACCGTGATTGGTCAAAGACTTCCCAAGGTTGGTCGCAGATAAGTGGTCCTTAACCGCGATTAAGTAGAGATGGTGGCCTCTTCTTCTCCGCCGAGGTTATCTGCTTCCATAGCATCCGATCTTCCATTGTATGGGATAGACCTTGTTGTCACTTCAACTTTTTCGAAAGGTGTCCGATGCATTCGGCTCCAAGCTTCAAATGAGCTCTGAGGCAACTAACAAGGTAATCACCATTTACTTGCTATCTATGACAGGTGATCTTCCTTGATATTGGGTAAAGTGGCTCCCTTGGGCTCAATTCATCTACAACAATTCCTAGCACTCGACGCTTCGTGACACGAGGTTCTGGATGTCAGTTCACTTCTACGAATCAGGCATTGTGCTGTCTTGGCACCCCATGCCATGCAGGAGTGTGACAAGTTCCTCATCAACATCCATAGTTGTCTCGAGCAAGTTTAGCACAATGTCAAGTGCAGTTATGACTATGGCCATCATGCGGCATCTTTTGCTGTCGGGGATTGGGTGTGACTTCGCCTTTGACATCACTCACTTGTAGCGGTGGCAACAATGGCGTGTCCACCACAAAGAGCGCATGAAGGGAAGGTGCCAAGCAATTGATGGTGTCAAGACGCCCGCGCGCGTGTGTGTGTCCACCTGCGTGTGGAGGGTATCCAAGTGGAGCCTATCGACAATGTAAAACCAACTAGGCACTTGTAAGAGGCAAGAAAAGCTAGAATTGAGTAAAACTCAAATAGGATTAAAGGAGACTTCCTCCTACCCAACTTATCATGTTTGATCCTTGCTACGATTATTCACGTAGACGACAAATCCCCGTCGGCCACGGGTGTTACAACACTCTTGTCTTCTACGATTGCTAAGGGAAAACTCCAACTTTGCTTCTTTGGCCCACATATAGGATCAACACTCAAATTTGCTCGATGGCTTTCAAACTTGAGCTCCCCCCACCCAAGAATTTCTTGGGTGATCCTCCTTAATGCAGTGGGATTCCCATTACCATTGCTCCACCTTGGCGCGGCCTCTGTGTTCATGAACGAGCAATGGAAACATGTTTGACTTGTGGTGTTTGCCCACTATTGAACAAGTGTAAGGACCAATCTGACTGCACGTTGTGGGAAAATCTGGCTCCTAGCTCTACGACAAGGGAGGGAGTGATGTTATGTGGGACCACACCTATAGTTGGCGCAAGAAGAAAGAGTAGGAGAATCATGAAGGATCAGAGGAGTTGATCCAAGCACTAGAAGGAAGGCACCATCACTAAGGCTTGCCATTTGCTATTGATCTGTATTAGGATAATTGTTTGGAATGTAAACACATTCTACTTTTGGTTATAAGATCTTGTATCTAAAGGAGCATTATCAATTGGATAAGGCAAGCAAATAATTATTCCTAATTCCCCTCCCATCTCTGTGAGCTCTTCCTTTGTTAGTTCCGAGGAAGCAAGGCAAGAATATCACCGTCCCGTCAAGCACCTTCACTAGCCACTCTCACAACAGACAAACATCCACAACTACAAACTGCTCAACCTTTTCCATATAATGAATATGCCATCCTTTGGTTTGCACCTGTTTGCTTGTGCATTGTATGTAGCGACATGTGCACATTGTCAAGTGGAAAACATGAAGCAAAGTATGGTCAAACACCCACAACTACAAACCTCTCAACATTTTCCATATAATGAATATGTCATCCTTTGGTTTGCACCTGTTTGCTTGTGCATTGTATGTAGCGACATGTGCACATTGTCAAGTGGAAAACATGAAGCAAAGTATGGTTCATGAGTCAATATACTAATAGATGCACCTAAAATTTAGAATGAGGAAACAACATACCACAACATGACAAGCTGATCACTCGGTGAACAAACTTTTCGTCGATAGACAAGGGCACTGTGGAGAACAAGTGTCTCTTTGGTTGCTATCCTCTCCACTAAAATCCTAATTCCCATACCTCTACTTTCTCCCTTGCACACTCATTGACTACGAGTCTACGCCATATCAATCTGGTATCAGACCACAACTGGGCCATCGACGACCATGTGCGGCCCTAGTAATGATCCTGATGCCATCATGGCCAAAGTGGATCGCATGTTGGCGTAGCTAACCACGATGAACAACCGCCTGGACAGCCATGATCGCCGGATCACACGCACCGAAAAGTTCAAGATGGGCGGCGACGGCGAGGTAGACGAAGGTGGTGTTGATAAGACTCCATCAGTGTCCCTACGACATCTCTATCGGGGTGGCAGCGACAATGGATCTCACCGCTACTACTGTGATAACTACGACAACGATGGCCATGACCGCCATTAGTGCCACTCGGAGCTCAAATTTCCGAGCTACGATGGTGAGTCCGATCGCTTGCCTTGCTCAACAAGTGCGACAACTTTTTTTTTTTGGCTTCTCTTCACCTCAACGGTGCAGCGGGGGAATGATACTACCATATGTAATGCAGTTTTGAGATCGTGTCGTGGTTACGCTTCGTTGAGTACGTGAACCTATGCTTTGGGCCATCCATCCCCTCAAACGCTTTGGGTGAGATCAAGGCCCTCCAGTGTACGAGGTCGGTGGAGGACTGCTGGGTACTGGCGCCAGTTGCTTGCTGCGAGAGCCTCACACCACAATATCTATCATCAGCGCTGGTCTAGGGCAGCTGCTGTGCTTTGATGCACCACTTTAAAAAAAGGAATGAAACTATCCCTTTGCCATCATATTGCGGTCCCTCTTAGACATGAGTTTCTTGTTTTGTTCCTTAGTTATGTCCATACTTCTCTGTGCTTCCTTTTGGAAAGGCTGATGTTAAGCTTCCTCAAAGCACTGTTTGATTTGCCCTAGTGAACTGTTGAGGTGCAATTGTGCAAGTTAGCATCAGTAGATCAGTGCGACCTAGTATACATTAGCTTGCACGTTAACACCTATCCTACTTTCTGCATTATTTTGTCTTACACTTTAGTATAAATTAGCTTGCACGTTATCACATATCCTACTTTCTGCATTATTTTGTCTTGCACTTGCCCTGGTGAATCCTTGTGCAAAAAACAGAAAGTGGTTGCATACTCATGTAAGTCTTAGCTCCATAATAAGTTAATCACTTGGGATGATAACCTATGGGTTTATACCTTGCTTTCCAAGTTACGACAGATAATTTTTTGTTTCATCTCTTAATATTTTTTTTCTCAATGTTACAGATTGACATATGGGAAGACCGTAAAATATTTGATACTCAGGCACAAAGCCTCAAAGATGACTTTTTCAGGAGGTTAAAGGACATTAGAAACAAGTTGGTAAGTGAGTTGATTTATTTCTACTTTATGATCATCTGACCTCCATTGAGGTGTACAATCATGGTTTCCATATGGACAGAAAAATACGGGCAGTGAGCTGCTGGAGAAGCTTGTCTCTAGCTACAAACATGTCCTGAATGCTCCTATGGATGAGGATAATCTGATGCGAAAATGCCAAGCAGCTCTTATCAATTTCGATGAACTCAATAAAAACTATGGAAATAACTCCGTTTTAGGTAAGCCATATGTTTTCAAAGGATATTCTCACATGTCCTGTTATTATTTACTAGTTAATGTGTAGCTCATATCATGCAGAAACTAGTGATTATGTGGAGTTGTAGTTTGGTACTTTGGTCTGCAAGTTCTTCACCTCTGAGTTATGGCTCGCCACAGCTGCAGGGATTCCACAAAACCAACAAACTACCATGGCCCCAAGCCTTAACACATTGATGTTGATCTGGGCATGGGTTTTTTGTACCTAGGTTGATGTAGCTAATGTGCAAATGGTTTGCATCACAACTGTGTTGCAACTTAAAGATCCTTGAGCCTAGATAGTTTGTATAAAGAGATCACTGACCTTCAAAACCCTCATCTCCATCTTTAGCAAGTCTGCAAGAGGAGGTTCAGTGACTAGATTTATTGTGTTTCAGCCCTATGCCCTGATGTCTTTGTCAATGGGACTTCTGAGCAATTTCTACCTTGAGTTGCCTCACATAGTCACAACAGACACAACAATTGCATTCTTCCATTGCTTCGTTTCTTCAGCCTTGGCTTATTTCAGGGGTTGATGGTGTCATGGTTTTTCTTCTGAAACATGGGCAGCAAGCAAAAGGACCTATGCTTTTGATGACCCTTTCGTACTCACTGTTGGTTTATAAGGGCTATCACTAACAACTTCAAGCTTAGCTTTGTAACCATAATGAATGGCCCCCTTGTCTTTTGAGGGCATACACTAAATAAAATGTAAATAAGTGAAATTGAATATCAAATGCCACATGGTGTGCTATGGAGAATTGATTCGTAGCCTCATAGGTGGGCTTGGCACAACCCAATTGTTGTCCCAACCTCAGTCCAACCAGCTTAGATCCAGCTAATTTTAATGAGGTTGCAAGGTAATAACTAGATTGATCGTCTTTGTGCTGTAGCTTGAATTTTCTGTTGCGTATTGGCAGGTAGCAGCAATCGACTGGGCTTTATGCAGGAGCTGCAGGAACAACATAGCATTCTCAGAAACTCCATTGAACAACTCAAAATGTCAGAATCACTCAGGGCCACTCTGATTTCTCATTTGAAGGAAGCGCTGAATGAGCAGGTGCTGACGCAAACGCAAATAACTCTAATTTCTGTTTTATTTGTTAATGGAACTTCCAGTGCTTACAGCAACTGTTTTATTTTCAGGAGCTCAAAGTGGAACAAGTTAGAAGCCAGCTTCAGGTAGTTTCCTTCAACCAGCATTGCTGTTTCTTCTGATCAAAGTTCACTTTGTGGATTCCTAACCACAATACACCTTATAGAGTTTTTTTTCATTGCTATGTCACTTATGCTTCTCAATGAATAGAACTTTTGTATTGTGTTCGCGAACTATTATGTTTTGGGGCCCTCTGTTTGGGTTTAATGAGACTTGATTCACCTTAATAAAATGGTCGCAATCTACTTAGAGGCAGGACCGACTTCTACCTGTAACCTTTGGATCTAACAGTCACGTCTCTTTATGTTAGGGAAAGAAGCATTTTACCAGATTACTAACGCTTTTCCATCATGAATCAGGCAGCTCAGCCCGATTTAAGAGAGCTGCTGAGCTCTGTGTGGGGCTTGGAAGCAACATGGAAAGGCATCAGCCATCAAATCAAGGGCATAAGAGGTCCAGCCTCTCTGGTCCACTTACTACAGTTGCTCCAGAAGCTGCGAAATCTCTTCAAAAGGGACAATCAAGTGCAGTGTTGTATTCACAGGAGGGAAATGGTGTTGAGCACAACATGACAGAGACAAAGCTTACTGCAGGTGCTGCTTCAGACAATATATGTGGTGGTGCTTTGTCTTCACGAGTCAATGGGGGCAACAACATGCTGAAAATAGAAGAGCACACTTCTGGTGACAAGAGGCAGAAGCTAGAGGATGGCACACATATTTCTCAGCATCAATCAGGGTCACCACCGCCGCCGCCACCCCCATTCCCTCACCCTGATGCATTTAAACCACCACCACCTGAGTATTCTTCATCACCAGAATCTAGCCCACGACTGCTGCCGTTAACTTCACCGCCACCCCATATAATCCCCCCACTGCCACTGCTCGCAATGCCACCCCAAATGATCTCACATCTACCACCTCCAGCTGGTACATTTGTACCTTTTCCTGCTGGACCACCTGGTCCAATGTATGGCACTTACCCACCTTTTACTCCTGTGGTCAACTTTCCCATGACCAGCCAACCTGGTTTCCCTAGTCCAAACCCGCCTCCACCTTTTCAAGGATTAGCGGGTACATTCTATGGCCCTCAGTTCCCCACCGCACCCCCACCAGGAGACAGGAGATAAGAAGTAACTTACCTGCAGATTTGTAGTGCCAGCAGCTTTGGCAAGTATAATACTAGTTTTTTTTTCAACAGAGGATATGACTGGGGATGCATCATCATATGTTGTGGAGCTCAGAAGAGTGTTCTATTGTTGTACATTTAGCCAGACAGCGCACATCAGTTAATTTTCTGAACTAGTTCGGGTCTTGGTCCTGGAGTAGAAGTGTAGAACCTGTAGATTTCGACTGCTAGTGGGAATTTGGAATTCTGAGAGCCGAGAGCAAATGCCTCCGACAGTTTAATAATTGACTGATCTACTAGTTCTGGTCTTAGTGATGGAGTAAAAACTGTAGATTCCGACAGCTTAGAGAGAAAATATGGAACCCAATAGCCAAAGACAAATGTTGTAGCATGGCATGTTGTAAGTCATCACAATTGTGCTATTTTCTAGATCATCCAAGAACATGTAGATGTTCTTGTGATGTTTTGAGCGTGTAATTCTGTTGTTTGGTGTAAGATATGACTTCAGCTGCTGTCGATGGTTGAATCTTTTGCTCTGTTCTTAATTATCCTTATGCTCTCAGCTATTCTAGTGCCAATACCTTTTGCGTCTACTTTCGCATGTGTAATGTGTTCCCAAGCAATCTAGTGGTCTGCCTTGGTCTCCATGTGTATAAGAAACCTGTATCATATTCTGGCGCTTCACTGCTTCCAGTGCTTCGGCATTGTTTCTCTCCTGCTGGCTGCTGCAATGAGGTGAGGATCTTTCAAGCACAGCTGGCTATTGTTACCTGCCGATCTCTTGATCAGAAACTTTTTTTTTCTGGGTGCAGATTGTCTATGGTTTATTTGTGGTTGTACTGCCTTGGATGGTTGATATTGGCATCATGTCAAGTCTTTGTGAAGCACCACCAATCTCGAGAGTGTCGCATGGCTGATTTGCCGGCTATAAGTCAGTGATAAATAGTCCTGGTGTCATGTGGTTCAATAATACAGGACCAAAGTCTGCAATTTTCATGGTCAGATTATGCGTGCGATTCCTTTTGCACCCATCTAGCCATGTGTAGTCTAGCTGAAGATACCTTTTGTTTACACAGGGACAGGGGAACAACAAGCAACAGTGAGTAATTATTTGCTATTGCTAAGAACTAATATTATTGAAGTGTAATGTGGACTGAATCGTACTATTTGCTATTGCTAAGAGCTAATTAATATTATCGAAGAAGTTAACTTCAAGCTAGCTACTGATCGACTTGTATCATTGCGTGGGTGTCCTAAGCCATTCGTCCGTAGCCTTGCGCTCAGACCCTGTAGAGCCAATGCAGTCATACAGAGCCGTGTTGCCCAATATGACAGCGGATCGCCTCGCGTCTTTGTCGAGTGCCGACATACATAGAACCATGTCACCCCATAGGCCAGTAACCATCGAAATCATACGGAGAAAAAGAAAAGACTTAATTTCACACAATGCTGTAAGCTTGCTAGGTCACTAGGTGGCAGCATGGGCCTGGACGTGCCTGTTCGTGGGCACACTCTACACCCTTGGGCTTTTGACCTTGAGAGCGCTTGGCGGTCCCGTCAGGACTCAGATCACTCGCAAAGTCGTGAATCCTAGAACCCCAATAATTTGCGATTCCGATCCTGGGAAAGCAACGCGACGCGACACGGTCCGCCCGGTTGCTTTTCCTGCCACGAAGCTGCTCCCTCGGACGCATTTTCGCCCCTTGTGTTTGGGTTCCAGTTTTGGCTCCATAATTGTCTGTCACGCGAACAGAATCTCAGCGCTGCACTCTTGCTGCTGTGTTTTTTTTTCATGTCCCCCTGGGCCCCGCTATATACACGAAAATGAGGCACGATAGATCTCGAGACTTTAAAATGACGAAAGGTTCACGACAACATGGTCTCTCTCTATATATGATGTCAGAGTCAGCATCAGATCGAGGCCCATGCCGTATACTGCGACTGCCTCCCGGCTCCCAACACGAATGCGTACATCATTTAACTTTGTATGTACTGCCTTTCACGGTTGATTTCTTCTGTAACATATCTCTCAAGAACTATGATATTAGAACATTACATACAATGACATATATAAATACAAGACACGAACACGTTCAAAAGGCTGGGTCGAAAGAATATCAAGATTAAAGAAGTCATCGTAGACACCTTATTATATCAACGGACATTTTCACATCACTTAAAGAAAAACACGTACTATCAGATCCTGCAAACCCTAATCAGGTGGAGAGGAGGCTGGACTGTATGACACATATCTACCTGCTTTGGATTGTACAGTATTTGACAATAGTATAGATCGGGTGACAATGGTGGCAATTGTAAGACTTGGTCAATCAGGATATACTGTCTTCTTTGAATTGTATTTGACAATAAGATAGAATCGGGGATGACAATGATGACAATTGTAAGACTTGGTGAATCAGGATATACTGTCTTTGATTGGCCGTCCAACACCGTGGTGGTGACCATGTGACATAGGGAGACTGTGACTCCATTGCCTTTGGTTGAACAAGCACCATGATCGGAGCAGACTTGGTGACAAGGAGCGCACTTTAGTGGAGCTCCAACCTAAAATAGGGATGTGATTTAGCAATGAATTGAATAGATATCATAGTTTATATATCGTGGCATCTTTTAAAGTTTACCTTCACTATTCTATCTTTTTACTTACCTTGTTTATAGCTTTGGCTTATGTTTTAATAATACTATAAATATTAATATGTTTATTTAAAATTGTTTCTCAGAAAACGAAAACGATAATTGTATAGCCTAAGGATATATTTGGATCATGCATGTTTTGAGATCTAGATTTCAAGAACTCTTGGTGCTCGAAACAATCTAGGTTTTGATGCCTTTTAAAATTAATCCAAAAGCTACCCTGGCCTTTTCTAGTATGCTGCACGCCTGCACCACAGTTTGCACTACGTCAAAAATGATTTTGCGCAGCGTTGCCAAAAAGGCCATCGTGACGGACATCAATTTTAGCCCGCTGCGATAAATCACACGATTTACCACAGCGGACATTTTTTATTTACCGCGGCGGACACTTTTGCCCGCTGCGGTAAATCGATTTACCGCAGCGGGCTTCTTAAGATGTCCGCCACGGAAAATACTCTATTTACCGTGGCAGACGTGTTAAGAAGCCCGCTGCGATAAATAGATTTATCGCAACGGACGTTCTATAAAGCCCGCTACGGTAAATAGAGGCCCAGCCCAAACATAGGTGAGCCCAATAACACGTCTCCATATAAATTCAAAGCTCTAGGGTTTCATCCACTCTCGTCCCACCCGGCCTCCACCGTACTCGACCGCCGCCTCCCGACCCATCCTCCTCCTCCCATCGTCGCATCGGCGGTCGTCATCCTCGCCCCCATCCTCCTCCCATCCCCGCCCCCATCCTCGCCCCCATCCTCCCCGCGTCTATCGTCGTCGCCCCCATCCTCCTCCCCAGAATCCTCCGACCCGGTCCGCACTCCTGCGCCTGGCAGCGGCGGCGGATCTGAGTATAGCAGCTGCCCTTCACCCGTGCCGCGTGGAGCTCGGCCATGACGGCGTCTCGGGCGTGCTGGCCACGGCGGAACGGGAACTCTTCCTCGCGTCGCTCGCCACCAGGGGGTGCACGCTGCAGCCCATGGCCGTCGGCACGTGGGGCTTCGCGCTCCTCTTCGCAGCACATCGGCGCGGGCCCGGGGCCGTGGAGGCGCGTACGCTGGGTCGCGGCGGCGCTGGGCTCAGTGGGCTTGTCGATAGGCTCAGCGGGCTTCTAGGGTTTTTTCTTTTTTTTGGAAGGATTAACCGCAGCGGGCTTCTTATGTTGCCCGCTGCGGTTAATCGGTTTTTTTTGCAACGGGCATTTGCGACCGCCACGGTAAACAGTACATTTACCGTGACCGTATCATCGCAGCGGACGCGATTGCCCGCTGCGAAAAACGGATTTTGACCGATACGCAAAATCCGTTTTGATGTAGTGTTGTGACCTGACATGGCAGGTTGTGTAGGTCTGGTCGCTTTACATTTTCACGAGCTTGAGGTAAATCCGAACGAACACGTTGTAATCACAATAATATTCGATTAGTGTGCGTCGGCGGCGGCCGCATGAACGAAAGTAGCGGACTATTTTTTTCCTTGTCCTGTCATTATATATATATATATATATATATATATATATATATATATATATATATATATATATCCTCTACAGTTTTATTAATCATCATTTCATCCCGATTTGCGCTTGCCGCATATTTGACTGTCATACCCAACGCAAATTCAAAGACAACGATGTCGAAGATGCAAGATGCACACACACACATGCATCTAGTACGATCTGCACCTGTAGTTTTCACAGAACGAACGAGCATATATCAATCAATCTAGCTGCAATTGTACGCATTAAATATTCAACGCTGGCGCTGTCTACAAACTCAGCACGCTTCCATGGCCACATTTCAGACTTGGATCAGACATTCAGACCACGATTGTTCATCACGTACAGTAAGTACCAGCTAGCGCAGCTCTGCATGGCTAGCTTGCTCAAGGGATTAGTATTTGAACAGGAAGCTGCGGCGGTTTTTCCGGCCGCCGCCGGCCGGCCGGTCACCAGCAGCAGCCGTGCGCTCCGCCGCCGCCGCGCCTAGCTAGCCCAAACTATAGCGCCGCCGCCCCCATCTGCATCACGCCTCAAGAGCCAGACTGATAGGTAGATGAACCCAACATTTTTCAGCCACGCTGACCGGCCGTTGGCATTCTCCGGCCGATCCACAGCAAGCACAGTAGAATAACTGCTAGCTGCATTGTATTTGTATACGCGATGTAGACACGAGGAGAAAACCTAGCAAATTAGATACAGGACGGGACTAGGAAGTGGTATACTGACATACTGTACACATTAGACTGCAGCGAGCGAGAGCTTGATCCATCTACGACTATTCTTCGAAGAAACGATGGATCGGAGGGTCCATGTCATTTTCTGGTCCCAATAATAAAATATTAAAGGTCTTGAGTACGATCGAGGTTCATTCGGGTATATATCGGCCTGTCTGAATTCACACACTGAATTTTGGAAAGCATACAGTTCTCAAGGTTTCGTACTCAAAGCGAATGAAGGCGAGCGAACAAACATAATTTTCTTACCATTAATAACTAGCTAGAAGTCTTGAAATAGTCTCCATGTCAAGCCTCGTGAAATGTCATCATTAACAATAATAACCTTTTTTTAAAAAAAAAATTCATATGGCTGCCTTTATATAAAAAAAACATAAGTAACCTCCCACTCTTTTGTTTTGTTTATTACCTACCTTTATGAAAAATAAATAGAGGTGCAATGCAAAGAATAGAGAAAGACAAGTAAATGACCATCAATTAAATTAATCAGTTGGTTGTATTTCGTCTCAGATTGATTTTTTAGATAATGGAAACAAAAAATTCCGACTTCATCTTTCCTCTAAGAGGAAAAATCAGACCGCTTATTACAAACACAAGAAAGAGAAAAAACGGTGAACCAATCCTAATGTTCAAGACGATAAGAAAAAACTCCATCCATAAGAAATAAACATAAATATTACGGTAGACTCTAAAAGCCTGCATCTCTCCACAATTGAAGTCTTGTGGTTCTCCAAGCGCCGTAATTGAGTCCAATATGCCCCCGGTACAGTACCTACAAAAAACATTAATTTTGGCATTTGTTAAAAACAAATCATTCCATGTACACAGGGTCGGTGCTCCTATCAAAACAAACAAATTGTGTTTACGTAGACCCAATTTGGACCACCCCAAACAAGTGAGATACACTTGTCGTAGGAGTAATATCAAACACCCAATGAACCACAGGTCAGAGAAAACGAGCATAATGACAATCAAAGAAAATATGTTAGATGATTTCAAGTTTATTAAAAAACAATAAACTTTACTACCATTCTAATTCTTTCTCGTTAGATTATCCTTTGTTAAAATGACCCCCTTTTTTTAGGAACCATATGAATATTTTGTTCTTTAAGGGTATTTTCATACCCAGATCTCTACGTGACTTTCAAACCATTGTTAACAAAGAACTTATACATAGAATTCACAGAAAAGGACCTATTTTTATGCAAACCCAAATAAACCTACCCGACATATTGTTGAGCGTAACATGCATAATACAACTACTAGGATATGCCATTCTGTTAATTTTGTTCCCACTAGAGCTCTCCTAAAGGACACATTTAGAGAAGCAGGTTGCAGAACCTCGACTCTCGTTGCTTGTTTTTTGTGCACCACATTGCAAATGTTTGGATATTTGGTTCTAATTAAAAGCTTGATGTCCTAACTATTTATCTTTCCAAAACCTGATTTGCACATTATTACATACATACATTACCGGATTCGCCTGATTTGCCGAGTGCCCTGAGCACTCGCCACATGCTCTAAAACTCTCGGCAAAGGCTTTGTCGAGAGGGGCTCTCGGCAAAGGCCGGTCGGCAAAGTAGCCTTTGCCGAGAGCTATTTATCGGGCACTCGGCAAAGCCTTTGCCGAGAGCTTTTCCGGCTCTCGGTAGAGAAAAGTAACAAGACGACGTCGTCCGTCGCCGTCCCTCTTCACGGGTTTTGTGCCGAGAGCCCTCTGACATGGCTCTCGGCAAAAGGGAATTATGTGCTGAGAGCCCTCTGACATGGCTCTCGGCAAAACATATATATTCATTTTTTTTGGGAAATTCTGTGCCGAGATCCATGATCATATATAGTCATCACATATGATATCCCGCACATATGATCATATGTGATGACATGAGATGTATAGTTTTCTTCAATCCTACGTCACCAACGTTTCGAAATCGTTTCAATTTTATTTCCAAGCCTACACATGTGATATCAAGTCCACTCAACAAGTTTTGTGATTTTTGGAATTCGTTTGTATTTTATACAATTTTAAAAACAAGTCACACACAAGTTGTTGGTCAAGTTTGGTGAATAAGATGTTTAAAATTTCGCGCCTGTCCTTGGATACCGTACCGACTCAAAGTGCACTACAAACCACGAATATCATTTTTTCAGTCATCAAATTCCATTATTCGATGCACCTGCAGTTCAAAGTTGTTTTTTAAAAAATATCATTTTAAATAAAAAAACCAAAAAAATATAGAAAAACTACTAAAAAATATACCAAATTCTAAGATGAGGTCACTAGCAATGTAAGAAGCAAGCAAAAAAATGAGTGGAAAAAAGAAAAAAAAATTCAAATTCTTTGACGAGAGTAACCCTAAAGCTCTCGACAAAGAAGATCTGTTGAGAGCCTGCGGCGTGGCTCTCGGCAAAGAAATTGTAAGGGAGAATGGCAACACGTCGTTCAAAAGATTTGCCGAGAGCTTGACGTTCGACTCTCGGCAAAGGATAACGGAGGAGGCTGCCGTTTCGTTTGCCGAGAGGAATTTTTTGCCGACGGCCTAGCTCTCGGCAAAGAGAATTCTTTGCCGAGAGTTTTCCTGTGCCGAGAGCCGGCTCTCGTCACCGTGTTTTCTGTCGAGTACTGTATGGTGCCGAGAGCAGCTCTCGGCAAAGAATTTTGTGCCGAGTGCCCGATAAAAAGCTCTCGGCAAAGCCTCGGGCACTCGGCAAACGACATGTTTCCGGTAGTGATATGTGAAGAATCATGGACCCTTGTGTTTAGGCGATTAACGACAATGCTAGGTCACTATGACTAATGTGTGTTTTGCAGAGGCAAAGTCATTTGTGTTAGGTCATTAGTGATACAATTTGAATGTGTTTAATGGATATTCTGCCCCCAAGATGGAAATCGTTTCGGTTGCAAAGGATGATGATACAAGTTGAAGACTAGGCTAGTTCTTAGTGCCATAAGGTTGAGAAGGGCACTAAGTATAGCTAGGGTTTTGTTTTTCCTTTGACCGTACTATAAAGGGGGGTATGAGATTAGTAGCTTGACCTAGGAGAGTTTAGGAGAGTGGGTATATGCACACTTGTCATAACTAGTCCTAGAGACCTTGCTTTCATCCCTTGGTTAACCTTAGAAATGGTAGGAGCAAAATCCCTTGAGAGATCTCAGCGAAAACAGTTGAAATAGGGGGAGAAAGAGGCTCCGGACCAGTCTGCCAAGTAGGCGTCGGACCAAGGAGAGTGGTCCGACGGTCCCTGACTTAGGCAAAAGTCCAGCTCGAGAAGCTCCGGACCACCTGTCTGGAGAGCGTCGGACCATAGGAGAGTGGTCCGATGGCTCGTGTCAGAGAGAGAGCCTGAAAGAAGGCTCCGGACTAGTCCAACGGTGAGTCCGACGGTTAGTCCGATGTTTCAAGACAGGAGGCTGATTTCATACAGTAAGCTCCCTGGCTCCGGACTAGAGCGTCGGACCAGGGCTGCGGACCAAGGAGAGTGGTCTGGTAGTTCGAAGAAGAGAAAATGTTTTCACTCAGTGAGGACCCTGGCTCCGGACCAAAACGTCGGACCAGGGCGTCGGACCAAGCAGAGTAGTCCGACGGTGCCTGAATTTGAATTCAGAGTGAGCTCCGGACCAGTGTGCTTGGTCCGGTGGTGTGAGCTCCGGACTAGTCCGGTGGCTTCGCAGAGAAAAGAAAAAGCAAAAAACGACTAGTTTTGGAAGTGGGGACTATTTATAGTTGCCTCCTTCATCCTTAGGAGTACTCTTGGCCATTGTTTCAGCTGGTGACACCTTGAGAGAACCTTTGGAGAGCCAAGTGCCTAGAGAGGGAGATATTAGAGAGAGTTCATCTTGTTCTTCCCTCCTAGAGTGATTAGGAGTGACTTGTGTGCATCCATCCACCTTCCTAGCCTTGAGTTGGTCAAGTGAAGGTCTTGTGCTTGTTACTCTTGGTGTTCGACAGCGCCTAGAAGGTTTGGTGGTGTTCGGAGGAAGTGATCGCCGGAATATTGTCGGCGGCTCTTCTCCAAGCTTCTGTGATCGGTTGTGGGAATTCACCGAGCCGGAGTGGCGAAGAATCAGCCCGTAGAGAGCACTCTACCCTTGCGCGGGTAGAGGGGGAGCGATACCTTGCGAGGTGCTCCAACGAGGACTAGGGGGTGTGTCGACACCTCAATACCTCGGGAAAACATCGCTGCGTCACTGAGATTCTCTTTCCCTAGCTCTTTACTTTATTGCATTTACTTTGAGTTGTGTTCTTATCTTTCTACTAGAATTGCTTAGGTTGTTCTTAAATTCCATGAACTGCTACCGCTTTCTAGCTAGGACACATGGACGGTAGGCACTAGGGGGTGATTGGCATTTGATAGGTTTTCATATTTGCTTTAGAGATTTAAAACAAGCCCAATTCACCCCCCCCCTCTTGGGCATCTTGATCCTTTCAATTGGTATCAGAGCTTGGTTGCTCTAAATTAGGCTTCACCGCCTAGAGTAAGATGTCCCATGGGGATGGACCGCCACCCATGTTTGATGGGGATGACTTTCCTTATTGGAAAGTGCGGATGGAGGCCTACCTTGAGGCCGTGGATGTCGGTGTTCACAAAGCCGCCACCATAGGCGGATCGGTGTTCGCCGAGGATCCCTTCTTTGAGAAGAACAATGCTAAGGCAAAGAACATTCTTTTCCGTGGAATTTGCAAGGATGTGTTCAACCGTGTGTGGAATTGCACAACCGCGCATGAGATTTGGACAAACATTTGTGCTCTACACGAGGGCACCAAATGTGAAAGAGAAGAGCGCTATCACCTCATCATTGCTAAGATGAACTCTTTCACCATGCTATCTCATGAAAATGCTAATGAAATGTATTCTCGCTTGAATGTGCTTGTAGAGGAGTTAAATGGCCTTGGACTCACTCAAATGACACCGGCCGATGTGGTGCGCAAGATACTTTGTGTCTTACCAATAGACAAGTATAGCCACATCGTCACGGTCCTTCATCAAGGCAATCTCTCCGCAACTATACCAACACAAGTGTTGGGCAAGATCAATGCTCATGAGATGTACATGAAGATCAATGATGGAAGTTCATCCTCCTCCAAGAAGAAAGAGAAGGAGGAGAAGAAGGACTTGGCTCTCAAGGAATCTTCCAAGGAGAAGTGCAAGATTCAATATGTCATTGAGAGTGCAAGTGATGATGATGATGAAGAAGACAACATCGCTCTTATGGTGAAAAAGACCGCCAAGATGTTGAAGAGGCTAAACAAGAATGGATTCAAGTTTGACTCAAAGAATAAGAAATTCTTCACAAGCTCTTCAAGGAAGCCAATCTCCCAAATGAAGTGCTACAATTGTGGCACTCTTGGTCATCTAGCTCATGCTTGCCCTGAAGAGAAGAAAGACAAGTTCAAGAACAACAAGTTCAAGAACTTCAAGAAGAACAAGGATGGCAATGATGACTCAAGTGATGATGACAAGAAGCAAGACAAGCCATACAAGAAGAAGAAGAACTTCAACTTCCACAAGAAGAAGAAGGATGGCAAGGCTTACATTGTGGGTGATTGGCTCACCGATATTGATGATTCAAGTGACTCCTCTGATGATGAGAGTGAAGAAGAGAAGGTGGCCGCCTTGGTGATTTGTTCTTCTATTCCACCGCCACCTCCTCCTTCATCGTCGGGCTCATCCTCTACACACCTATGCCTTATGGCTAAAGGTGACAAGAAGGTACAAAAAGAGGATGATGGTGATGACCTCTCTAGTGATGATAGTGACGATGAAGAAGCACCTTCCTATGATGAACTAATTAAAATTTGCAACAAGTACGCTAGCATCATAAGGAAGTACAAGAGTAAAAATGACAAACTTCTTGAGATCAAAGAAAACTTGCATGATAAGCTTGACACCTTGTCTAGTGCTAATGATGATTTGAAGCTTGAGATTAATTCTCTCACATCTAGCACTAGGGAGCTCAAAGCCTCTCTTAAGCAAGCAAATGAGAAACATGATAAGCTTGAGAGGTCATCCCAAGAGCTCTACACAAGGTATAACTTGCTAAAAGATGACTACAACCAAGTGAAAAGTGATCATGTCACTCTAGTGGTAGCAAATGAATTGCTTACTCAAGATCTTACACATGTTGCTACTAACCCGTGTGCTAAGTGTGCAAGTGCTACCTCTTGTGAAATCGAGCTTGATGATGTGGCTCTTGACCAAAGTGCTAAGTGCAAGGGCAAGAGAGTTGTAGAAGCTGACAAGTATGATGATTATATGAAGATGAGGGAAGAGAACTCAAAGCTCAAGGAAGAGCTAATCAACCTCAAGGTAAACAAGCCTTCACCATCAAGCCGGCTCAAGAAGAAGACAAAGATGCTATCACTTTGATCAACTCTCTTAGAGAAGAAATTGCCAGGCTCAAGAATGACAAGACCAAACTTACAAGTGGCCTTGAAAAGTTCACCAAGGGCCACAATCTCCAAAGTGAGCTTCTAATGAGCACCGTCATGAAGAATGACAAGACCGGTATTGGGTTCAAGGAAAACCAAGTGGTGAAGGCCAAGGTCAAGATTGAAGCCAAGAACTACTACAAGAACAAGTACAATGGCTACAATCAAGAGAAGCCAAAGCCCAAGCCTAAGGGATGCTTTGGATGTGGACAAATTGGTCACTTTGAGTTTCAATGCAAGACTCCACTTCCCAAGACCTTGCCCAAGTACACTAGGCCATTTGCTCATGATGCTCACTATGTCATCAACAAAGATTCCAAGGGTAGACCACTTGTGGTGTTCCTTGGACCGCCAATGAAGAACAAGCCTAGGGTTCTTTGGGTTGCTAAGGAGTTGGTTGACAAGAAAATGGGACCCCGCACTAAGGGGGTTCCCAAACAACAAGCTTAACTCCAAGTTGCTTGTGTGAAGGTGAACTATAAGACCGGTGGGAGCCATTGGGTAATTGATAGTGGTTGCACTCAACACATGACCGGCGACCCCCGGATGTTCACCACACTTGATGAGGATTGTGCAAATCAAGACAAGATTACTTTTGGGGACAATTCAAAGGGCAAAGTTCAAGGCTTAGGCAAAGTGGCTATCTCCCAAGATCAATCAATTTCCAATGTCTTGCTAGTACAATCATTGAGCTTCAATTTGCTATCAGTCGGTCAACTTTGTGATCTCGGGTTTCAATGTCTCTTCACTCCAAATGAGGTGATTGTGACCAAGATTGAAGATTCATCAATGATATTCAAAGGGTTCCGGCACAACAACCTCTACTTAGTGGACTTCACTTCAAATGAAGCTAACTTGCAAACTTGTCTATTCTCCAAGAATTCTTTGGGTTGGCTATGGCATAGAAGATTAGCACATGTGGGCATGTCAACCTTGAAGAAGCTTGTCAAGAAGGAAATGGTTAGAGGAATCAAGGATGTGGTGTTTGAGAAGGACAAACTTTGTAGTGCATGTCAAGCCGGCAAGCAAGTGGCAAACACTCATCCAACCAAAGCTTTCATGTTAACCTCAAGAGTCCTAGAGTTGCTACACATGGATCTATTTGGCCCTACCACCTATGCGAGTCTTGGAGGCAATCTCTATTGCTTAGTGGTAGTGGATGACTACTCTCGGTATACTTGGGTGTTCTTTCTTCAAGACAAGGGAGAGACACAAGGAATCTTCAAGAAATTTGCTACAAGAGCTCAAAATGAATTTGATGTGAAGATCAAGAAGATTAGAAGTGACAATAGCACCGAATTTGTGAACACGAAGATTGAAGATTATTGTGATGAAGTGGGGATCAAGCATGAGGTATCCACCACATATACTCCACAACAAAATGGTGTTGTAGAGAGGAAGAACCGGGCGCTCATAACTCTAGCAAGGTCTATGCTTGATGAGTACAACACTCCGGAGAAGTTTTGGGCGGAGGCAATCAACACCGCCTGCTATGCGGCAAACCGTCTCTTCGTCCAAAGGCTATTGAAGAAGACCCCCTATGAGCTTGTCAATGGGAAGAAGCCGGATATTTCATTCTTCCGGGTGTTTGGTTGCAAAGTGTACATCTACAAGAAGCGCCAACACTTGGGTAAATTCCAACGGCGGTGTGACATTGGTTTCCTTGTTGGATATTCACTTAAATCCAAGGCATACCGTGTATTTAACAAAGCCACCGGCTTAGTTGAAGAAACATATGACTTGGAGTTTGATGAAACTAATGGCTCCCAAGGAGCGCTTGAGGATATTGATGTAGGTGATGAACCCTTGAGGGAGGCAATGAAGAATATGCCAATTGGTGCTATCAACCCGCAAGAGGTGGAAGAAGTTGAAGATGAAGCAAATCAAGATCCTTCTCCACCTCACATGCCTCAAGTTGATGAAGAAGATCAAGTGAGGGAAGCTCAAGAAGACACTCACATCCCTCAAGATCAAGCCGAGGCCGAAGCAAGGAATGTTGAAGCACCGCATCCCCCTCCTCAAGAGACAAATAGAAGATCAACACCTATCCTTCAAGCTCACCCCATGATCAAATCATAGGGAGTCCATCAAAGGGAGTAATGACTCGCTCTAGACTTGCATATTATGTTGAACATCACTCGTTTGTTTCCTTTGTTGAGCCTACTAGTGTTGAAGAAGCACTTGCGGATCTGGATTGGGTGAATGCCATGCATGAAGAACTCAACAACTTCACCCGGAACCAAGTGTGGACACTTGAAGAGAAGCCAAAGGATGCAAGAATCATTAGCACCAAGTGGGTGTTTAGGAACAAGCAAGATGATCAAGGCGTGGTTGTGAGGAACAAAGCAAGATTGGTGGCAAATGGGTTCTCTCAAGTAGAAGGACTCGATTTTGGAGATACCTTTGCTCCGGTTGCAAGACTTGAAGCTATCCGTATCCTTTTGGCGTATGCTTCACATCACAAAATGAAACTCTTTCAAATGGATGTGAAGAGCGCTTTCTTAAATGGTTTCATCAATGAACTTGTCTATGTCTCACAACCTCCCGGGTTTGAAGACCCAAACTTGCCTAATCATGTTTATAGGTTGTCCAAGGCACTCTACGGATTGAAGCAAGCTCCAAGAGCTTGGTATGAGAGGCTAAGGGACTTCCTACTCAAGAAGGGCTTCAAGATCGGGATCGTCGACACAACACTATTCACCAAGAAACTTAATGGAGAGATCTTCGTTTGCCAAGTATATGTCGATGAAATTATATTTGGGTCAACAAACCAAGACCATTGCAAGGAATTCAGTGACTTGATGTCCAAGGAGTTCGAGATGTCAATGATTGGCGAGCTAACCTTCTTCCTTGGTTTTCAAGTGAAGCAAATGAGAGAAGGGACCTTCATCTCTTAAGAAAAGTACACTTATGATCTACTTAATAAGTTAAAGATGGAGGATTGCAAGCCAATCAAGACTCCGATGCCTATTAATGGGCATCTCGATCTCGATGAGGGAGGTAAACCGATTGACCAAACTCTTTATCGTTCTATGATCGGTAGTTTGCTTTACCTCACCGCATCTAGGTCGGATATCACATTTAGTGTGTGTATGTGTGCTAGGTTTCAAGCAAGCCCTAAGGAGTCGCATCTCTGTGCGGTTAAAAGAATCCTTAGGTACATAAGGCACACCCCTAGCATGGGTCTTTGGTATCCCAAAGGAGCTCCCTTCCAACTAGTTGGCTATTCCGATTCGGATTATGCCGGGTGTAAGGTTGATAGGAAGAGTACCTCCGGCGGGTGCCACATACTAGGAAGATCACTTGTTTCTTGGTTCTCAAAGAAGCAAAACAGCGTGGCATTGTCAACCGCCGAGGCGGAATACATTGCCATGGGAACAAGTTGTGCACAAATCTTATACATGACCCAAACACTTCTTGATTACGACATTGTTTTAAAAGAGGTTCCACTTTTGTGTGATAATGAAAGCGCCGTAAAGCTTGCTAACAACCCGGTTCAACACTCTCGCACCAAGCACATAGATATTCGCCATCACTTTCTTAGAGATCATGTGGCTAGGAAAGACATCACACTAGTTGGAGTTAAGAGCGAAGACCAATTGGCGGATATCTTCACAAAACCACTCGATGAAATAACCTTTTGTAGGTTGAGAAGCGAGTTGAATGTGCTTGATCACTCTAACTTCACTAAAATATGAGATTGTGTGAACCTTCATTCATTTGTAAAAAAACATGTTTAATTTAGTAATGCACTTAGGCTTGGCTAACACGGTTGAGATAACTGCCCTCAAAGCGTGTGACAAAGCTTAATCGCGGTTTAAACTTGCAAGCAACCTAGATTCAAATTCCATATTGCATAGCATATGCATGTGTGTTGCTTCTTCGTTTCTTTTTGGTTAAGTTTTTGGTTATCCTCTAGGTTCATCACTTAGGGGGAGCAATTCAACGCTCTAGCTTCAGCTAATACCCCTCTTGTGCTCCTATGGTGACCCTTGGAGCTTTATTGAACAATTTTTTTGTGAAAACTAATCCTAGCCTATGGCAAACTATTTCTAAATTGAGGGTTTGAGAGATGGTTCTTATGCTAAGTCCAACAAGTGCTCCTCTTTGCTCTTTTGTGTTGGTACTTGGCTAAGAGAAAAGATTGGAGAGAAAAACAGGAAAATTCAGAGCAAAATCAAGCACCGGACCACCCTCCGGACCACTCTGCCTGGTCCGACGCCCTGTCCCTCTCTGCATAAGATTTCTCCAGCCACAGAAACCGTCGGACCACCGTCCGACGCTCCTCCGGACCATAGGCAAGTGGTCCGGTGCCTCAGTCAGCGCCCCTCGTGCAGTCAAAGCACCGTCGGACCAGTCCGGTGAGTAGTCCGACGCCTTGGTCCGGTGGTCGGGTGTTCTCTGCATGAATTTTTTCTTCTCTGGTTTCCGTCAGACCCCTCCGTCGGACCAGTCTCCGGACCAAGCAGAGTCGTCCGACGCTCGGAATTTTTGTGATATCTCCCCGCGGGCTGCTCTATTTTTGGCGGTTGTTCTTTCCGCCGCCGCCCTCGCCCCCGCCGATCGCACCACCGGTGATCCTCTCTACGCAGCGCCGCCGGCCAGCACCCTCACCGGAGCGCCGCCGCCTCCACCTCTCCGCCCTGCGACTCCCCTGCCACAGCAGTGCTGCCACCGCTCTCCGGCCTCGCCGCCGAGGCTCCCCCCTCCCTCGCCGGCGATCCGCTCCACCACCCTCTCCCTGCCTGTGCCAAGCTAGGGATTCACCCTCTCCTCCATTGGCATTGCTTGCTAAGTCACGAAGGTTCCCCCTAGGGTTTCCTCAACCTAGGGTTTGGAGGATTTTTCGCCTTACGACCGTCATTGATCTCGCTTCATTGTCTCCTAGGGTATGTCATTGATCATGGTTTTAGCGTTTCGTCTAGCTATTGATCAACTCATGCCTTAGTTCATTTGATTCCATATTCACTCTAATTCTCTAATTCATCGTGTCAATTGTTATCCCTAGGTTGGGAAATCTCTTTTGGAGTGTGGTTTGGAACTTGCGTTTCTCTGATTAGATACGCTCACCTACCTCAGGTATCATGACAGACTTCATTCTATTTCTTATCTAGATGCTTGCCTCTATACGGATTCTTATCTCTAGATTTTATATATGCTTATATATACCCTGTCTATTCTATCTAGCAGCAGTCAGTGGCAGCTTAAACTCGGGGCAAAGCTCGCGAGTAAGGATTGAGGCAAAGCCTCAGAAGGTTCAGTCCAGTGGCTTGCAGGCCTCTCTGTTAGTTGTTACTTGATTGATCAGTGGGCAGTGGTTCTTGCAGTTGGCAGTGGTTCTTGTATCAGTCAGTGGTTTCTATCAGTGGGCAGTATTTTCTTTGTTTGATCAGTGATGGCTCGTGACTCTCGTGCTCGTGTCAGTGGTTCTGGTGACGACACTCCTCCTCCTCCACGTCCTTCAAGGGACAAGGGCAAGAAGCCAGTCGTTGCGAAGCCCAAGAAGAAGAAGCGAAAGCTTACAGAGACAGAGAAAGCAGAGGCAGTGGCAGATGCAGCAGACCGTGCAAAGCAAGGAGGTCGCCGAGGTTCAGTGAGACTTGGCACCCCTCCGCGGGTTTTACCATCTACTCCTCCTACTGAGTCACAGACAGAGGACGCTCTAGAGGAGCAAGAGCTTGTCACGGAAGCTCTTGGTCACCGTTGGCACCTCGTTCCTGGGGGCGAGCTACTCGTTCTCAGGCAGCTCAGTCACCTTAGAGTGCCTCAGTAGCTCCCATGGCAGCTTCAACATCCGTTCACCTTGATCTGAGGAACCTCACAGCAAAGCAGGTGAAGAAGCTTCGGTTTGTAGCTCTTGAGAAGTGGTGCCCTGATCAGCGTGACCCCAGAGCCTCACCAGGATGGCACACACCTCTCATGGAGGATTTCTACATAGCAGCTCAGCTTACCAGCATCCAGATCAGACCTCACCGAGTTTACTCCTTGGAGAGCATTGTTGAGTTGGCTGGAGAGGAGATTCGACCCTTTATCACATATCTTCCGGGACTCGCCGATCTACTTGGTCGTTCTGAAAACTATATTGAGAGATGGGTCCGAGAGTTCTATGCCTCAGTGTGGATTGATCCGGAGCATCACTTCCTTCAGTATACCTTCAGAGGAGAGCGATACAAGCTCTATATGACTCGGCTCAGAGAGATCCTTCACCTCACTCAGACAGCTGGAGAGCTCGACCTTCACTATGACTGCTACAGAGGAGACTCTGTGCCTCACCGAGCTCGAGGTGGCCGTACATTGACAGTTCAGGAGGCTGCTCCTCTCTTCAAGCCACCGTTCTCAGAGGGTTCACGTCGTACCCCGGCAGAGCTCCGTCCTATCGTTCACCGTTTGAACGAGGTTCTCCGGCGTACCTTGCTGCCTCGCACTGGTTACAAGGAGGGATTGACTAACATGCAGCAACTACTTCTTCAGGCCCTCGTCTCTCAGACACCGTTCGACATAGCCTACATTCTTGTGTCAGAGATTGAGGATGTGATCGCTGATGGTATGAGGGCACGACGTCAGTTTCCATATGCTCACTGGATTTCTTCTATCATAGCTATTGAGCTTGAGGGAGCCAACCCCGGACTTCGTGCCTTGCTAGATCAGTCACCGACTTCCTTCCCAGCCTACAGGGTTCTTGGTTCTTTTGACAGCCGGTTCGGGAACCGGGTGCTTCGTCTTGTCAGGGAGAGGACTGCTCTAGCCGACAGAGATGATGTTGATACTCAGGATGAGTCGATCCGAGGTGTTGAGCAGCAGGAGCTTCATGGCTTGGATACTGGAGTTGATGTGACTCCTGAGGATACTTCTTTTGACAGCTCAGACGTCGACTTCCAGCCAGTTCCTCCTATGCCCCCACGGGCTCATGACACTGAGGCTGGCGGCTCTGGCTCTGCCACAGAGTCTATGATGCTGAAGATACTTGATCGTCTCAATGAGCAACAGAGCTCCTTAGTCACTACAGTTACTCAGGTCCAGCAGAGACAGGATGAGATGCAAAGGCAGTCTGAGGAGTGCCACTTTGAGATGCAGCGACAGATGCTTGCCATGCAGTTGGAGTCACAGCGCTTACAGCTACAGTCTCAGCAGCTTCAGCAGCAGAACATGGCCTTTATGGCTCACATGATGAAGTGGACGGGTGCACCTCCTCTTGAGTTCCCAGCTGCACCTCAGATCCAGATGATGAGTACATCACAGCCCTCTCAGTCAGTTGGTCAGCTAGCAGGACCACAACACTCAGTTGGCCCCTCAGTGGCCCCTTCAAGTTCCGCCGGACAGACCGTCACTCCCACCCCAGCCGTACAGTCCAGTGGACTTCAGGGTGCCGAAATGACCACCCCGTTCCAGTCCCCGGCGACTCAGGTCACATAGTGGTTGGACACTTTCGGCCCGACGCAGCAGTTCACCCCTCTCACTACTAGTTTCACGCCACTCTATGTTACGTTGGGTGCTACTGCCAGGGATCTCTCTGCGTCGTTCAGCGACATCACAGGGTAGCCGTCCCCCACTGGTCAACAGATAGCAGCAGAGGTTGAGACAGAAATGGTTGCACCGACAGCTGGTCAGCACCGCTCTTCAGTAGCTTCCTCAGAGGCTACACACGACAGTCGGGCTCTAGCCGTATCCACTCCACCCACAGCTGCAGTTGCTACCGATGCCACTGTGGTTACTACGACTCCAGTACAACCTCCGTAGTCTCCGGTCCTTCAGACTCCAGTCGAGTCCGTGCATGAGGCACAACCGGATACAGCAGCTCCCGAGGCTCCAGCAGCGACAGTGGCACCAGATTCTGCTCCTACTCCTACCCCAACTACCGCTCCAGAGTCCTCGATAGCAGAGATAGCAGGCATGTCAGCTTCTGACCCCCAGACCACTTCACTTCCAGCGTCAGACACTCAGGGGGAGGACTCAGATGATGAGACCTACTTGGCAGCGTTCAGGGTGCTCGACCGCTCCGCGGCTGCTTCCACTCCGCCTCCAGACGCTTAGTTTTGGTGCTTCGACGCCAAAGGGGGAGAGGGAGAGTCGAGTAGATGGGCTAGCTTCAGGGGGAGCTAGTAGGATTCGTTCTTTTGATGTGTATTAACTCTATCGCATCATGCATCACGTTTACCGTCTTTTATGCATTGTATGATATGTGTGATGGTTGAGGCTTGATGGTTGTGTGACATGTGTGGACCTTTACCTATATATATCATGTCACTTGGTTATGCTATATTGCTTCCGCGCTAATCTCTGATCTTTTGGCTATAGCATATCCTTTATGAAATCAAGTACTATGCTCAATTCATATCTAGTGTGCTTGTCATGGCTTGAATGGTTAGGCATGCTTTTGTCTTTCTTATCACTAACCCATGCCTATCTCATGTCAAGTCATGTTCTCTCTTATCAAAATTCACTCATTATTCTCTACTCGAGCTTGTATTATTGTCAATCACCTAAAAGGGGGAGATTGAAGAATCATGGACCCTTGTGTTTAGGCGATTAACGACAATGCTAGGTCACTATGACTAACGTGTGTTTTGCAGAGGCAAAGTCATTTGTGTTAGGTAATTAGTGATACAATTTGAATGGGCTTAATGGATATTCATGCCCCCAAGATGGAAATCGTTTCGGTTGCAAAGGATGATGATACAAGTTGAAGACTAGGCTAGTTCTTAGTGTCATAAGGTTGATAAGGGCACTAAGTATAGCTAGGGTTTTGTTTTTCCTTTGACCGTACTATAAAGGGGGTATGAGATTAGTAGCTTGACCTAGGAGAGTTTAGGAGAGTGGGTATATGCACACTTGTCACAACTAGTCCTAGAGACCTTGCTTTCATCCCTTGGTTAACCCTAGAAATGGTAGGAGCAAAATCTCTTGAGAGATCTCAGCGAAAACAGTTGAAATAGGGGGAGAAAGAGGCTCTGGGCCAGTCTGCCAAGTAGGCGTCGGACCAAGGAGAGTGGTCCGACGGTCCCTGACTTAGGCAAAAGTCCAGCTCGAGAAGCTCCGGACCACCTGTCTGGAGAGCGTCGGACCATAGGAGAGTGGTCCGATGGCTCGTGTCAGAGAGAGAGCCTGAAAGAAGGCTCCGGACTAGTCCGACAGTGAGTCCGACGGCTAGTCCGATGCTTCAAGACAGGAGGCTGATTTCATACAGTAAGCTCCCTGGCTCCGGACCAGAGCGTCGGACCAGGGCTCTGGACGAAGGAGAGTGGTCCGGTGGTTCGAAGAAGAGAAAATGTTTTCACTCAGTGAGCACCCTGGCTCTGGACCAGTGCGTCGGACCAGGGTGTCGGACCAAGCAGAGTAGTCCGACGGTGCCTGAGTTTGAATTCAGAGTGAGCTTCGGACCAGTGTGCTTGGTCCGGTGGTGTGAGCTCCGGACTAGTCTGGTGGCTTCGCAGAGAAAAGAAAAAGCAAAAAACGGCTAGTTTTGGAGGTGGGGACTATTTATAGTTGCCTCCTTCGTCCTTAGGAGTACTCTTGGTCATTGTTTCAGCTGGTGACATCTTGAGAGAACCTTTGGAGAGCCAAGTGCCTATAGAGGGAGAGATTAGAGAGAGTTCATCTTGTTCTTCCCTTCTAGAGTGATTAGGAGTGACTTGTGTGCATCCATCCACCTTCCTAGCCTTGAGTTGGTCAAGTGAAGGTCTTGTGCTTGTTACTCTTGGTGTTCGACAGCGCCTAGACGGTTTGGTGGTGTTCGGAGGAAGTGATCGCTGGAAGATTGTCGGCGGCTCTTCTCCAAGCTTCTGTGATCGGTTGTGGGCGATTCACCGAGCCGGAGTGGCGAAGAATCAGCCCGTAGAGAGCACTCTACCCTTGCGCGGGTAGAGGGGGAGCGATACCTTGCGAGGTGCTCCAACGAGGACTAGGGGGGTGTCGACACCTTGATACCTCAGGAAAACATCGTTGCGTCACTGAGATTCTCTTTCCCTACCTCTTTACTTTATTGCATTTGCTTTGAGCTGTGTTCTTATCTTTTCTACTAGAATTGCTTAGGTTGTTCTTAAATTCCATGAACTGCTACCACTTTCTAGCTAGAACACACGGACGGTAGGCACTAGGGGGTGATTGGCATTTGATAGGTTTTCATATTTGCTTTAGAAATTTAAAACAAGCCCAATTCAAACCCCCCTCTTGGACATGTTGATCCTTTCAATATGGCTGTCAGGTGTTGATGGTTTATGCAATAACTATCAAAAGAATTTGAATCTGTCAAGTAATTTCATGTTTCAAGTAGTGTTATCCATGGTTTTCTTGGCTTACATGTTTTTTAACATCGTCAGGAGCACTGACATATATACTGACCGCACTCTCAAGTACAAGCGAAACTGTCCGAGAAATCTAAAATCTCAGAACGCGTCTACGTCTCTAGCTCCTTCCTTTGTTGCTAGATATGGCCGGTCTCGCTCTCCTGTGTTTGTCCTTCTCTCACGTCGCCGCCACATCTCTCTCTGTCTCTCGTCGTAGCAGCCAGCTCCGTTCTTCACCAGTTCACCCTAACATAACTGATGACATGTTGTGCTCCCAAGAAGTCAAGAAACTCTGCTGGCGTCAAGTCGATCTATAGAACGATTGATAGAGGCAGCTACATATAGACAATAAGCAGACAGCTAGCCAGCTAGATACCTGTTGCTATTAGCCGGCAGTGTTATTAGTATCCTACTATACCCTGCAGGAGCATGCATGCATACGCAAATAGCTGGCTGGCTGCTTCGTTCCCTCCTCCTCGACCGTCTCCTTATAACCTGATCGATCCTCGTCGCCTCGTCACGGCTCAGCTCAGCTGATCGAGCTCGATCTGTTCTTCGAAGCAGCAGAAGCTTTTCTAGTGATCTAGCACTCATCCACATAATATAAGAAAAAGTTATGGCGACGGTGGCGACGACGACGACGTCGATGACAGGCAAGGTCGTCGGGAGGAAGAGCGGTCTGATTTCAAGAACCCTGCAGCGGTGCAAGTCCGGGCTGAGCGCCGGCGGCGGAGGGCGGTCGTCGTCGCCGCCGGGGTGCTTCTCGGTGTACGTGGGGCCCGAGTGGGAGCGGTTCGTGGTGCGTGCCCAGTGCGCCAACCACCCGCTGTTCCGGCGCCTCCTGGACGACGCGGAGAGCGAGTACGGGTACGCGGCGCAGGGCCCGCTCGCGCTGCCCGGCTGCGACGTCGACGCCTTCCTCGACGTGCTGTGGCGGATGGAGCGCGCCGACGCCGATGAAGAGGTCGCCGCCGCCGCCTCCTCGCCGATATGCGGCCTGCACAGAGGCAGCAAGGGCCGCGTCGCCGGGTACCGGATGCTGAGCCCGCGGTCGTCGCCGGTGCTTGTTGGTAGTAGGAGAAGGTGACAGGTGAGCGCGAGTGTGAGTCTGAGATGATGAGCAGAAAGGAAAGAAAAGATTAATCGGTCGAGCATGCATGAACTAATGATGATTGGTGAGCGCGCTATGCTATGCACGAACAAGTGTCATTCATAGCAAGAGACTCGTTGGCTCTCTGCTGGTCATACAGCGTGTATCGGCTTTGTTTCTTTCGCTCTTTTTTCCCCTCTTTTTGGAACTCGTGAGTAATACTCATTTTTCGTAATTAATAATTAGCTAGGCTAACTGGCAACCCCAAAATATGTGTGCATCATGTCCAGTTGGATCGATCAACCCTGTCGATCGTATATACATACAAAAGTTTGTTCGTCATCATAGTAGTGTAAGGTTAATATTACAGTCACTTGCTGGCTGTAAGGCTTTGTTATAGTCTTCTCTCAGACTATTCGTATAATAGTTAACTCTTCATTATTGATATATGGTTCACTTATCTTTCTCACAAAAATTCTTGGATTTTGTACTTATTAAGCCAGTTATAAGCTTATAACCCGCTTCATAATTTTCTATCTCTAGCTTCTCCTTTCAAGTTTATAAATTCATATAGAAGGGCTCCAAACACCCCTCTCCGTCCTCGGTGTTGGATATGCCCTTGAAGGAGAACTCAGTTGGGACAGGTGTTTGAATTGGTACCCCTTATGCATATCAACCATTAGATCTTTGAAAGGATATTGCTAGTATGACACAAATTTGTTGTATTGTATTAAGATCGAACGGTATAGACAAATCTCATAGCAATCCTAAATAATGATGTTGAGAAGCAACCATGACAAGAGATTAGAATTTGGCGAAGTTGGTCGCGAATTCTATACATAACTCTAAATAGGGATAAGTGATTGTTGCTCTATATAAAAATCTAGTGCAATAGAACTGTCTATTTGAATCCTATTTCGCACTCCTAATTGCTTCTAACAAGTCTTGGATAAGACCCTTGTGTAGGGTTGGTTAATTTCTACGACCTCCACCCCTTGTTTTTGTTGGCCACTCCAAGACACTTATACATACAAGTAAGAGTCCTAAATATGGGTTAATTAAAATCAATAGATTTACCTCACTGATTAATTAGTAACCATTTATGCAATCAGTTTTAAAAATAATTCATGGTTTATCCTTCTAATTGGCATTCAAACTTAGCACTATTTTTTTAGCCGCTGAGATCAAACCAGCCCTAAATTAAAGCGATAATGGATGTTTTTTTTATGTAGGTACGGTCGTGTTTTCACTAGGGAGGCAAAGATAAGGTGCAACCATCGTTATATTATGATTGTATTGGAACTGCTCTATCAAAGTCAATCGTAGAGTAGCTTTCCAAGAAAAATTGAAGTTAGTATTTTTTAGGTCCTTTCATATTTTTTTTTCAATAACAAAGTTTATGAAGTTTGTATCTATGGTAAACGCAGAACTTAACAATCTTAAATAAACCCATGTATATATATATATATATATATATATATAGTAACTGTGGTTACATTTTTTCCCCTTTTAAAGAAAATTCACTGCAGTATCACTGTTCGGCACTGTACGTAGCGTGGGAAGAAAATTGTATGAGCGACGGGCGCAGCGTGCGCTGCGTGCGCCCCTCACCCAGATGGATGACGCGTGGACAGGCTTTTCATCCTACGGCTGTTGGACACGAGTACACGACGCGGCTGGCGGAAGGCAAACAGGCACGGCTCGCGGCTCCTCGACCGTCATCGGCTCAGCTGGAATACAAGAGGCCGGATCAAATCATTCGTTCAGCCCTATACTCACGGCTGTTGCACGCCGCCGCCGCCACGGCCGATCCCATGGATGAATCGGCGGTTGATCCGATGCCATCCTCTTCTATCATGGATGATTCAAGTGCACAAGGAATTGATGTTGCTAATGGTGGTCGTCTCGAAGAACAACAGATAACACAGGTGGGTTTTGTGAGTAGATCGTTGTGCCTTTTCTTTGTTGTTTGCTTTCTCACATATACTGTGCATTCACAGAACACAACTCCGGTTACCATGGGAGTAGAGACCACCAGCACCATTTCACAGTCGTTTGTATCAATGGAGAATGGAGTAGCTGATGAGGTACAAAAATATTCAATGGAGAATATATGATGTTTTGTTTTACTTTTAGTACACCTTCAATTGGAAATTTATATGTAGAGGAGGTGGTTCGTGAAGCTAGGCAAAATTTGATCACTCCTAAATTTGGAATGACATTTCAATCTGAGGATGAAGCTTATGAGATGTACAACATCTATGCCGGCAAGGTTGAGTTCAGTATTAGAAGGAGCAAGACAAAGCACCGCCGAGATGGTAGTCTATCTCAGAAATATATAGTTTGTAGTAGCGAAGGACATCGAGAAAATAACTCATCACAAAAGGACACTACAAGGACGGGTTGTGATGCTCGTGTCCAGTTTAGTATCAGCAAAGAGGGGATTTGGAAGGTGCAAAAGGTCGTCGAACAACACAATCATTATCTTGCTAGTCCAAATAAGGCACACAAGCTGAGGTCCCAACGACAGGTTATAGAGGCAGATAGGAAATTGATTGGGCAGATACGAGAAGCTGGAATGAAGTCAGCCCAAGTTTATGAGATCATCAAGCAATTTTATGGAGGGGAAGAGAACACACCATTTTCTAAGATGGATTGCGATAATGAGATTGGTCGTGAGCGCAGACAATACTTAGAAGCCAATGATGGACAAACACTATCTGAATATCTGATAAATAAACAGTTAGAGGATCCAACATTTTTTTATGCATTTCAGGTAGACAAGGAAGATGGTCGTATAGCAAATTTCTTTTGGGCAGATGGTCAGTCTATCATGGATTACAAATATTTTGGTGATGCTGTGTCATTTGACACCACATTTAAAACTAATAAGTTTGAAATGCCTTTTGCTCTGATTCTTGGTTGCAACCATCACAAACAAACAATTATTTTTGGGTGTGCACTTCTATTTAATGAAACTATTGAATCATTTGTTTGGCTTTTTGAAACCTTTCTAACGGCAATGTCAGGAAAGCACCCCAGCACAATTTTTACTTAAATGCTGCTAAACATCTTAGTCATGTAATTCATGAGTCAGATAAGAAAGGTAACAAGTTCCTAACAGATTTCAAGAACTGTGTGTATGAAGACAGATCAGAGATTTATTTCATAGAGAAATGACATCAATTGTTGGCTAAATACAACCTTGAGAATAACTCATGGATGGCGAACTTATATGCTTTGAGGATAAAGTGGGTTGCGGTGTACCGTGACTGTTTTACAACAGACATGAACTCGACACAAAGGAGTGAAGGTATGAATAATGTTTTCAAGAAAAGATTTTGTAGTAGACTTGGTCTTTCGGAACTCCTTTTAGAATGTGATAAGGTTGCTGCTAGTCTCCGTGCAAATGAGTTGGATGCTGATTTTAAGTCACGTCGAAAGAACCCGGTTCCATACACTCCGAATCTAGCAATGTTGAAAACTGCAGCTGAATCATATACGTAGAGAATGTATTCAGAGTTTGAGGAAGAATTTAAGAGACAGTTTACATTGACTTGTGATTTGTTGGAAGCTGTGGGGACAAACTTGACATTCTTTGTTAAGTATATGGAGTCTGACCGTGGAGCAACGGTAGTATTGAACACCGAAGATTCCACCATTAGATGCTCTTGTCGGATGTTTGAAACCATCGGTATGTTTACTGTAGACATTTCAGTTTATACATTGTAAGCTATAATATAGGTTGTTTGAATTGGCAACTATATCTTGCAGGTTTATTGTGCAAGCATGCTCTTAGAGTCTTCAATACAAATAGAGTATACAATTTGTCATCGCAGTATATACTGCCTAGATGGACAAAATATGCGAAAACTGGATTTTATATTGAGAAACAAGGAACTGAGATGGGAGGTTTGAAAACACAGGCAGCACTGATATCTCGATAGGCCACATCTCTTGCATTGAAGTGTTCACCGTCAAAAGAACTTCTTGATAAATTGCAGAAAGCAATACATAACTTAAACCTAGAAGCGGATACTTATTTAAGTGAGATGCATGAAAAATCCAATGAGGTTTCTCCAATTCCAGTTCCAAATGAAAGTGTCCAACAACCAATGAATGGTGTAATATCATTTAGAATTCCCAAAGTAATAAAAGGACAAAGGAGACACGTTTCAAAAATGCTGTTGAAAAGAAGGCAGGGAAGAAGAAGGGTGGTTAGAGAAAAGGTATTGACATGACTACTACCTTTGCTTATGTCTACAATTTTTTATCTTATAAATTTTATTATAGGTGAAGATCCAAGAAATAATGATGTAGAAACAATAGATGAATGTGCTGATTGAAACCAAGCTCCAAACCAAATGACTGTAAGACTTTACCTCTGAACACTTATATTTCATTCCCTTACTAGCATGATTTCTGAACATTTTCTTATGCTATACATGACAGAATATTAATATTGGGCCATCTTCATCCATGGATGTTCCTTTCCTTCAAGGTGGATATGGTAATTCCACAATGACTCACTTCAGTTTATTTCCAGAACCTTCTGCAATGGTTGTTCCATGCGTTCCAGGAGGATACACAAGTCTATTATTGCAAGCTGATCAAGATGCTACAGGTCAAAGTGCTGTTAGAAAGTTACATTTTGATGGAGTGCAGAAATCATGAATCTTTGTAATTGTGCTCATTTGCTGTCAAGTAACAAATTGAAATGAAACATGTACACTCTGTTGGTTTTGCTCTGAACAAAGCAAGAGGATCCTGTAATGTAACTTTGGTATTTTGCTGTTAGTAAGTCTCTTGTGCTCAAAATAGGAACCTTACAGACTTCGCTCATTTCAGAGAAACAATGAGATTTTTAAGACATCCATTGCACTGCTGATTTCAGAACATCCAAATATATTTCAGATAAAAATCACATTTTACATTTTACAAGTATCAATGAACTCTATACTCTATCAGAACCATGCGCACATATATTCATATACACTGATACAATTGTTGATAACCTCTCTTTACTGAAACACCTATATTCATGTACACTTTCAACTCTTCGAGGAATCCCATAGTTCCAGAATCATTTGCACGTTGTTGTAATAGGTGCCTACATCTTGTTTCTTGCAAATCCATATAGCTCCAATTTCCCAGAGTGTTCAAACTTCAAACTGCATAACATTTTAGCAACCATCAGGAATTCAGGATGGACACTGATAGGAATCAGAGGAGGACGGCGCAAACCTGTGGAGCTCCTCCCTGAACGCCAAGCTCTGTCGGCGGCGACGGAGTCAGAGGAGAGGATGGGAGACGACTAGGCGGCTTTGGTGCGGGGCGGCGCAGCGGTGCCCCATGGACCGCGCCGCGCGGCCGGCGGATGGCGCAAGCGGTGGTGCTCTGGCGGGGGACGGGCCGGAGGCAAGGCATAGCTGTTCCCGACGGCGACGCCTCCTGCCGGGACGGCGTCGCCCATGGAGGCGGTATCTACAGCCGGGACCGGGGAGGGGCGGGGGACGGGACTGCGGCGGCCGGCGGAGGGCGCAGGCTGTGGTGCTCCGGCGGGGGGCGGGCCGGAGGCGAGGCACAGCTTCCCGACGGCGAGGGCTCCTGCCGGGACGGCGTCGGCGATGGAGGCGACATCTACAGCCGGGACCGGGGAGGGGCGGGGGACGGGACTGCGGCGGCGCCGGACGAGCGTCCTCAACGAGCGCGGAGGAAGTGTGGCGGGGCTGGTATGGGGACCGATTCGATTTGGAGCCGAGCTTGATCGAAAAAAAAAATGGAGTCGAGCCAGCTGCCGAAGGGAGCTGATGGGATTCAATCATTCAGAGGGCCGCGTCGTGTCCAACAGCCGTAGGATGAAAAGCTGTACACGCGTCATCCATCCACGTGAGGGGCGCACGCAGCGCACACTGCGCCCGTCGCTCATACAATTTTCTTCCGTAGCGTGCGTGAGGCTGTTAGGATATTTCGCGGCACCAAATGAATTGCAAAAGTGGACACTGTAGCGTGAAGCAGTTGAAGCTTAAAAGTAGTCTGTTCCAACTTTGCCAATGTCGTTACGACGGTACAAAATAGTGTCGCTACAGTAACATGTGTCTAAAGCTGTTGTAATCGGTACCCAACAGACCTCTAGTGTACGACCTGTACCTGTAGTTTTCACAGAACCAGCGACTCGATCAGCGAGCATGAACCTATCAATATAACGTATCTAGACTCTAGAGTTGCACGCATGCATTGTTATTCAACGCATGCGTCTTGCAAACTCAGCACGCTTCGTCATTCCAAGGCCAGGCAAACCGTCACCTACGATTGTTCATGTGTACCGTACCAGCAGCTCTGCATGGCTAGCGCTGCTGGTGGTTTGTTCCGGCCGCCGTGCCTATAGCTAGCCGATTGGCCACATAAGCGAGTACCACCTCCGACAATTGCATTGCATCATAAGCAGTGTGCGGGAGGCGGCGCCCCCTTGCGCTTGTGATGTCGAATTTTGTAAGAGGATTGCTATACAACACACATATATTTAGGGACTGTCAACGCATATGAATTTTCTTATTTATAGCAAGACTAATGCTCAGGTACTCTGGTTACCTCTGAGGAGATAATATCTTAAATCAAATCTGGACCGTTGATTTTTCTAAACTTAATAATTTACTAAATAAATTAATGAATAAAAAATCAAAAAATAAAACACCATGCGGTCGGTAATGACGCCGCCGCAGCCATCCGGAGGCTCCGCCGCCGGACGCCCCCGCTGCTGGACGCGTCGTACGTCGCTTTGACGCCGCCACTCGACGCTCTGTACGCACTGCCGCCTGGACGACGCAGCCCGAGGGAGGCACCGCCGGACCACGGCGACGCCGTCGCAACCATCCGGAGGCTCCGCCGCCGGATGCCCCCGCTGCTGGACGCGTCGTACATCGCCTTGACGCCGCCACTCGACGCTCCGTACGCGCTGCCGCCTGGACGACGCAGCCAGAGGGAGGCTCCGCCGCCACGAACTGCCCCGCTCGGCACCGCCGGACGCCCCCGCTGCTGGACGTGTCGTACGTCGCCTTGACGCCGCCACTCGACGCTCCGTACGCGCTGCCGCCTGGACGACGCAGTCCGAGGGAGGCTCCGCCGCCACGAACTGCCCCGCTCGGCACCGCCGGACCACGGCGACGCCGCCGCAGCCATCGGAGGCTCCGCCGGCGGACGCCCCCGCTGCTGGACGTGTCGTACGTCGCCTTGACGCCGCCACTCGACGCTCCGTACGCGCTGCCGCCTGGACGACGCAGTCCGAGGGAGGCTCCGCCGCCACGAACTGCCCCGCTCGGCACCGCCGGACCACGGCGACGCCGCCGCAGCCATCGGGAGGCTCCGCCGGCGGACGCCCCCGCTGCTGGACGTGTCGTACGTCGCCTTGACGCCGCCACTCGACGCTCCGTACGCGCTGCCGCCTGGACGACGCAGTCCGAGGGAGGCTCCGCCGCCACGAACTGCCCCGCTCGGCACCGCCGGACCACGGCGACGCCGCCGCAGCCATCGGGAGGCTCCGCCGGCGGACGCCCCCGCTGCTGGACGTGTCGTACGTCGCCTTGACGCCGCCACTCGACGCTCCGTACGCGCTGCCCGCCTGGACGACGCAGTCCGAGGGAGGCTCCGCCGCCACGAACTGCCCCGCTCGGCACCGCCGGACCACGGCGACGCCGCCGCAGCCATCGGGAGGCTCCGCCGGCGGACGCCCCCGCTGCTGGACGTGTCGTACGTCGCCTTGACGCCGCCACTCGACGCTCCGTACGCGCTGCCGCCTGGACGACGCAGTCCGAGGGAGGCTCCGCCGCCACGAACTGCCCCGCTCGGCACCGCCGGACCACGGCGACGCCGCCGCAGCCATCGGGAGGCTCCGCCGGCGGACGCCCCCGCTGCTGGACGTGTCGTACGTCGCCTTGACGCCGCCACTCGACGCTCCGTACGCGCTGCCGCCTGGACGACGCAGTCCGAGGGAGGCTCCGCCGCCACGAACTGCCCCGCTCGGCACCGCCGGACCACGGCGACGCCGCCGCAGCCATCGGGAGGCTCCGCCGGCGGACGCCCCCGCTGCTGGACGTGTCGTACGTCGCCTTGACGTCGCCACTCGACGCTCCGTACGCGCTGCCGCCTGGACGACGCAGTCCGAGGGAGGCTCCGCCGCCACGAACTGCCCCGCTCGGCACCGCCGGACCACGGCGACGCCGCCGCAGCCATCGGGAGGCTCCGCCGGCGGACGCCCCCGCTGCTGGACGTGTCGTACGTCGCCTTGACGCCGCCACTCGACGCTCCGTACGCGCTGCCGCCTGGACGACGCAGTCCGAGGGAGGCTCCGCCGCCACGAACTGCCCCGCTAACGTCGTTGAAAGGCTGCTCCTTTGCCGACGGTGGCAATCTATTTTTATTAAATAAAAATTCAATAAATACTGTTACCTTCTACGAGGTAATAGATGATCGTGACCGTTGGATCGGAATAAATGGACGATCCATATTTATTTCGGAGTATCGTAGCAAAAGCCCTGTAACAAAGCCGGACTACTGGATATATCTTAGAAAAAAAAAGATAGATGAACCCAGTTAAGCCACACTGCTCATAATTAAAGCTGCAAGCTAGTAAGTAGATCCAAACAAAATTCTGTAAAGTCTCTGTAGTTGTAGTTGATGGAGTCTCTGTAGTTGTAGTTGATGGAGTCTGAACCTGCTGTGGATGGATCGGAGGGTTAGACGATGCAACCGAAGACGTACGGTAAAGTCTCCCTAGTGCAAAAACTCTAAATTCATTTTGTATATTAATTCGAGAAGCATTTTAATCAGAAATAACTAGGTGTGGCTCATCTCTTGTTCATTTAGACCGTCCCCAACAAACATGACTCAAAATACAAGACATATTTGTCATTTGGGTAGCTCTATAGGCATATTGGTTCCATATGCATTTTTTTATTTTTTCCAACAACACCAAAAGATAAATCTTTCTATACATGGGTCTTCAGGAGAAATGATACTTAGATTTGGGTTATAACATGGGTCTCCGGCTATTTAGCGGAAGATCTCCAAAACAATTATATCGAAGGCTAAATAGGGTTATAGTGGGTTACAGCTGGCAGCCGCTAAGTTGTACATAAGCACAAATAGCTTGATGAGCCTCAAAACAACTATAGCCGGTTATAGTCGAAGATTTTTTTTTTTTTTTTGCGCAACGCCAAAACCTTTGACAGTAACGCGTCTTCAGTTAGCCAGCTGCTCATTACCATTCGTGATGAAGCTCTGGCCTGGTACTCGGCAGGGTACAAGCATTTGAGTTTGTTGTTCAGCTAGGGGATGGCTGCCGTTTGTTTATCTTGTTGTACTCTGCTTGGCTAGCTGTGTTTTCTCTTTTTGGGTGGCGGTAACCCGGGTTACTGCCTGATCGTTGTAAGGTTATTTAAACTCTCTTCTGCTTAATGCATTACACACTTCGGTGTGTTCTAGAAAAATAGTCGAAGATTTTTTTTTTGAAAGAATATAGCCGAAGATTTAAAATGTTTATAACTTTTCTAAAACCCAAAATACATTTTTCATATAGATCACTTTCCAAGCAATAGGTATTTATGTGTTGGAGACCTATTTTAAATTTGGGTTACAAATAAGCCTGCTGTTGGAGATAGCCTTAGCAAGTTAGCAGGCCGTGCTTCTTCCACATACATATATATGGCAGGCAGGCGTTGACCACTGGAGCAAGACAGCATATGCATGTCACCAACTCACCACACACACACAATTATTGAGCATGTTGCTCCTTCAGCGCAGCCCCTGCATATGTACCTGTGCCACACATAGCTTTCCATTCTCAAATTTCTTATATAAATATCGTAGATGCAATTTGTTCTCTCAGCGTACGTCTCTCTTTCCTTCTTCCTATGTGGTTTCCTGCGCGTTTGTCCTCTCTCAGTCACAGTCACAGTCACACTACACGTCGCCACCCATAGATCTCTCTTTCTCTCGTAGTATCTCGTAGCAGCCAGAGGCAGCTTCACCCTAGCTAACAGGTGATGACATGATCCCAAGAAGTCAAGAAAATCCGCGTCAAGTGGGATCGAGGACGGGATAGAGGCTTCAATTCCTATAGACAAGCAGACAGCGCTAGCTAGATTTTGCTATTGCCCTACTACAGTATTATCCTGCACACATCACTTACCCTAGCATGCATGTACTATATATGCATATGCAATAGGCTAGCTGGATGCTTCGATCGTGTCGTCTCCTTATAACCTCATCTGCCCTCGCTCGTCTCGGCTCAGCTCAGCTCGATCTGTTCGAAGCAGCAGCAGCTTTTCTTATTGCACTCATCCACCATCGTGGGCGGCGGCGGCAGCGGCGGTGGCCATATAAAGCAAGGAAGAAGCTAAGGCCAGTCGCATACATACATATATATATATATATATATATATATATATATAGCGGCTACGGTGGCGACGACGACGACGAGCAAGGCAGGGAGGAAGAACCTGATCTCAAGAACCCTGCAGCGGTGCAAGTCTGGGCTGAGCGCAGCCGGCGGCGGCGGCGGCTCATCCGGCCAGTCGTCGCCGCCGGGGTGCTTCTCTGTGTACGTGGGCCCCGAGCGGGAGCGGTTCGTGGTGCGCGCCGAGTGCGCCAACCACCCGCTGTTCCGGCGCCTCCTGGACGACGCGGAGCGCGAGTACGGGTACGCGGCGCAGGGCCCGCTCGCGCTGCCCGGCTGCGACGTCGACGCCTTCCTCGACGTGCTGTGGCAGATGGAGCGCGCCGACGCCGACGAAGAGGTCACCGCCGCCGCCTCCTCGCCGATATGCGGCCTGCACAGCGGCAGCAAGGGCCGCGCCGCCGGGTACCGGATGATATCGTCGTCGCCGACGATGGTTGGCAGGAGGAAGTGAGATCGAGCAGAAACAAAAGATTAGCCACTAACACATCACACATGGGCATCATGCAATTGATTAGTGAGCTGATGGTGTCTATGAACTCTAGTACGTAGTAGTTGTCTACTGCTAATTAATCTGCTATGCATGACTAAGTGTCACTCATAGCTAAGGAAATGGAACGAAAATATCCCGAACTGAACCGTATCGTCGTTTTCTATATTCAATCTGATCGAATCCATATTTTCTTGTTCGACTTTATTGTTTTCTCTTTCGTTTTCTTAATTCAAATGTCCCGAATCCCGAATAAAAATGAGTTTTTCGACCAAGTTCGACCGTTTTCTACTTTTTTACTTTTAATATGGAATATTCTGAATTCAAAATTTGATTTAAACCAAATTTGGTTACTAATCATTGCTATCTAGGCAACTAAGCAAAGACAAATATGATATCTATGAGCCGTATTATATAAGCAGTTCACCACCTTCTGAGTGCTGCATAGCTGCATTTGGCTTCGTAGCGGAGTCGTTGGCTTTCTGCTCGATCATACTGTGTGTGTACCGCGGTATATATGATTTTTCAGTTAGGCTGACCGGAGACCTCACCATATGTGTGTATGTGTGAATGCATGCATGTGTGCTCTGTGACTCTAAGTGCCCATCAAGTTGGATCAATCAACTCTAGCTAGATCGTGGACACGAAAGTTTGGTCGTCATTTCAATAATTGTAGTCTCGAGTAATACAGGTTTAAGTAGAATATAGTTGAAAGAAGTTCTAACTCTATGTGCATGTGGTGAATCAAACTACGGAGAGAATTAAACCTGTGTCATGTGGTGGTGTCCACAGGCTCCTTTCTTTCATTTTGTTTTGTGAAACACATTACAAAACATTACTAGCTTAGAGCATCATATTTCCAAGAGTTTACCAAATTAACTGGCATCCATAATTTTTGGCAAAACATAAAAAAACTTGCTCCAACAGTTTGATATCCTAACTTGGCAAAAATAGAAATTTGACAAATCTTTCCTCCCGACGCGCATATATGTGCGCGCATATACGACTTCGCATCCATCGAGAGATTGAAGTGGAAGGATCATCTAGTAAACAGAAACTCTTTATTGTCTTCACTTTATAAAAGTGCCAGAGAGAAGAGTTTTTATTTGATTTCTAAGAAGTTCAGGGTTACCGATGCAAAACCGTTTTCTTTTATCTTTTTTGTTTATATACATTTAAATGGCTAAAAATTTTGGAGTAATTCATAGAAAAATTATAATATAGCAAATGGAGACTTTTTGGAATCCTCATGAGTAGATCTATAGAGTGGAATAATAATATGGTAGTTTTTAGTAGAATAGTTTTATTGTTGTATTTATCTATGATATTTAAGGATAAATTTGTAGACTTTTTTTAATTTGTCAAGTCCAAAATAGCAAGCTCTTGGAGAGAGCCTCTTCTTTTACTAGACATGTTATTTTAGGAGTTAACAAAGCATGAATGGAGAGATCAGGTCCTACTTAAATCCAATAGATAACGGGGACATGGCCGGTGGCAATGGGACATTCATGGTGGGGAGGGGCAAGCATATTAGGAAATGGAGAGAGGAAACACGGTTTCAAAAATAATACTCCATCTATTTCTAAATAAATCAACTCCTAAAATCACTCTAAGTCAAACTATTCAAGTTTCATGTACTTTATAGAGAAAATAACAGCATATATACACAAAGTAAATATATTACAAATATTTTATGATATATCTAGTCATACAAACCATCTTATAAATGTTGATGCTCATTTCTATAAATTTAGTCAAATTTATAATAGTTTGTCTTAGAATAACTTTAGAGATTTTAATTTATTTTGAGAAAGGGAGTAGATCTCTGATGGCTTGAGGTTCAAGGTGGGTTCTGAGATTATTATTGATTGTAATTGATCGGAACAGAACTGCTACATGCCCCTTAATTTCTCGTCTTTTTTATAACTTAATTTCTCGTGTTTGAAAAGGTCTTAGAGTTATCCATGCTAAGACGATTAATTTTTCAAAATTCATGATGAGGTAATAATGCAACAACGTCGACACTACAAAATCATTGACTTCCCTAATGCAGCCATCTTTATACTGGCTAGCGATTTTTATTACATACTCCATCCTTTCGTTTCTGAGTAAATCAATTCTTAAAATTATCCTAAGTCATTTTTTTCTATGTTTGACCAAATTTAAAGAAAAAACTACAACATTTATGATATGAAATAAATAAATTATGAAAATATATTTAAATTATGATGTTTCTAATGATACTTTTGTGTATAATTGATGTTATTATTTTAATTACAAATTTTATAAATCTTATGATGTATATTTGAAGATCTAAATGTTTGAAAATAAAAAATTATTAATGCAAAATTCTAAATCTCGTCAAGTACTACAATTTTGATGTTGACTTTGTCTCCATTCATCATTCTCAACCATCTTAGATCTGATACGGCAACTTATATATATTGCATATATATTCAACATCTTGATTTAAAGAAGTTATCAACTACGAAATTATCTCTTTGAACTATATAGTTTTGATATAAAGTTTTCTTGATCCAACTTCATATAAAAGTTATAGTTCTTTTTGTGCAAAATAGGTGACACATAACTACAAACCAATACTGACAGATACATCTTATTGTCGATTCATGGTTATAAGCGGCATATCACTGTCTATAACTACTGCATGTGTCCCGGAGCCAATAGTGAAAACCTATATATGATTGTCGGATACCCTATCACTGCCGATATTAGCTAGGTGTCTCCAATGATCTAGCTTATTGTTAACTTATAAGTTTTTTAATCATTAAATAATATAAAAGACAAGAGACTAGCGCGTGAACTCAAGATATAGTGTCATACACACTCTTCTCTCACAACACGATATTCAAGATAATCTCTCTCTATCATATATGAGTTAGTTTAGAGCTAGTACTAGCTTATACTGTCGGGGATGCTCTTAGCCATGAACCATGAGCGATAAATTATCGCGGCTGATTTCAAAGCAAACAACAGTAATTGTATTTTCTTTAGTAGTGACGTTGTTGTGTATACGTCGCGTCAATGATGATTTGGAAACGAGTGAGACACCGTACTACTGCCTTAGGCCTTGTTTGGATGCGCGTGTATCTTCTTCAAACCACATGTGTTGAAGTGTATTTGAACTAATATACACTACAATTTATATGGTTTAAGGTCGATACATGCGCATCCAAACAAGGCCTTAGTGGGTATCTCTCCCTCTCCCTCTATAGTCGGCTCGTACACTAGACTTTTTGGTTTGAAGAATCAGTCCATCCTAAATGAGGTGTTGCATCAAGAGTCTACTCAAATTTAATGAAATGACTCTAATTTTTATATTAGTACTAATATTAATAACTGGAGTAACTCCAACGATTTTGCAAATGAACTTACCATTTTTGTTTTTTTATAAAAAAAGTCTAAAATTTTTGAATCCAACGGTTTGACAAATGGACTTGGCATTCTTGTTAACTTGGCAAACACCGGGTGATATTTGGCATATATGCCAAACTGCGCTTCGCTTGGCAATCGTCCCGCGCGCTACTCCTCCCTCGCGTGTACAACTGTTAGTTTTGTCAAGTGAATAATGGGAAACTGTTGAAGATTGACTCTTTTTACTTTTGTCATATTCATTTGGGACCTGATAAATTCCTAATTTTGTCAAGCAAACAATGCAAAAACCGTTGGAGTTGGGAATAAGATGATGATGGATTAACCTATTACGTTTCCCAAACCAAATAAAAAATGAGAAATAATCAGATGATGTACTGACTCATTTCTCAGACCAAATACGCCCTGATGTTATAAGAGCGACGTTAATAATTTAGTCAGCTGCTAGCCATAATTTTTTCTTACAGCTTTTTTTAGCCCACTCATATAATAGTTAGCCTTTTATTATAGGATCCACTTGTCTCTATGTTGACACCATATTTTGACACGTCTGGATATATGCATATGGGCCCTCGTGGCAGGCCTCCAAGAGTGTCATTCAGATGGATCCGAAGAATCGACCAAGGTAACTAATCGATGAGATCACGCAAGAGGATTTTTCGGCCAATTACAATAGAGTGTGCACATCTGTTTTAGCATGGAGAAGGATTGAAGCCCAAATTATTTTTGTTTCTTTATTTTTAGGACTTATGTTACGGTCGATTAGGTTATGTGCTATGGTCTATAAATAGCAAGGCCTAGAGAATGGTAGGGGACATCCAATCAATCAAAATACAACCCTTCGGCCACCGACCAAAACCCTAGGAGTAGGAGTAGTGTCGGTGTTTAGAAACTACCAACGAGTAAATTTGTACGCGTGTCGGGCTCCGAATGGTGAGACAAAGAGACAAGAGGATTATACTGGTTCGGGAAAGAAATCTCTGCGTCCAGTGTGAAGCTACTCGTGGTCCTTATCTCTGCTTGCGAGGGGGTTACAAGCTGGGTCGAGAGAGGGGTGTGAACCCCGGGTCTCTTGATGATTCGGTGAGTGAGTGTGCTATCTACTAGCTGTGTTCTTCGATGTGAGTTCCATATCTTGTGTCTCTTGTCATCGTCGTCTCCCCTGCTCCCCTTTTATAGTCGCAAGGGGCTCAGGGGAGTTACAAGCATGGCTTCGGGAAGTATCTACATAGGATGTCATGCCTTATCCTTTCCTTCCTCAGGAAGGATTTTGGACACTCATAATTCAATATTCCTATTGCCTTCGTACTTGGTCGGAGGAGGGGACTCGTGTCGGCCCCTCGTTGCACCGCCGGAGAATACAGGGGGGGTTCGGTTGAACCCGTAGCATGGTAGAGGCATGGAGTTCGTTGTACTGTCGGCGGGTACAACGTCGTTCCTTTTCCTAATTCTTTTAGTATACGGCAGATTCCTTCACCCCGGGCCAATGGACTCTGTTACTCTGTGGGCCCCATGTACCCGACGTACCTTCGCTTGAAGGGTTCCGATAGGGGTCCGGAGGCGTGAGAAGTTGCCGTTGCTCCGTGGGAAACGTGGGTCCCACCTGTTCAGAAGTCCGGTTTTGTCCCGTCCCTAACTGGGGAACTCGACGTGTCTCCGTTTAGGTAGGGACTAGGGCGTTATCCTGAGTCCCAATTTACACGGGGTGTACGATCCCTCAGGGTGTTGTACCTCTGTTCTTATTGGCGTTTGCATCGTCAGCGACCGAGGAGTGATGACCTCCACCTTCTAGATGGGGGCAAATGGGTCATTCATCTACTGCTGATATCCTCCACGTCTCCTGCGGGTTGCGGGGCCGCCTCGTACTCCACGTCGGGCGAGACGGAACCACATCGACCCGGGGCACGTCTGCCTACCTGGGCCGGTGGGGTTTTGGGGAGTTACGCACCTCCTCTTCGTGGGCCTGCGGCGATTTATCCCTGATGGGCCTTTCATTCCTTTTCTAGATGACCGTCACTGGGCTTTTAGTTTGTTGATTTGTTTTTGAAAGTTTATCGTTAAATTAGGTCTCCAACAAGTAGAGTAGATTTCGGTAAACCTTCGACAAATAGGGTTGCATCGACTAGATCGACCTCCGTTTTGCTTGTAAGTCTAACCTTGGTTCATGTCTCGTTTGTACGGTTGTTTTGAGCTAGTTATCGGTTTGAATATATGTTCATGGGGCTGCATTGTTTCAATCTCACATGAGTCATTGCTTCAAACTAATTATCGGCTCTATTAGATTGGTGATCTAATAGATTTATTAAGTTACCGATATTATTTTTTATACATTGTTTACTTATTGCAACAATATCCTGCCCAATCTCAATCATCAGATTGGCCTGTGCTTCAATTCCATCTGGATCCATGCTTCTGTGCGCTTTCATTCTTATACACACGCTAGAGCTATAGATCTAAGATCCTATCGGCTAATCTGTTAATCGTGGTTGTTACATGTTGCGGGTTTGAGACATGTGTTTGGTTATCAGATTGGTTTGAGCGTAGATGGATTTGACTTAACACACTTGGTACAGTTGCATCTACCGGACCCTACTGCTAAGTGTGTTGGGTTACTTCTGCCTAATCTTAGATCCATTTGTGACTGAGCATATGGATCTTGTTCACGCTTCAAGGACCCCATATCGGCTGAAATAGTCGATCTGGTTGTGCTTTATTCATACAATGTATGTGCTTTTGTTGTTTCAACATGATTAAATTTATTAAATATACTGGATGTGGCTTAGCTTGTTTACTTTTATGGCTGCATGGAAACACTCTAATGCTAGTGAGTAAGCTAAGTTATCGGGTTAATTGTCATCATGGCTGCATGGGAACACACCTCTGTTGATGGTTAATCTTTATCTGTTATGTTTAGTAAATTTGGTAGTTTGAACTAGCAAATGTTGCATGTATCGCATCTTTACCATATACATTGATGAGATCGGTTGATTATATGCTTTACTGATGATATATCTTGAATAGTCGTTTGCATCTTACTATCATGATTTACACTGTTAGGAGTTGACTTTCTAGTCAATTTTCTTTGACTATCGGCTATCTGAGAGCCGCACATTCATGGAACTGTCTGGCAACAACCGGTAGGTTCCATAATTTGATAATTTTATCTCCTTGTCAATTGTAGGTCAAATGACGGGCACACCTGAGATCAATCAACCGAAGTGGTCTTGCCATTTGAGAGGTTTAGGAGATCGAGACTCTGCTTCTGCACGGTCTCTGTAGGCTTTGCGCGGTGCTGACGTCAGGACCCATTTTTTTACGTCAACACTCTCTCATAAACTTTCTTAGTTGTACTGTCTGAGTCAGTTGTAAGCTTATAGCCAATTTCTCCTCTCTTTCCTCTCTTCTCCACGTCAGCATTTAACTAGCTTACAACCTACTGTTAGGATCTGTTTGGTACAGCTCTGCTTCACTAATGAAGCTATTTTTTTAGAAAATTGCTTCATAAGCAACTGTCTAGGTAAAGCTAAGTTATTTTGAAAAAAAAATGTTTGCCAAAATAGCTTCACCAACAACTTTATGTATGGATATATACGAGAGAGAAAGGGGGAGAGGGCTGTGAGAAACTACTATTTTCAACTTCATCCTACTTCATATCTTTATGAGAGAGGGAAGAAAAACAATTTTATAGGTAAAGTTATTTTAAAAAGAGATATTTAACAAAAAAAATAACTCACAATAGCTTTGCTCTAAGCAGAATGCGTCCAGAATTTCAAATCTCACGCACGCATGCATGCGACCGCCGCCGCCTTGACGCTGCTGACAGTGTGATCGATATAGTCATGCGTGACGACAGCTAGCTTCCTTTTGATTTGATTTGTCAACGATCGATGCTGCTCCGGGCCAATTATATATCGTTATATATTAAAAAACGACTTTTGGGAGCTCATTTTTCACATGCTTGGACGCCATATCATTTGTTGATTTCCGGCTTTCAACGCTCATGCATGCGGGTCCAGCATACTAGCATGCATCCCCCATGAGTGATGACATACGAAAATTTGACGCGCGGAGCCGGCCGCAGAGGCATACTACCACAAGAACATGTCTAGTAGACATGAATTTAGGTGCACATACAAATTAGCACGCATCAATCAAATCTAGAAAAAGATTCTTTATATCTAAATTTTTCTTTTTTTTCTTATTTTACAAAATAAAAAATTAAATAAATATATATTACATATATTACCTTCTATGAGATAATAGATGATTGTTGTCATTCGATTAAAATAAATAAATGATTTATACTAGTTATTTGGAGGTATTATAGTAAAGTTCACATCTCTATTGATGAAGAGATAGCAAAGAGAAGTGGCTTTAGTTGGAGAGGGAAAAAGTACAGGCACGAACCAAGATAAGACCCGTGTACATCTCATTGCCTGGTGCTTCGACCCAATGCAGAACCGTGTGTTGCGCAACATGGCAGCGGATCGCGTTGCGTCTTTGTCAAGTGCCGACATACATAGCTAGAATCATATATGTCACCCCAGAGGCGAGTACCATTGAAGAAAACATCTCACATTGACCAAGGTTGAAGGCCACGGTCCACGGAGGAAGAAGGCTCCTTTTCACCTAGAGCTTGCTGTGGCAGCATGGTCCTGGAATCCTGGATGTACACATCTACTACCACCATGACGTGCCTGTCCTGTCCGTGGGCACATCTGTGTGTCGACAGATACTCTAGCCTTTGACCATAGAGCGAGAGCTTGGTTTCGATCCCTTCCTGCGCGGTCGCCGTCACGAGCATCCGGCGAAGTCGTGAATCCTAGCTTAGCTAGCACCCCAATAATCGCGCGATTCGTGGAAAAGCAACATGACACGCAGGGGCGAAGCTACGGCTTGCTGTTGGGGTCGGCTAACCCCGATAGATTCCAAAAATCAGAGAGATAATTACTGTTCATGCTTATTATTTCCTTCTAATGACCCCAACTTGCTTTAGCCAAGACCCCGGTGATCTTCTACCCTGGCTTTGCCACTGATGACACAGGTCGCCCGGTTGCTTTTTCCTGCCATCTCACGAAGCTATACACTCGCACACTTTTTTTCTTATAAATACATAAAAGATTCCTCACACATTTTTTTCGTCCGTTTTGTTCGGTTACCGGTATCAAGATGGCTCTATAATTGTCTGTCACGCTAACAGAATCTCAGTCCACTCCTGGTCTATATACACATGCATGCCGTCAGAGTCGGTATGAAAGGCCTGTAACATATCACGAATGCATGTCATAATTTAACTTAGTACAGAATTCGATAGTTGATTTCTTCTATAATATATTCTTAAAATCTTTTACTTAAACTATGGTATTTTAAGAATATTACGCGCATTAACATATGAATACACGCACGGCGCATTAGAAAGACCGAGTCAAAAAAATAAAGATTGATGAAGTCATCACATATATACGTTTTAGCTCAACTAGTTCAAGTCTTTGTGGGGGAACCTTTTTCACTTAGAGTTAAGTTCTCAAGTTGTCATGGATGCTCGTATTTTACTAGATTTGTATCACGATTTAACAGTATCGGTATCGATCGTTCTTTCAGTTGCAATCGATGTGCCATTGGAGAGCGAGGCTTTTGTGGTGGCTTCATCAAATCTTGAAACAAACATGTCACACCAATGAAAGAATAACGTCATAATAACAGCTATAATTTGTTGAAAAACAGGCATATCACGCCACTGAAAGATCGTGACAACTACTAGACTAGTTGAAACAATAGATAAGTCACACCACTGAAAGAATAACGCCATAGCGACTGTGAGAGACTTGGTGATTCATTGACGATTCATGACATTGTCTTTTGTTGATGGTCCAACACCGTAGTAGTGAGTGATCAATGGTTTCATCAATCTCAAAATGAATATATCACACCACTGGCACTAAATTAAAGAATAACGTTGTGAAAATTGTGAGACGAATTGAAAAACAGACATGTCACACCACTAAAAAAATAACACCATAGCAATTGTAAGACTTGGTGACTCATGATATTATTTTTGGTGACGATCCACACCATAGTAGTGAGAGCAGACTTGATGATTGTGAGTGTACTAGTGTAACACTCTACGTCCAAAATCTATTTACACTACTACAGAATCAGACATCACTGTCAGCCCATCACTACCGGTTTTGTTTGGGCCGGCAGTGATGCCTCTTCACTGCTGGTTCGTGGCTGGAAAAATCAGTGAAGCGTATCTGCCCTTTCACTGTCGGTTCCAGCCACAAACCGGCAGTGAAGCTCATCATCATTGTCGGTTCGTGGCTTGAACCGACAGTAATGATGAGCTTCACTGCCGGTTTGTGGCTAGAACCGACAGTGATACACTTGTACAATTAATTTTTTTATTTTTGTAAACGACTTCGGATGGAAACACTTTCTACATGAAAGTTGTAGATCTCTAAAAGTTATGAAACTTTGTATTTCACAACTTTTTCATTTGAGATCATCTTATTATCGAAAAATACGTCCGAATGTGTCAAATTTGAAATTCAAATTTTTGTAAACGACCTCGGATGAAAAAACTTGCTACATGAAAGTTGTAGATCTCGAAAAGCTATAAAACTTTGTAGTTTACAACTGTTTCATTTGAATTCGTTTAGTGGCTCAAACAATCAATTTGCATTCGGTTTAATATAGAATATGAGGAAGTAAAACGGAATCTAGACACAAGTGATTTATGGGTGGAGTGGTAGAGGAGGGATCGTGTGAGCCTGAGGTCTCGAGGGTTTGAATCCCCTCCGGAGTGTTTTTGCGATTTTACGCAAAAAAAAATGTGCAACTTGCAGGCTGTTCCTAGCGGACTCTCCCAGAATTTAAATATTTTTTTTATATTTTTAAAAGCGCAATTTCTGGACACCAACATCACTGCCGAAGTGGTTTTGCCGGTTCAAAATCCGACAGTGATAGGGGATTTTGAACCGGCACTGTTTTCGTTTTCTGATGTTATATGGCTCACTCCGCACATGGAATGAGCCTACATATGCATAGTATCTCTCTTACACTTTCGTCCTCCCTTTGTATAAAAAAGGCTAACCTAGAGGTGCTATGTTTAGAATAAGGAGGATTATAAGCTGGCTTTCGTCACCCTCCTAAACTACCAAGTTGGTACTAAACCCATCAATCACAGCCACACATGTGCCACTTGGGTCACATAGGACAACTTCACAACTACTATAAGCTACTAATGGGTTGGGATGTTACAAGTAGGATTGCGTTTAGCAACGAATAGCGCACATGATATATTGTTGCATATTCAGAAGTTTGTCCTCTCTAATCTTAACTTGTTAGTTGTCTTGTTTATACCTTAATATATTGTTTATGTTTTACTTGTTAGGTGTAGAATAATTATACTACACCTAGTTATTATACTGAAAAAAGATTTAATATGATTTAATAGTCGGGTGTAAGTATTATTCACTCAACGTCCATCATGCATGGGGTGCACGCGTTGGCCCTCCAGCTCCGGCCGGCGACCCCACCACCACCATGGTGTGCCAGTGGACAGCAAGTCAAAGCTCATGTGCCACTTTTGGTGGACAACACGCACGTCAAGTCTTGCACAAGGAATTCTACTGTTCACGAGCAGAGCAGCCCCCTCTAACCAACTGAACAAGGTCATGCTCTTTCCATTCCGAAATAGATAAAATTAAATCCTTCTAACTTTTTTTATAACTAGCCATGCTTTATAGCAGCAACAAGCTGCAGAAAGGGAGATGCCCTCCCAAGGGTGCAATGTTCACAGCCTCACGAAGGGGCCAACTGGGCAAGTGATTACATGATCTTGCCTAGAGCAAGTAATGGACATAGCATTAGAGTACAGGTTTGAGTGGCCAGAAGATGTGTCGTGGTATGCATGCTTCTAGCAATTTTGAATACTCTGAAATTGCTTGTGGCACCCAGGCTGGTAAATTCCTCTGTGATGTGCTTGATGTCCCACTGCTGAAGAGATGAGCGATCACCGATCAGCTGTACTGAAGAAGCTTACCAGTTGCTGATTATCTTTCAAACAAGGTCTTACTGATCATGTTCATTGCGGCCAGGATTGATGCCGCTAAGATGGGCTGATGCTAATTTAGCCATAAGCACCGAGTTGATATTGTTGACAACAGCTTTAATATATATCGAGGAGGTTAGTTGTTGGTGTTTGTTGACGATGAATACACCAAGGCATGCAGTTCTACGAACCTGTTGTTGCATGTCAAGCAATGTTGAGGCATCCGTGTAGCACCTGGTGCCAGGCAAAAGCACCGGCAGTTGCACCATGTGCTAGGGTGGACTCGGCAAGGTTTCATTGTGCATAGGCTGATGCCTTGGCTCATGGACGCCGTCTCTCTGAACCTGCAGCTAAGAAGCACATACCTTGATATGTAGATTGCCCATGCGTCTGTAGGATTTGGTGGTCCTGATCTCCTTGCTGACACTCTTAAAACAATTTGGCTGCAATGCCTACTGCGACAGCATGATGTACCTGCTAAACCGTCCAAGCTTTGTTATGAAATCTACGATCATTTCTGGCTTTCCATATGTACCACATAGTGGTGAGAATGACCATCATCTGTTCATCCTTGGTTTGTTAGTTGATAAGTTGGCCAAGCGATTCCTCTACACCGTCCTGCTCATTGGGTAAGACTGAAGAACATAAAGGCGGATTTGCAGAGAACCAAACTGCTCTCGCAAGTCGCAATTGTACATTGGAAAAAAAAAAGGTGAGCACCATTTTCATTTTTATTACAGGTTGTGCAAAACTTACTAATTTTGTTGGAGTACCTCCCTACTCTTTCACCTGTGGCTATGACTTTTCAAATTAATCTCCAGCAAAAAGTTTTAAGGAGATGAAGCATCATGTGCTTCCATGCTCTGGTGAGGATGTACCTGGCCTGCGTTGTAACACTTCTGGATCCCTGGTAGAGAAGCTGAACCTACAATTGAGAGTTAAGAAACCTGAAAGCCTGTTTTGATGTGCATGTACCATCCTTGGCTGGCCTCCATCTGACCATGTCAGGCTCTTGAGAGGGAACTGTTAGCCTGTGCAGCCTGAGCATCGAAAATCTCAGTGATAAGAGCATCATTCCAAGACCCCGTTCGGTTAGCATAAAAAACTGGCAGGAACAGTTACAGGCCAGTGTCACTATTCAATTTTGTACTAAATCTCATCAGCAGGAACAGTTTCGAGCCAAAACTCCCCTAACCGAACGAGGCCTTAGGGTTCCAGAGATCAGCAACCGTCTAGGAGAGACTGAGCCGAGTGACAGGCAGATTAAAGTGATCATAGATGGAATCCCAGAGAGGACAGGAAGGGGTCGACCAAATGCTAGAGTTACCTCTGTAAATTTGGATGATGCAATTATGATTGAGATCTTGATTAATACTCCCTCCATTCTAAATTGTAAGTCATTCCAAGAATCTTGGAGAGTCAAAGTTTATAAAGTTTGACCAAATTTATATAATATGATAATAACATATTTGATACCAACTAAGTATTATTAGATTCTTTATTAGTTATGTTTTTATAATATACCTATTTAATGTCATAAATTTTTATGTTTCTCTCTATAATCTTTGGTCAAACTTAAAATATTTTGACTTTCCAAGATTCTTGAAATGACTTACAATTTGAAATGAAGGGAGTACGAAGGATATAAGCCTAGAAGATAGATTTGGATGTGACATTTTTAGCAAGCCAGAAGGAAGTGATGGGGTAATATTTAGCTTTTGAGGACAGCAGCAAGAAAGGAATCTCTGTCAGTGGTAATATTTCAGGCTGCTCTTATGATGAGGCTACGGTTGACATGGAAGAGGTACTTAATTCCAAACTCCCCGTTATCTTTGGGTTGGCAGATGTCATCCCAAGATCTGAAGCGAAAGGGTAAAGAATTAGCATCTTCTTGAATACCAGCCCACCAAAATCTTCTAATGATGGCGGTGATTTTTTCAATGAATGTTTCAGAGAAGAGCACATGTTGTACTGTGTTTCAAAAAATTAAAACAATGACATGGTCTCCAAAGCATAACTTTAACTGTCAATTTTTTGAATTTTTTGAAAAATACTTATTGAAATCTAATATATGTATATTTTTTGAAAGTATTTTTCAAGACAAATCTATTGATACGATTTTCATTTTTCCAAACTCAACAACTTAAAAGTTATTTATGATTTATATTTTCAATATTTGACTCAAACTTTGTCCAAAATGATATCTAATACGAGTATGGAGGGAGTATATATACTCAAGAAACATACGTCTAATAATATATAGATTTCTCTATCTGTTTTTGTTTTCAGGACAGGTAGAAGTATAAAGATATTGCTAACTTTTCTTTGAAAACAGCATCTAACGAAAGATTGTTTTTTTTTCTCTAAGTATATATTGCGATGCAAGTTAGACACGCTTAATAACCAGGTATCTCACACAAATAAGCCAGCTTTATTTGGGGTTCTAACATAATCGGAACGATATGCTAACTATCCCTTTACGTTTTGTATGACACGCGTATATTAATCAAAGATGAGAGTGAACACTTGAAGAGTGCAATATTTACCACAAAAGGTTACTTATTTGCCTGTTTTAAAATAAATGTTTCACTGTTTGCCATTTATCTGTCTATAATATCCTTCCTTAGCCCGTACCGAAATACCCAACTCATCCTCTTATAAATCTTATTAATTAATGCAAAGGTACTGAATATTCATGTTTTCTATTCTTGAAAAGAAAATCTTAATTTGCACAATGATATTTTAAACTAGCACTTTGTGCTGGTCTGCATGCTTCAGAACTATCTGGTACTCTATATTAAGAAAAATATTTTTTATTGCAAGAATAGATAAAGGAGATTTTCCTAAATATATGGGTTTGTACGTTTTGTTTGTACGGTTGAGTACATTATGGTACTATATAAAATAATTAATTGTGTCCTTTCGTTTCTTCAACAACGAATCAAAAATTCCAACCGATAACGGTGACATCTATCTATCAGTGTACGTCCAAACAGCACTCAGTGTCCTCTCTCTCTCTCTAGAACAATTCAACACAAGGATAGACAGAGTGCACCCAGATCAGGGCTTTACTGGAATATATGGATAGTATCCCTACAGATAGAGTGCATTCAGTGTTCGCGCTGATGGTTTATGCGATTAATAAGTCAACTATGCGATTTTGTTATAAAAGAAAAAATATTATACCATACATGATAAATCAGTAAGTTAAAGCGAAAAAAAAAAGATGCGTGCGCACACACACATGTGTTTGACTAACTGACTGTCCATGCGCACTGCAAATTCAAAGACGACGACGACGATGCTCGCGCGCGCACACTACGATCTACACCTGTAGTTTTCACAGAAGGGAGGGAGCATATCAATATCAATCTAGCTACGGTTGTACGCATTCTTCAACGCAGGTGCTGTCTGCAGAATAAGTACCAGCAGCTCTGCATGGCTAGTAATTCAACAGGAAGCTCCGGCAGTTATTCCGGCCGCCGCCGGCGGCCGGCCGGTCAGCAGCCGTGACGCGGAAGCCCCATCTGCATGACGATTCAAGAAGAAGAACCAGGCTGGTAGAGCGCCTACAGGTGATTCACAAGCAACCGCATGTGTTGTGGTTTCATTTCCATTGGTCCTAGCGTAGGCGGTGCTGGAAAACGCTAGTGGAAATAGGTTTCAAACCGCTTGTATAGTATGTTTCTGTACTAGTGTCAAGTTCGTCTGCCTCAAAAGATTTGATATACAATTCGCCTGCCTTTTGATATAATTAATATAGATTTTTTAATTATAAGCACACTATTTTTTATAAAACAATAATATTGCATTCGTAATAACTCTTATAGAGAAAATGGAACATCTTAAACGCCATGATGATATGGGCTAAAATGACTATTTTTGATAGGACTAAAAGAGGTCAATGTTGATTTAATATCTATTTTTAATTCATGAGATCGCACAGGACACATAGGTTGCAACAAGAGGTAAGCTAGAGGTCCAATGCAAAGGAGAAATAACTAATATGTATAATTGATAAAATAATCATAACGTGTTACTTAGAATATACTCCCTCCGATCTATTTTATCTAACGTAATTTATGATGATACGGTCTCTTAGATTACACTTTATATTATATTATTTATATTTATAAATATATAATCATTAGATATAGTATAATTTTTTACAAATCTAATGGTATAAAGTTTATGTTATAATATTTAAAAATTATTAGGTTAATTATAGGTTAAAGTTTGAATCTTAATATGCGCGTACCTCAGATAAAATGGATCGGAAGAGTATTAACCTGCATGCCATGGCCACCACGCACAATTATTGAGCGTGTTTGTGCTCCTTGAGCGCCCTCTCAAAAGCCAACAAAATGCGCAGCCCTACATATATGTACCTGTGCGGCTACACATAGAATTTCCATTCGCAAATTTCTTACATATTAGCCATTGTTTTCTTGGCGGCGTACATCTGTCTTCCGTCGTTCATGCTTCGTTCATACGGTCTCGTACGTGTTTGTCCTATTCTTTCTCGATCACTTCGCCGCCCATCCCTCTTTCTTCTCTCGTCGCAACACCAGAGCTTCTTCACCCAAACAGATGGCACATAATGTTGTATGTACGTGCTCCCAGTAAGTCAAGAAATTAAATCTGCGTCAAAATCGATCTAGCTAGGACGATACACAGGTGGCTCTACCTATAGACAAGCAAAATACCAGTAGCTAGCTGTCTGTCTGCCGCTTCGTTCCCTCCTCAGCTCGACCGTCTCCTTATAACGACCTGATGATCCTTCGTCCTCGTGTCGTCGACTCAGCACGATCAGCTCTGCAGCAGCCTTTCTTATACTGTTCCGGTCGTCCCCGGCCATATATACAAGGACGAAAAAGCTAGCTAGAGCCCATGGCGACGGTGGCGACGACAACGACGACGTCGATAGGCAAGGTCGGGAGGAAGAGCGGAGTGATTTTAAGAACCCTGCAGCCGGTCGTCGTCGTCGTCGTCGCCGCCGCCGGGGTGCTTCTCGGTGTACGTGGGGCCCGAGCGGGAGCGGTTCGTGGTGCGCGCCCAGTGCGTCAACCACCCGCTGTTCCGGCGCCTCCTGGAAGACGCGGAGCGCGAGTACGGGTACGCGGCGCAGGGCCCGCTCGCGCTGTCCGGCTGCGACGTCGACGCCTTCCTCGACGTGCTGTGGCAGATGGAGAACGCCGACGACGGCGGCCGGCAGGTCAACGCCGCCGCCCCCACCTCGCCGATATGTGGCCTGCGCAGCAAGGGACGCGCGCCCGGGTACAGGATGCTGAGCCCGCGGTCGTCGCCGATCCTTGGCAGTGGCAGGAGGAGGTGAGAGAGCATGCAGAAACAAAAGAAAAGAAAAGATTGATCGAGAGCATGCATCAACTAAGATGATTAGCGAGCTAATGGTGCTATCTTATATGAACTCTAGACTCTATTAGCAGTTCTCTCAACTGCTATGTATGAATAAATAAGTGTCATTCATTGCAGTGTTTATCGACCTTATTTATTTATTTCTCTCTTTTTTTCTTTTCTTGCTTGGAACTTATATGCATGTATAATACCCATTTTCAGTAGATAGCTTTTATCTAGTCTAACTGGCGACCTCAAAATATGTATGTGCGTCACGTGCATGTCCAATTGGGTCGATCCATTCTATCGATTGTGTATACACTTAGGTTCTATTTAGATCTAAGGAGAGATAATATAGTTAGGGGGTGTTTCGTTACAGCCTCCTAAACTTTAGTAGCTAAACTTAGGTGATTTTACGTCCTAAACTACCAAACACCCCCCTAAAGTGCCCCCTAAACTTTAGTTGATGCACTAAACTTTAGGGGGCACTAAACTTTAGGGGGTAAATCAAACATGCCCTTAGTTGATAATAATTATCTCCTTGGATCTAATAAATATGTCTAGCTAATAGTTTAGCAAATTATTAAGTGATGAGTACACAACTGATAATTATTTCACTAATTATATTAAACTAGCCATAAACTTTGACAATCTAAAATATCTTATTACTTTATTAAATAAAGTTGTGTTGTCCAGTAATACTTGATTCTACCATTCATTGCCTAAACGGTTATTCAGCTCGTTTACACATTGTTTAAACGCTACATAGTGGTATACCGTTTTCGTTTAATTAGTTATTTTAACCGTTTAAACGGTTGTGTTGCCCGAATAATGGGCTAAATGGTAGGTGACCGCCGGTTGTTTATCATTTAGTTTAGGATAACACTAGTTTTTCACCAAAAGATGTAGTCAAGATGTTTCAGTGAAGGGGTAATTAGAGTTTGTAATATATCGTTCTCATTGTTTTCTATTCCTGCCTCCTCTCAATTTTCTAAATTCATAGACTTCGATACCGCCTCCCCATCCTCAGTATTGGATATACCCCTTGAGGGAGAGAGGTCAGCTTTGCTAGGCAATGTTATGGCAAGTGAAAGACAAGGTACATGACACACCGATGAGCATTCCTAGTGTCAAGGGACCTAGCAACCAGGATAACATGATCATAGATGAGTGCAAGTGTTAGAATTTGGTACCCCTAGTTAATAGTTATGCTTAGCAACCAACGGATCTTTGAGAAGATATTGCGAGTGGCACAAGCTTGCATCGTATTAACAATAACATAAACAAATCTCATAGAAAACCCTGAATGATGATGTTGAAGCAACTCTGACAATATATTAGAATTTGACAAAGTCTATCGTGATTTCTATAAGTACAAATCTAAAATGAGTACAAGTGATTATTTAATTTCTCTCCCACAAACCTACTTAACCCTCTATAGATCCACTGATTCTTGTCCTATACAAGAATCTAGCACAACAAAATTGTCTAGTCTAATCCTCTTGAGCACTCCTAATAATTTTTCTTGACAAGTCTTGGATGAGACTCTTGTGTTAGCTTGGTTGATGCATATGGCCTCCACCCTTAGTTATATATTCCGCTCCAAGGCCTTTGTGCTAGCTAATAATTGGTTGATACATACAAGTAGGACTCCTTAATTAGGTCCTAGTCTAAGTAAAATTTGAATCACCATAGCAGCAAGGATGAATTTTTGCTTTGTTATTTCCATTTTATTATGAATCTAGATATAACATATGTCTATGTATATAGTAATTTTTTATAAAAAAATATCAAAATAACTTAGAATTTAGAAGGGGGGAATATATTGGTTTGGCTTCTTGTTGCTTCCTATGTCGTGCAGACCAAAGTAAGCTTGGGTGCGTTTGGTTGGGCTTTTGGCTTCGCTTTCGGCCTCAAAGTCAAAAGGTTAACCAAACATGGTGCTTTTGAAAGCAGATTTTTCAAAAGTGGCTATTTTTTGTAGTATACTTTTAAAAGTTGGTTTGACTCTGCTTTTGGTTTTGGCTTTCTTCTTTTAAAAATAGATGGAATAAAAACCTCTTTCATAGGATTGTTTAAAGAGAGATAAAGATAAAAGATATATTTATATTTGTTTAACCAAACAACTTTTCGTTTTTCTACAACTCATAGCAGCTTTCTCACAGCCCATAGTCTACAACAGCTTTTCTCCACGGCCACGGCCCAACCAACAAATCCAACCAAAAAAGACCCTGAAGCTGCGCAGGAGCTCTCTATATGTTTCAAGCCCTTGTTGTTAATGGCTGTGGTAGTCAGTGTTCCATGTTCCTAGGGGATCTCTGTTGTAGTCCTCTCCCCTGTGCCTGTGGTTTTATTTATTAAACTTCAGACGCCTGGTTCTGGCCGAGCTTGCTTTTGCTTTCTAAATTGTCCTACACTCTGTTATCTTACTCCCTCCGTCTCTAAATAGAGATGTCATTCTCGCTTTTTGAAAAGTCAACATTTTCAAAATATCGGTAATTATGTATTAAATATATAAATAATTATATTAAGTAATTAGTATCATCGGAAAGATCTTTAAGTCTAGTTTTTTAACAAAATTATTTGAAGATACAAATATTGCATGTATTTTCTACAAACTTAGTCAAAGTTGAAAAAATTTGATCTACACATATTCCATAACGACCTCCTTTTTGGGACGGAGGAGTATAACTGATAATGAAAGTTGGGAAATCCTCTCGGTTCCAAAAAAAACACACTTCCTTTTGTCAAAGATAGATGCTGCTCCAGTTATGTAGGCACGACTTGCGATCCAGCTCACTTTTCAGATGCGTGGACGCCATCGTCATTTGTTGATAGCCTTTTCAACGCTCAGACATAACATGCGGCACTAGCTGCTGCCAGCAACGATCCCATGATGACATACGAAAATTTGACGCGCACAGCAACCCTTCACCAGTTAATCACCATGACATGCATGCATGCGTGTGCATGCGTCGATGAAATGAAATACTCCTTCAATCATAAATTATAAGTCATTTTAACTTTTCCAGAAAAGTTGTTTCTGTAATTTTTCAATTTTTAAAAGTACAGAGTTATATCCTTACTTTTATGCATAATATTTTGCAGCATAATTTATCACCATAACTTATAGACAATTAACTTTCCTTGACAACTTTCCAATATGACCTTTCAAAAGTTACAGAGTTATATCCTTACTTTTTCAATTTTATAGACAACTTATCTTGACAATCTTCCAATGACTTTTGGAACCCACCGTTTCTACAGCGATTTAGCGCCTGCAATAACTGATTTGATGGGTCAATCCTGTTTTCTCGCTCTTTTTTACCCTTTCATTTTTTTTCTCTTTCCTAATTTCTCCATTTTTTATTTTTATACTGATCTACCCATTTAAATTTTATACTATAAAAAATATTTTAGGTTGAGAACATTATAAAAAAATTATGTAAAAAATATAGTCGGAGAAGTTGTGTATAAATTGTTTTGAAAGCAACAACAAAAGATATGTTATTTGTAAAATTTTAATATAAAGTATAGCTAGAGAATTTATATTGAGAATTTTTATGATAAGTTCATATGCTAACAGCTATGGATAAATTTGAGTTGCAAGTGCCACATTGAAATGTTGTCATGATAAGTTATCTATAAAATTACGTAAAAAACTATTAAAAGAGTTATAAGAAGAGGTTATGGTGATAAATTTTGTCTCGTAAAAAGTTATGCACAAAAGTTATGATTTAACATTTAACTTTCTAAAAATAAAGGGTTGTGGAAACACTTTTTCCACAAAAAGGAAGTTGTAGAGTTTTATCATATGGTTGTGTGATTTCGAATCAAACGAACATTCGCTGATTAGTGGAGTCTGGATGCATTGATGTACGCACCAACAAAACCGGCAACACTCCCAACCTAAAAGGCATCTCACCACTTGATCAACTACGGAAGCTCCGCATTTTGCTAACTTGTTGCATTGAGTGCAAGTTTTGAGTTTGATTTCTTTTCTTTGTACTGTATCTTTGATTGATGATGGGCAATTTCTTCCTTCTCTTCCAAATCTTCCTAAAGTGACTTCCCACCCATGATTGGGCTCAAAAGCCGACAGGCCTAGGCCCATTAATCCATTACGTAGCTCACAGCTCCAATATGGTTTTTGCCAATCTCGACTATTGTGCATTCATTAAAACTAGCAAACATGTCCATGTGTTGCAACGGAGGTATGTCCGTGCGTGTGCTTCGTTCGTTTTTCCGCCAGCAGCAGCAGCAAGGCGCCAGATGCCACGGCAAGACGAGCACGACCAGCATCCATCTTGCAAACAAGGCTGGCGCACTTCCTCGGCAATGTCGGAAAAACCCCTCTTTTCTTACTACTACTAGCTGGTGCAAAGGGGAAGAAGAAGACTAAGAAGAGCGGTGGAAAGTAGTACTACTCTAGACCCCATCCAATATATAGCACAGGGCTACCATCTCTCCATCCTCCACACGCGCGCCCCTCGGGCCCACAAAGACACGGCTCTTCATTTCCCAAGCATGGACGACATCAGCAAACCACCAGAGGACACGTACGCCGCTTCGCCAAACCAAACGACCGGCTGCCACAGGGGCCCGCGAACCGCACGCAGCGCCAACTTCCCAGGAACATGCAAGCGTCGCAAGAGGCACAACCAGTCCACCACGGCTAATAAAAATGTGAGCACAACCGGTAAGTACGCCCATTTAAAAGAACATTCAATTCTTTATCCCTACTGTGTAAAGTGTAGGGACCAAAAATGGGGTAACGGTCGAAAGACCGTTTGTTACCCGTAGTACTCATTTAACAAATGAGACAACTAGGCTAAGGGATCTTGGTTGGCCCAAAACATTACGGGTTCTACAGCCTCCCTGGCCAATAAACGAAGAGTGAGGGACGTTGCTAAGTGGACCCTAGCGGTCGGAACGTAGACGTCTTCACATCGAACGTGCTTTGTGAACGTGTTTAGGCTTCGACAGATAACAGAATATGTGGTAAACCCCACGAGGGGCAGCATCGAGCCCTCGGATCCCATCGAACAGATCCGGATACTATACGTATCGACTGTTGAAGATTAGAGATCGGTCCACGATCGACTTCCGCGGTGCGTGCCTCCACGGATGAGGACACGGGGTCTCACCTAGACTACCCGTTAGCAACTCGTCGAGCCCTCCATCTCGGCCACCGAGGTAAGATACGAGGTCGCTCACTTCCACATCCTAGACCATGGGGGTGCGAGGAAGAAACACGGGAGCTGCGACAGCCCCTAAAACGCATGGTCCAACAAACGCGATAGGCAAACTAACAAAGGCCTACGAAACAAGAATGATAGCTAAAAACAACGATTACAGAAGCTAAAGATAGGAACTCAGCAGGCCCAGTTCTTACAAGCAAATAAAAGCATGTAAACTAAGCAAAATACATCCAACCCCGTGGAGGACTAACAATCATGGGGCCACCACCCTCGGCTCCTCCGCCAGGACCTCCTCGGTCGGCACGACATCGATGATTTTGTCTTCTCGTGTGAACTCCGGGGTCGATGCGGAAAGACGGGAGAAACAGACGAAGTTTATTCTAGATAAAAAAGAGGCTGAAGTTATGAACATGAACTCCCCTCCTTGTTGGATTGGAAGACGGCGAACATGGAGACTCCCGGTTATACACGTTATCCGGATCAGGATTTGGTTTGGCGAGGTAGAATTCCATATTAGTTTCTGCGTTCTATAGAGTCCTTGACGTATAGAAAACGAACAAAACCTATAAATATATCTATATATATCTAACTCTTCATTATTTGGTAATTGGAGGGAGACGGATCTAAAAAGAATAGATGGAAAAAAAAAAGGCTAGAAATTTTGTCTCTTTATTATTATTATTATTATTATTATTATTATTATTATTATTATTATTATTATTATTATTATTATTATTATTATTATTATTTAGATAGATAGATAGATAGATAGATAGATAGATAGATAGATAGATATAGATATAGATATAGATAGATATAGATTTCATTATAATCATTTAACAAGGACGAGTTCAGTACAGTACTGTCACCAGCAACACAAACAAGAAGTTTTCAAAAAAAATATATAAGAGACACAAATGACACGCAGCACTGGCGTATGCAAGCATGCGGATTCGTCCTTCAGGCCGCGGTCACCTCCTCTACGAGGCGCTGGAACTCGGCCATGGCCACGGGCGGCAGGCCGAGCAGGACGCGGACGCCGCCGCCCCCTTCCTCCCCGCACGCCAGGAACAGCGCCACCTCCTTCTCGGGGAGCGCCGCGGGGCCGCACGCGGCGGGCGGTCCCCACCCGAAGTCAGCCGCGCGGAACGGCAGGCGCGACCACGCCGTGATGAGCAGCGTGGACGCGAGCGACGGCCGCGCGCGCGTCGCCTCGAAGTAGTCCACCGCGGACCGCATGTAGGCGTCCGTCACGGCGGCCGCGGCGGCGCGCACCAGCCGCACAGAGCGCGGCAGCGAGCACGCCAGCTCCCCCGCGGGGCACGCCGCGCTGGTCAGCACGATGGCGTTGCCGAAGTACCCCGCCGGGAGCGGCGGCGAGAACCTCGGCCGCCCGTCCACCGCGAACAGCAGCTTGCTCCGGCGCGACATCCCCAGCGCCCGCGTGCGCGCGCTCCACACGAACCCGGCCAGCGCCTCGAACGTGGTGCACGCGCGGCCGTCGGCCAGCGCCCCCGCCCCCGCTGCCGCCGCCTTGACGCGCGCGATGGACGCGGGCGTGAACCGGAACGAGCGGTGCAGGAGCGGGGAGTCCGCGTCCGCGTCCGCGTCCGCGTCCTCGCCGTCGTCGTTCTCGTCGGCGTCGTCGGTGATCTGCGCGAACTCGTGGTGCGGGAAGTCGACCTGCGGCGGGTCGCGCGCGCGGAGGACGGCGCGGTCGAGTGCCGGCGGGAGCGATAGCGGGAGGCCGCGCGCCGTCTCGCCCCACGAGTTGACGAACTGCATGGCGCCGACGCCGTCGAACATGCAGTGGTTGATGGCCAGACCCAGCACGAAGCCGCCACACTTAAACTTGGTCACCTTGCAATTGCATGTCCATGGATCCATTGCCCCATTGTTATTATATATCATTAAAGAACTCCATCGATCCAGGAGATCGATGAAGATGAGCAGCTAGCAAATAATGGTGACCACCTGACCACGGATTGTATAGAGTACGTACGTACCTGGGCTGCAAGCAGCGGCATCTCGAGTATGTTCTTGGCGCCTGGGACGCTGTACACGAGCCTGCCGAGCACGGAGGGGTCATCGGGGTCAGTGACGTCGCCGATGTCCGCCATGGCGCAGTCCACGTCGGCCTCCACGAACACGGCGCCTTCGCCCGTGCAGTCCACGGCCAGCTTCCCCTCGCCTGAGATCGCTAGCCGCCCGGCGAGCGGGTAGTAGTGGACGAGCACCTTCGCCAGCGACTCCCGCAGCACGTCGCAGGGGCTGTCGCCGTCGCCGGCGTCTGCCGCCTTGAAGCAGTACACGGTCTGCACGATGACGGCGATGTTCTGGTCCAGGTTGGAGAGGTAGTAGAGGCCGCTGGGCGTCTCCTCCGCCGGCGGCACCAGCGACGGCTCCCCCTGCTGCTGGATGCGCAGCTCCAACACGCCCTGGAGAGAAACGTACATTACCATTGTCAGAAACGGCGAGAACACGACGGCGAGCGGGCAAACTGGTGGACGAAGAACGAGCATTACCATTGTCGGAGTCAGCTGATCGGCGGCGGAGCAGCAACGGAATTGGATCTGGACGACGATCGTAGCGCGTGCAAGAACTCGGATCGAGGGAGAAGGCGTATAAGAAGAGAAGAGGTTTCTTGTGCGTGTGCACGAGCAAAAATAGGTGGTTGGGACATTTCGATTGAGTGAGCCAGCCAGCATGCAATGCACGCACGTACACTTCTCCAAGCAGGTAAGAATCGGAACGGCCTGTCCAATGCAGCGTCGTACCGTATTCCAGATGGTCTTGGCCAAAACGGTTTCAGGACACCGACTGATATGGTCGTATGATGATATGGCATGTTACAAAAGTTATTCTAGAATTCAGAGAGCCTTTTCTTTTCAACTGTTGTATTTCAAACTTCAGAACCGAGAGGCTCAAACGAGGGGAAAAAATGACTGACAAAAAAGAATAATAATAGATGCGCACAGTACCTGCAGCAGTGATCATCTTCATCAAGAAGAATTTCACATAGAAAAAAGTGAAACAGCACAAACAGCAGCAGCGCACATTTAGCGACCTCTGAAGCGTCTGAACTCTCGAGACCTAAAACGCTTTAGATCACACAAAAAGAACCTAACAGAAATGCTGACATTGAGATACCAAGGTAAATAAGGAAACCAAGGAGAAGAAATATTCAGAACTCAGATACAGAGTTTTACATGATAAATAAACAAAACAAGCCAAGAATTATTCTGCATATTACAGTCAGGCTAACTACCTAAGCAACCAAGCTATTAATCGCAAAGCTATCGTACATGACCAGCGACTAGACTACATTCACTACCAAGTCAAGCACAACTAGGTGTGTATGGCTGTGAAATGGTTAACAATCTTGTAACCAGTACCCAGGTCACCGGCTCGTTCTTGCGGTGCCCCCAATTGTACAGAGCCAAACCTCCAAACGGGAGACTGGCATGAAAATAGTCCTTCCGAGTTCAATCCAAACCACAGATTAACAGGAGACTGATCTGACCACGGCACATCCAGTCCACAGAATCACTTCTCTTCACCTCCATCAGGATCACTCTTTGACTTCTCCACTTTACCGTTGTCTTCTGCTTCTTCTTCTGAGTCTTCCTCACCTTCATCATCAGACATACTATTTATTACCTCTTCTATGATGCGTTTCACTTCTGCTTTCCTGTCCATGAGGTCCATTTCAAAATGGGTCCCTGGGTTTAAAAGAAATCAGACATGTCAGTACACTCATCTATTAGAATCTAAGGTTAGAGTCAGTATATCAACGATTTATTCATGTAGATGGCTCCAATGAAATTTAAGCAACATAAAGGAGTACCTAATTGTCTGAGAATATCAGCCAAAGTTGCCTACATAAAAAATAACCAGTCAGAATAGAAAGCACATAAAATTGTACACCATGTTCAAAAAATAATCAATTGCTTACTGTGTTGAAGTCGACTTCCTTCAAAATGCCACTAACAACAGCATGTAGCTGTTCAGTGGTTGGGGCAGCCCCAGGAGCTGCACCACCCTTGCCTTTTGCTGCAGAGCATAGATGGAAAATAGCTTTGGCAGTCAAGCAGAGTATACAAACTCTATACAGCATCTCAAAAAATTATACCAGGTCATCACATCACAAGCCTTTTAACTGAAACTGATTTTTGGAAAGGGGGGGGGGGGGGGAGGGGGCGACAAAGGGTGCATTCTTAAATTAACCAGTGCAAATAAACTCAAAGCTGCACTAGGATGGCAATAATCAGATTGGTGTGTGCATGGACCAGAACAAAACCAATCAATAGATACTATGTGACAAGTATTACCGAACTTATACCTTTATTCTTATTGGATGACCTGGCAGCTTTATTGTTTGGGGTTTCTTTTCCATCATCCTTTTTGGATTTAGAAGCCTTCTTGTTTGACTTATTTGAATCTGGTGGCACATCACTTTCTTTTGAAACCTTCGCTCTCCTGCCAACCTTTTTTATCGCTACCTCAGGCTCATTTTTCCTGTTTTGAGAAGGCTTTGATGCAACTTTTGCGGGTTTCGTAGAATCCTTTTTTCCTGGTGCATCCTTTTCCTTTGCATCAGAACCAGTTTCTTTCTTTTTCTGTTTAACATCTGTAGACTTTTTCTTTGCTGGAGGTTCATCAGGTTCATCATCACTCACAGCATGATCATTTGCCTCAGAGTCCCCATCAGCTTCCTCTCCTGTTGATGCATCCTCAGAACCAGCAGGATCAGCATCATCCTCATCATCATTCTCTTTACCATCTTCAGCTGCTTGTTTCTCAACTCTTTTCCTTTTCTGTTCAATAAGACAAGCACACACCAGGATTCCATTAATATCAGTAAAAAAAGGAATGCTGTGACAAAAGTAATTTATTTAACCACTATTTATTATCTAGACAGTAAGAAATAACTAGAGTACTTAAAAGAAACAGAGCTCGAAGAGTATACATAGCCAATTGTTGGGCGACAGTTCAAGAAAAGAGACAGCAGTACCCTCAGTAGAAAAAAAAAAGTGTTCAAGGAAACATAGTTAAACATTCACCTAGTTGCTCTTGAGCGCGAGGCAGAGCCCTAACGCATTATATAGGCCATAGCCATCTACCTAAACATAGGGTGAACTGTCAAAGCCCATGGATGTTGAAGAAAACAAGAGAGGTGACAAGGTTAGGATGGCAAAATGGTTCAAGGGAGGGGGGCTAGTCAACTTCATGTATTCCTCCCGGACCTGAGTGGGCTGTTAGGACATTCCTCTTTCTTATTTATTCTTGCAATTTTTACCACTACATCTGTTGATATGGCATTCAATCATTGTTTAGCTCTAGGGAATAGGAGGTGACCTTTTTTTCTACCACGACAAAGCCAAATTTCATTACTTGATAGCAACAAAATTACAAGAGTTTGTAACTAAGGGGGTGTTTGGTTGCCGGCCATCTATCGCCACGCCACAGGCGCTCCTGCCACACTGCTTTAGTTGCTGTTTGGTTGGTACTTAGGTTAAGGCGGCCAAATGAATTTTGTGCGTTGGTTTTCACCAATCTGTGGCGGCCATTCTCATCGCCACAAGTCTGGTGGCCGCGCCACAACTCAGTTGGCGTGTGGTGGCTGTGCACCAAACACCCCCTAAGAAAGAGCAAACTAAAACAAACAGCAAAACACCATATTAGAGTGAACACAAAGGGTTCATCCAATTGGCACCACCCGAACCACAACACTGGAAAGCATCAACCCGCAACATAAAACATTCATGGCAACACAAAGCATCCAAACCCAGCACAACATAACATATTATAAGCCCCAGATGGCTTTTAACAGCGCACAGGTTGTGCTCAGTTTCCAGCATATATATATTCATCAACTATATAATAGCCATTTCAACTAATAATGTATGTAACACACCAATATATATAATATTTAGACAAGTAATTGAGAATCTATAGCCAATCCAAGTGATTATATCTGATTACTGAAATAAACATTTGAACAGATATCTGACACATAAACAACCAATTCAATCAGCTATATAGCATTTTGAAATCTATTTATTGATACCTAAAATAGACAACTCGGTCAGTTACATGTTTATATAGCATTTTGAAATAGCTATTTCTTGAATCTTAGCAAACTCAATCAGTTATATGTTTATGAAAAAAAGCCTTTTCAAATAGCTATTTCTTGGTACCTAAACAGGCAACTCAATCAGCTATATCTGTTTAATCACACAGCTATTTTTTAATACCCTAAAGGCCAATTCAATTGACTAAAGATGACTTTTTAAATAGCTACTTCTTAATACCTAAATACACAACTCAGTATACCAGGTCTAAATTTTCTTAGAACTGCATCAATAGCTTTCCTTAGTTCATTTTTGCAGAAAAATCAAATAAACAATACTAAAGCAAAATGCAATAGGGCGACAGATTGTGTGATTATTTAGAATCAAAGTGCCTGGCTTCAAGGCACAAGATGAATACACTAAAGATAAATGGTTTGCTTTGGATTTGACAGGGCACAAAAAAGAAAATTTCTAGCTACACCCAACACCAGATGTTATTACCTTCTCTGCAGAAGCACCTTCAGAAGTTGCCTTAGATTTCCTTCCACGTTTCTTCCCCTTCTGAAATGGCAGAGAACAGGGCAGATAATTCAGTTCATGGTGCCAAGCTCACAGCTAATAAGTGGAATACTGCTAAGCATACAGCACCACCCTTAAGGCCATAACCAGCCAATCAAATTGCTTTAGGTGGCCCCAGGCCAAGAAAAAAAAAATCATAGGTCACCAGACAGTATTTTATGCCTAGCAATTCAAAAGAGTGTACCTTTTTGTCAGTGAGAACAACATCCCTGGTAACACAAGGAGACTCCAAAAACTCCAAGAGCTTGGCAGAAACTTCTTCCTGAATTTCAGCAAACACCAACCATTAATAAAGATCTCAGTGCTCATGAATAAACAAAGCTCAGCTCAGCCAACTAACCTTCTTTGTAGTTACTTTTACAATAACGTCCAGTATTTCACAAAAATCTAGCAACTTCTCCTTGTTAAACTTCTCAAGCTTTTCCTTTATTCTGTTTCTCTGCTTTTCCTGATGAACATAACACAGGAAGGGCAAACATGACCAACAACACACAAAGCCTAAATAATCCAAGCATATTTGCAAAAAAAAAAAGGGATATATACAACGCTAACAAGAGTGCCATGATTGGATTAGTACAGGATATATACATGAGATAACCACAATTGAAACAAGAGTGCCACTGCTTAAAGTATTCTATGTTGTATCATTATAGGCACTAGGGTAGTACAGCATTACAGCAAACAGTGACTATTAACACAGAGGGATCCACTAATAATGGAGCTAAGCACGTAACATGGGGGAAAAAACTATGTTTACATAATATGATTCTGTCATGGAAAAACTTACTTGATTGTCTGTCCAGACAAACCCAGAAAATTGAGATATGTTTCTCTTCAAAAAATGGTTCTGCAGAGAATCAGCACAATTGTAAGTTGTAACAAAGTAAATGAAATAAACCATACTGGAAACTACAAAAGACTTGTGGAAGCCTTACATTTGATTTTCTCCCATACAATAAAGTATGAAGGCTCTGGAGATTCTCATCAACCTTTCTCTTAGATAGTTTGAATGAAACTGGTATTGCACACACAATAATACAGATTAAGAATCTAATATAACAGATAATAAAGCACCAATGAAAAGCCAAGAGCTCCTCATAAAATGTTTCCTTTTATTCAATGGAATTTTCTCTTTTCGCCTTTTTTGCCCAGAATATCAACATAAATTTTCAACAAACAGGAAAAACAGTGATCATGATGCTGAGACAATTTGATCAACATGTACAATAGAGCACTAGATAGTTGGGCAACAATCTATTCAAAATGACAGAATTGTAAACATTTTTTTATAAGAAACAACATAATTGTAAACACAGTTACAGAAAGATTAAATGTTATCTTATGGAATAGCAAGCACAGGTCTAACATTTATTTTTATGTCATACTTGAGCTTTAAGGGTTTCTCCAGTAGACAGAGCATGGTCCAACATGGAGCAGATGAATTGATTCATCTTCAATGTAGGAAGAAATTCTTCAGAAGAGAGAATGAATTGACTAATCTTCAAGAGTCAAATTGTGCCAGTTAAAATAAGAGAAGCAGAACCGCTAGCTTCTACTTGTTAGGAAAACAGATGGGCAAAAATAAGTAGGAACTGTTTTTTAAAATTTGGCAATGGGAAGTAACAGCTGCATACGTCAGCGGTATTTTATTTTTTTGCACATGGGTCCCACATAGCTAAGTTCAGTGCAAGGATCGACTCATTTGGAAGCTCACGTAGCTGACTCTCTCCTGCATCGACTCACCACAGCTGATGCCCTAAGAGCATCTTGAGCAGGTCCCATATTTGGAAGCTCACGTGGCTGACTTTCATGCATCAACTCACCACAGCTGATGCCCTAAGAGCATCTTGAGCAGCTACCCTATCCCCAATCCAACTACCATATTGGGGGAGTTGGCTCAAAAAAAATTGCTCCAGCAGCTCCCACTTCCCATCCCCACTAATTGGTGGTCACCAAAAATCACCTCAACTCCCCCCAAATAGACGGGGAGATGCAGCTCCCCCAAACCTCACCAGCATCCCCACTGTCGTGATTTCCTTCCCACACCCACGTGGATCTTGCGCCTCCGCAAGCTGTTATTGCCCCCAACAGCCTCCAGCTCGCACTGAAGAGGTGGATGTGGCCAAGTTTGCAACGCAACAATGGATCTGGCAAGCAGCAGCGCAACGGTGAAGGTGGTCAAGCTCCAGCTGTGGCACGTCTTCCTTAAGCTTGCAGGGAGCGGATCTGGAGCAGCGGCAGCCGTGCCTGTGATTTTTTGTGATGGCTCATGGCTGCAATTTGGAGCGAAGAGAAGGGAAAGAGGCTCCATGGCCAGGGCAGAAGGGGCAGAGAGCGTCATGGCCAGGGGAGGACGGGCACCATGGCTGGGGCGGAGGGTGCCATTGCCAGGGCCAGCTTAAAATCCATGCTCAAATTGAATGTCACAGATATCTACCAGAACCAGCTTAATTCTACAAAATTCTAGTGTCAAAGATCATATCATAGCCCATCAAAAACAGGGCAAACAGGCTTCCCAGGAGGATGGCCCTACAGAAGCATTAACTAGGCAAGACATCGCATTACATGTATACGTAGATCTTGTATAGAGTCGATTAAGACTCAAAGCAAACAGGGGGACGAAAACAGTGGAACATATTTCAAGAGGTTGAACTTACCATTGGGTATGTCCTTGAGCTTAGTTCCAGAGCCCTGAAGCACAAAACAAAAGCGAGGAAATTGTAGATTAGGAACAAATGAACAAACCTCCAAATCAGAAACACAGACGGTAGTACTAGTAGCATCGAAAAGGGTGTGATCTATTCCAAGAGGCAAAATATCCTTAAAAGTAGCTATTTTTAGCATGCTACTAGCAAGCAAGACAGCACAGCATCAGGCGACACGCCCGAGATGAGAGAGAGAGAGAGGAGTCGGTGACGGCTCACCTGGAGAATAGCGGGGGACTTCTTGACGGGCGTGGCGCGCGGCGCGAGCTCCGCGTACCTCTCGACCGTCTTCCTCTCCCTGGACGGGCGCTCGACCGCGGGGCCGGCCGACTTCTTCGACGGCGGCGTCTTCTTCTCGGCCGCGGCGGCGGCGGCGGCGGCGGCGGCCACCTCACCCTTCTTCCTCCGGCCGCCCCGCTTCTTCGCCGGCTGCTGCTGCTTCTGCGGCGTGGCCAACTCCTCCTCCCCCTCCTCCTTCGCCGCGGGGGGCGCGGGGTCGGCGTCCATGGGGTCGTCGGCGGGCGGATCCGCGGCGGGCGGGGTCGCGGGCTTGGCGGCGTCGGCGGAGGCCATGGGCGGGAACGGGAAGGAGGATTGGATTAGCCGGCTAGGGTGGCGTGGAGGGGCCGTGGGGAGGACGAAAAGGGGGGGAAATTTTGGGAGGCGGAGCGGGGCGGACGCGGACAGGGGAGGCGGAGCAGAGCGAGACGAGCTGGGGCGGGCCGCGTGGGTGTGCGTCTCCGGACCGGCTCCCCACTCGGCGCACGCGCCTGATAAATGGCTGGGTGACGTGGGATCGTGATGGGATGGATCTCGCGCGGGGGCGGGGAGGATTGGATTGGATTGGATTGGATCGGATCCCGCGCGCGCGCGCACACAGTCCGGCTCCCGCCGGAACCGCCTGCTTTCCGCGCACGGTTTCCAGTTTTACCATTTTGCCCTTTTCCTTGTCATGTTGTGTTCAGAAGAGTATACGTAGACCCATTTCGTTTTTCCGGTTTGGCTCGTGGTGAAAGGAAAGGAAACTGCTGCCTTCTGAACTCGTAGTAGTTTCTTGTGAGCTAGCACACGTGTGCTGTATGCATTCGTCGTGCAGAGCCCTCAGATTCGCTATTTGCTGAAGTGAGTTCTTTCTCGATAAAAGACACGCTACGTTTTGAATTTTGATACTGGTTGCCGGTTGGAGAGAACCCGTTGCGAGAGTTGTTTTCCTTCTGCGAAACGCAACAAAACTAGGGGCCAAAAATCGTTCAGGGGAAACTCTCCGCACGGGGGCCGAATGGTAAACTGCTGCTGGGCGGGACCACAGGGCAGGGACTGCTGCAGAGCTTGCACATTGGGCGGCAAGCGAAAATGGCAAATTCATGAGGCGGTGGTTCAAAATTTTGGGGACGGGACTTGAAGGTCCCTCGACGACGAGCCAAATTTTGGCACCGCGCGCAACTTCCACCCGCCCGCCAAAGGCCAAACTGGGTTTTTCATTTTTTGAGAAGGAACCTCGTGTACTTGGGCTCCCATTTCATTTGGGTCCAATGACGCTATGCGGAAGGGCCCGTTATGCTGTGCCTCCCAATGGGCTCTCAAGCTTCGGGCCCAGTAAGGCGATAACTTTGGGCTAAAATCAAGAGGGTACGACGGGCGGGCCTATTTAGACGTGACAATGGATAAACACAGCTAAGAACTTGATGGGCTTTAGGGCATGTTTGGGACTACTCCACAAACTCTGCCTATAGAGCAGCTGCACAAAAAACTAGAGTTTGGAGTACCTCTTTAGGTGCTCTCACAACTTCACCTTTTTTCTGGAGTTATATACGTGGAGCTAAAACCGTTTAGCTAAAAAACGTGGAGTAGAACTAAAAAACGTAGAGCGGAGCAGTACCAAACAGACCCTTAACTTGATGGCCAAAAAAAACTATTTGAAACATATATAGAAAACACTAAAAAAAACTAGTCATGTGATCGAAGGTAAACCAAATGCCAACTCACAAAACACTTGTATACGTGCAATCAATGAAATCAAAGTTTATATAATAGAAAAATATATATATGTGAAGAAAAAAGGAATAGTTATGGACTCCACAACATACTCTCTGTTGTAGGAAGAAATGAAAAAAAAACAATGTTGTAGATAGAGAAAAAGTATCAGAATAAAAAAATAAAAATGGACTCTGTTACGGACTCCTCTGGATTGAAGAAAAAAACAATAACATATAATCTAGCTACATAATAAGTTATTTTGTAGACACCTTCATTTAGGATAATTTTATACACTAAATCACGATAAAGTGAATACATATTTATGATAGTTGTCGTACGATAACACATGGGGATATTTATCATGATGTTATCATAAACCACATAATAAGGAGCTACTATAATATCGTAAATCAAAGTGGCTATAGAATAAGTTATTTTATAGCTAGCTATAGAGTAGTAGCTCTCTCTCTCTTCTATAGAGATAGAGACTCCATCACGAACTCCTCTAACTTGGTATTTTGAAAAAAAAATACGAATTTAACTCAGAAAATAGTAATACAATGAGCTAATGATGAAAAAAAATAAGTTCTAATTTATCTATTTAATACTCCCTCCTTTCAAAAATGATAATCGTATTAGACTAGAGAAAAAGTCAAACTTTATAAATTTTGACTAATGATTAGCCAAATTGTATGAGTCTTTAGAGCATAGAACTTACACTAATAGATTTGTGTTAAAAATGTCTCTAAGATGGTATGGATGTTTTTGTCACCAACTTTATATTATAAGAGAAAATAATTGTCAAAATATATTTTATATGACTTTTTGTTTGGTCTAATACGATTATCAAAAAGAATAAAATATGAATAAATATATACCACTATGTCATTTGATTTTTTTCTCCCTTTACAACACATTTACTTGTCACATAATAATAAAGAAATTGGGAATCAGATGTGTGGTTTCCAAGACTCCAAGCTAGCTAGCTGTATATTTAGGAAAGAATTTGAGGTACGGGATATTTGAGATCGGACAGCAGGTTGACGGCATTTCTTATTTTCGGACGGTCTTCGCGCCGGTGTTGGACACACAAGCGACCAACGACGAGGACACGCTCCATCTGGCCCTCGTCGAAGTCGCCGTTGAGCCGGCTGTCGGCCATCTGGAGGATGTCATCACCCCTGGCAAACGATTCTCGGACAGCGTTGACGAGGGTGTTCGAGAGAAGGCCGTCTGCGCCCTGCATCACGATCGGCCTTTTGCCCGTGGCGATCTCGACAAGCAGCACTCCAAAGCTGTACACGTCGGACTCTACGCTCACCGTGTTCTTGCTGATGCATACGGGATCAAAATATGCCATGTCCCCGGCCATCTTCGTGCCCCCGAGGGAGCCCTTCACGGGGTCCATGATTTGCCTCACAAGTCCGAAGTCGCCGAGCTTGGCCACGAAGTCGTTTTCCAGCATCACGTTGCTGGGCTTGATGTCGCGGTGCAGGATCGGGTTCTGGTAGCTGGTGTGGAGGTTCTCTATGGCGGCGCCGATGTCGCACACGATCCGGTACCTCTCAGGCCATGTCAGCAGTCGCTCTGACTCGTGGAGGTGCTCGTCGAGGCTCCTGTTCGTCACCAGTTCATACACGAGCAACAGCTCCTGCCTGTCGGCTCCGCCGCCGTGACACCAGCCGACGAGCCTCACGAGGTTCCGGTGGCTGAGGCGGCCCAAGGTCGTGATCTCGATCACATAGTCCCTCCGGATCTGGTTCCGCTCTCGCTCTTCCTTGGGCATCTTCAGTTTCTTCACCGCCACCAGCAGTGGCATGATGAGCGGGTCCGACAGCTCCCCTTTGTACACTTCCCCGAATTGGCCCGCGCCTAGACGCATGTCATCCGAGAAGTTGTTGGTCGCCGCGGATAGCTCTCTGTACGTGAATTTCCTTGCCACTGAAATTTCCCCCACGAATAATAATAATAATAAGGTCAACAAGCTAAGCTAGTTAATTTGAATGTTTGATTTGATTTAGGCGTCGGATAATTTGCATATATGAAGTGAAATTTTAGGGTTACCTGGCAGAGGTGGTATACTAGGTATGTCGGGGCGGCCGCGCTGCCTATGTATGATACCCCAAAGTAGAGCAGCCACTGAAGCAGCTAGAAACGCACTTGCAACAGACAACAGTATTATTACCCATAGTTGGATCTTGTTACTTGGATCTGCAGGAAGGACGAAGAATCGGTGACGGTGAGACGGAAGATGGATCATACAGTATATATATAGCTTTAGTTAATTATTAGTTACCTGTTGAACTGAATGACCAAGAGAGGAGCTCGTTCGACTCGATTTGGCCCCCGGTAGTGGCCGAAAACCCTACGGCGGCGTCCTCTGGCAGTCCGGCGTCCTTGAAGTCGACCCCTGCTTGGACGGCGTGTGCTGCCGTCTGCCAGTCGTAGGGTCACCACCAACAGCTTGGAGGCTGCGTCGTACGTGACATTTGCCGACATGGTACCAGAGAGGGCCCCCGCCGTATAGTTGACCGACTTGATTTCCTTCACGTCGATGCCGATGTGGTCGCGGTCGGGGATGTCCGCAGGGTCATATTCCTTGTTCCAGTACGTATCGAACTCCACGCCGACGGCCGGCGGCGAGGACTCAGGCTGACTCGGATCGCTGAAGAGTCCTAAGAACGCGCCACGCGAGTTCAGCGGCAGGCTCAGGCTCTCCGCCGGGAAAGGCCTGACGAAGAACGCCATGCCGTCCCCTGGGAGCTGATGTTGTTGGTGCCGATGGGATTGATTGCGAAAGAGAAGCTCGTGCTGAAGCTGGCTGCCTTGCCGGTGCGCTGATCCCACAGGCGCACCGGATGTGGGTACGCCACAAGGCCGGTGCTCCAGATGGACGAATTCGTGAGCACGATTCTGTCGCCGGAGGCAGACGAGTTGGCATTGCCGGTGTAGTTGAGGCCTGCACTGTCGAGGACGCCCTTCTCGGAGAAGTCGTAGCTGAAAGACACGGCGGCAGCGGAGTGGTGGGACATGACGAAGACGAAGAAGAAGAAGAAGCAAGCGGCGAGGAGCATGCTTGGTTGGGCGACCATGGCTGCAGCAGGACAAGATAGCTGCTAGAGCGCTGTATGAGTATGACTCGTTAGATCTCTCTCCGTCACAGGTCTACTACTTAATTTTCTATTGCAGGAAAAACCACAGGGTGCGCCAGTTATTTATATGCCTATTTCATTTTCGTCAAGACGAAACAAGTAGGAATTTGTAAGGAAGAATTACGTCAGTGCTTACCGCCTCCATTATACCGGCCGGTCGCTCAGCAGACCTGGCACATCAGTCAGAGTCAGGGACGACAGATGAGTTTACTGTCACGGCTGGAGCCCGGAATAATTGGTCAACTCCTCTCAGTTGTGGACAAACGAATCTATAATCTTTCTGGAGACAATCACTGAACCAAAGATTATATAGTAAAAGAATCAATCAAGATAGTTAAAGAATCAAAACTGAAAGACGGAACGGAGTCGGTCAGAATCAGCATCTCCGTCAGGGATACAACGTGGAAAGAAAATGCAGTCTCCTCAGGGACACAACGCGGGGAAATGGAGGCTCGCGACTGGCGACACGCGGGAGGACTGCTGCCGGTGCGACGATGTCCAACTGTCAGTCCAGGAGCAAGTAAAAGCTTTTGTTAGGACTTCTCCTGTCTTTCAAACATGCGACTCAGTAAGGAGAGAGAGAATGGGCCGATGCAATATCTTGAATCAACTCTTAGTGAATAATAAAGAATAATTTTAAATGAAAGTACAGAGTTTTGCTCTTGGTCGGATGAGAAAACAAAGGCCATTAGGCCGGGCTGTAGAGAGAGATGTTTTTTATTATTATTATTACATTGGGCCACCGTGCTTTTAATTGCTTGGACTCGATTCCTCTCTCCTCACAACTTTGTTCATGAATCGGTGCAATCACTAAGGATGTCCTTAAGGGTCCATACTCTCTTGTTGTGTACCATTTGATGTATATCGAGAGACGTGCACATCACAAGAGATAAAGTTCACATCAATGAAGACATGTGCAAGACGTACACTTTTTTTTGAATCGAGTGCAAGACGTACATGGTTTGTGTGTCTGTGCAACTTGCATGGTTTGTGTGTCTGTGCAAGGCGTATATGTTGCCAAATCAACGCTGTACTATCATATTCTACAAAAAAAATTAATCCAATCACTTAAAATGCATGGTCTCAAGTACATTTTTTCAATTAAACCTTCAATAGATAATGAGTGTTGCAGTTTATTCTAACTTTTCAAATTCCACTGAAACACTAGGTGTGTGGAGGGCTGGCAATTTAAATGATTTTTCATGGACTTTGATCTGACTGTCATATTCTGCAGTTTTTCTTCACCAAAGGAATATTTTTAATCTAATCACATAAAATACATGGCCTCACAATGATAGAATCAGGTCTCATTTGTAATTTTCTATTAACGGCCCTTCATTTCTACAGCATATGAAGTTTGATGAACCTAGATGCAGAGCACATGGAATAGCTTGTCTAGCTGCTAGTAGCAGCTCTATATATCAACATTCAACTATTTCGAAACAAGAAGTATCCGTTATGAACTTATGATTCCTGGAGCAGGTTCAAGATGCTTGACGTGCTAGGAGTGTGAATATGCATGGCTGTCTCCTTGCGATATAGCCAAGGACTTGCATCTCTTTTTTTTTCCTAAAAGGACCTCCCCATATATTATTAGTACTCCCTTCATTCTAAATTGTAAGTCATTCTAAGAATCTTGGAGTGTCAAAGTTTATAAAATTGACCAAATTTATATAATATGATAATAACATATTTGATGTCAACCAAATATCATTAGATTCTTTATTAGTTATATTTTTATACTATACCTATTTGATGTCATAAATATTTATGTTTCTCTCTATAATCTTTGGTCAAATTTAAAATACTTTGACTCTCTAAGATTCTTGGAATGACTTACAATTTAGAATATATGAAGTATTATTTAATTGTTAAAGCATTAATGAAGTGTAACTGTTTTCAGTCGTACTTTCCAAAAGGTTATACTTGATGCTCTCATATTCTTTTCTAGTATACTCCCTCTGTCACATTAAAGTGTCATTTTTTACTTTTAAAATTTTCCGTTAAGAGCATCTACAACGGTTTTGTAAATGGGCTTTGCATTCTTATTTTAAAAAAAAAGTCTAAAAAACTCCTATCCAACGGTTTGGCAAATAGGTTTTGTATTTTTGTTAACTTGGTAATTTCTTGGGAAGGATTGACATATATGCCTAGCGGATCGCGCTTGGCATTTTCCGCGCTTGAGCAATTTTGGTAATCATACCGCAACAATTTCTACAATTTTGGTAATTGTCAAGTCAATTTTGTTAATTGTCAAATCAGTTTTGCCAAACTATTGGAGATTAACTTTTTTATTTTTGTCATATTTATTTGGGAGTTGACAAACTCTCAAATTTGTCAATTACAATATGCAAAACCGCTGGAGATGCTCTAACCGTTTATCCTATTCAAATTCTATATACAAATAATAAAATAAATAAAATAAATAAAATATTATGAAAGTATATCTAACGACGCTTTCAATAAGACGAAGGGAGTAACTGTTTTCGGTCATGCGAACACATGGTAGATAAGTACCCATGAATGTTCAGTTTTGATGATGAGTGATTGACCAACACATGAGTGTTTCAGTTTGAGCGTTTACTTCTAACCTCTTTGCGAAAGCAAATGTGCGCCTGTCTATCGGTTTGTGGTGTGCAAGTACTATGCCTAGTGACAGTGGTCAATGGCGTGGAGAAGGTTGAGTAGAGGCTTGCCGTGCCGATGGACTGAGAGCAGTGAAGGGCAGAAGCGGGGCTCGGACTGAGGAACCATGGGCGCCGGCGGACTAGCTGTGGTGGCTAGTGTCTGGCACCGGCGAGTGCGAGAAGACATGGAGGTAGACCGAGTCGACCGAGTCAAGACGGCGGACGAACGGGTCGAGCGGAGGCTCAGGGGACTCAGAGTCCGACCGGGCGAGGACAAGGTGGCTCGAGTCGAGCGGTTTGGTGGGTTGGGCCTCAAAACCATCGGAGGACGGTTTCCGAGTTTGGGCCTTAAAAACTCGGGGTTCGGTAGTTGAGCCGAAAGCTACCGGTGGTGGGTTTCGCGGGTTTGGGCCTCAAAACCCGGGCGGAGCTTCCGAGGAAGCGGGGATGGCACGTGGCGGAATCCTAGAGGTTGCGTCGAGGCGACGACAACTCCTGGCAGGAAGTGGGGCCGTCCATTCAAAATGCGGGAGATATTTTTCGGAGTTTGGACTGCAATGCTTAGGCTAGGTAGTTCACTCATGTATCTAGGGGGGTCTTTGGGAAATAGCCAAAGCCCTGTTAAATAGGGGATGAAGGGGTATCCTCATCCCATCTCTTGAATCCTAATCATTTGTCCCAACTCTCTCTCTCTACCCCTCTCTCTAGTTCATGAGATCCCTAGGTTGATTTCACCAACCTCTGTAAGAACTTGAGTTTGTTGCGAAGAATCGGAGGCCGTAACCTCCGTAAGCCATGGTGGCTTCGACTTCTTGATCGTGTCCCCGTTTTGATTGTGTTCTTCGCGTTTTGCTTTTGTTCCCTCTTTTTTCCGAGATGATTTCTCTTTGTAGGGAGTAGCTCTTGCAAATCTGTTAGAACCAAGTTGTTCGTATTCGTGAGGAGCATCTTTGCACTGAAGGAATTCTCCTCAAACCTCACGAGTGCGTAGATCGGGTGATTTCTTTGCGGTGTTCTTCGTTCTTGCCCCTTTTCCCCCAAATCCTCGTTTCTCTTTAATTCTCACCAAATTGAGCGATGATTTCTTCGGGATAGCTCCCCAACTGTACAAGGATCATGCCTACAAAGTTTGGTTACAGTTGGAGTTCATTTGGTTGAGTTTTGAGAAGATTTGACGGAGTGAAATCGATTTTCGCGGGTTTACTGCGCTCTGTTTGTGAGCGTCACACCAGACGTCGGACCACTTTGCACAGACTCCGGACCATAGCCCATTGGTCCGGTGGTCTGCCCAAATTCCAGCAAAACAACCTCTAGCACCGGACCATACCACCGGACCACTTGCATTGGTCCTGTGGTACCGTTGGAGCACTTGTCCGGAGCTCGGGTGCTCACTGGGTTGCTGATTTTTCTGTCGGACTACCCTCCGGACCACCCACCGGACCATAGCGAGTGGTCCTGTGGTCTCGCCAAAAATCTGCAGGGAAGCACCTAGCTTCGGACCTAAGCGTCGGACCATACCACCGGACCACTCTGCATGGTCCTGTGGTCACTAACTGAAGTAGTCTTGTGCTCGTTTCTCTCTCGTCCGAACTCCGAATCAAGTTCCGTTTATTGCGTTGGATTCGTATTCATGTAAAGAACATGATTAGGTGCTTTTGAGACCAGTTCTCATAAGTATTTTTGGGTGTGCTCTTGCCTCTTCTCTCTAGGGGTTGAGAGTACCGCTCTCGGTGTATCGGTTTCGAGTTCGTGGCTTCGATCGTTCTCCATCTTCTCCGACCGCTCCGATGCACCTTTAGGGGTCTTTCTAAGGTGTCCACCTACTTGTTAGGTCGTGTGCGAGTCGGTTTCTTCCGAGGTCAAGTTTTGGGTGTGAGTTTGGGATAAAGAGTTGAATTTTATTTGGCTCCCATTCACCCCCTCTGGTCGCCGTTCTCGATCCTTCAGGTCGTTCTCTCATCTCTAATATAATTAGATTCTTCAATAAATTTAGGTCACCCCGTAAACCTCCCCCGCTGAGAGATCTAACCTTTGTGTACCCAGAAAATTACACACTAAAATTTATCTCCATTAAAATCAATGGCTCACAAAACATCAAAATCAGATCCAAAATTTCTCACCCACCTCTCACCCCGTTGCGAGCACGCACGCCCATCAACCAAGTAATAAGGAAATAATTTCAAAAAAAATAATAAGGTCATTCTCAATGGGAGTTTCATGACACAGTTTCAAAGGCAACAAAATTTTAGAAACAGTGCAGAGGAGTTTCATCCCCACGAAACTTTCACCTCCCTTTTCATTAATACAATGTCACATCAATATATTTAATGCTCATAAAACTTAAATAAAACTTCATTGAGACTGACCTAAGGAAACAAACAAATCAAGGAAACAAATATTCATGTCTATAGGAGGATCTCATCCACATTGTCGCCGATCACGCACGACCGTCCCTCAATCCCGACATTCAATCACGATCTCCCTCAATCACGACCTCCAATCTCGTGCGTGGAAGAGGATCTCATTCACGCTGCCGTCGACACACCCATCACGAACCCTGCGCTTCGGGTCTTTGTCGACCTCGCCAAGCCACCGCCGCCGCCGCGACCGATCCACGCTGCCGCCATAGACCTACGCCCTGGACCCCTGCGCTGGATGATCTCACCAAGTCGATGCCGCTTCTACCACGCTACTGCGCTTGCAAGGGGTCACGAGCCGCGCTATTGCGCTCGTGCGACCTCCACTCCTCCATGGCTAGCGTGGGCTCCCACCCGTCGAGGTCTTCTCCGAGGAGCGTGTGGCAGCGTCTCCATCTCCTGCCGACAGCCCCACAATGAGTCCCGTTGCGACCTCTAATTTTGGACTGTGAAATCCTAGAGTCGTTTGGTTTGTAGTATGTGATGCCCTGAGCTGCTAGGTATTTCTCTGCATCAGCTTTTTTTGTCCTGCATCTGCCCAAGGAACAGATGGATGTTGCCACCAGTTCACAGGCCAGCATAGGCCTCGCATACGAACCCTGCTCCGCTTACCGACCATTTGTGTAGTTTAGAGCCGATTCTGTACCTCTGTCGTCTACAACAATGCCAAGGTGAGTCATGCAACTGAAGCTCAGTGTTATCACATATATGCATATATCCTTTTCGATTACATGTCAGAATGGTGTGGATGCTTTTCTGCTGCCAAGGTGAGCGATGTAACTGAAGCTTAGTGGTATCACATATATGCAGATATCCTTTTCGATTAAATGTCATAATGTTGTGGATGTTTTTCTTTTTGTTACAAGATCTTCTTGGGTTGGGTTATGTAGCCTTGTTAAAACCAATATGCCTCTGTAAGATCAACAACAAATGTAATATCAGTTTTGTTCCAGACTCCTCACAGTTACTGTTCGCAAGAGTTTGTCATGTAGCATAATTAAGATGAGTCCTTGATATATCTGTTATTGCCTCTTGCTTATGAGATCTTCATAGATTTCTCTTTAATACAAATGTGCCTTGGGGAGATCAGTGATGTCTATTAGATTAAGTATAAATTTAAGTACTTAGTATGATTTTGTTTTACAACATATCCGATCCACTACTGTTAAAGGACTGGAATAGTATTGTTTTTAATATATTTAAGACCTGCATGCTCTAAAGCCACTCTCAATCGATGAAATAAAATGTGTTCTCACCACCGTGGAGTCGCTGGCTCTGCAACACGCTCCACTTCTAGACGCTCCGCTGAGGCGAGCAGGGTCACGGATCACACGTGGAAGGGAGTAGACGCCACGTCGATGTTGTTTCCATTTGATACAACTAAAAGATGTTTGCTTGATGAGTGACGACTGATGAGAAGAGAGAAGGTTATATTTATAGGCTAGAGAGAACATCCTCGTTCACACAAAGAGGTGAATGAGTAAATGATCATTTCTCATCTTTAGTAGGCGAGCTAGATATCTGTGAAGAGGAAAAAGAATAATTATGCTCTGTTTCACTGAGACACACGGGAAGATATAGAAAAAAGCAATCACGCATATAGAGAAAAAGAATAGGAATACAAAATAATAGACTCTCACGTACTCTTCTGGTTTGAAAAAAAAACAATAACATATATTATAAAAAAGGTAAATGCTCAGGTACTCCGGTTACCTTCCAGGAGGTAATATCTTAAATCAAATCTAAACCGTTGATTTTTCTAAACTTAATAATTTACTAAATAAATTAATAAATAAAAAACTAAAAAATAAAACATCATGTGGCTGGTAATGACAGAGGTATACATACAAACAGCGCGGCTGCGGACAGCCTGTCCCGCATTTGTACGCGCCGCTTACTCGCATGCCGGCATGCGCGGCGGCCCGTTTTCCGTCGTGCTATGGTTACGGTGTCCGCGGCGGCCCGCAATTCCGTCCGCACGCTCCGACATCAGAGAGCACTTTGAAGATTCAAATAGAAATTAAGCCAATCGAGCACACACACTACATCAGAATCAGAACAACATCTGGCACAAACAAATTAGGAGACTGTGCTGCGAGAAGATGAGTCGCGCCTCAAGGAAGACTGGCCGGCGGCCATGGACGTCGAACAAGGACAAAATCTCGTTGCTCACGAGCAAAGCTTAATTGGGCCACAACAGCTTCGTTGCCGGCCAATCACGCGCAGGCAGACAGCTAGCCGGCAGCCGCCTACCCCACCGCAGCGGCCGAGAGCGAGGAAAGGAGGAAGCAGCCGCCGCAGGCGAGGACAGAGCAGAGAGCTAGCAGAACGACCGACGCGAAGGGATGCCAGGCAAGCGGCGGCAGTCGCGACTTGCTTTTGTCCAGGCTCACGGCGCGGTTGTGCTAGCTCCGATGTAGCTCGCTTTTGTCCAGGCTAGCGGCGCGGTTGTGCCCTATTTTTATAAAATAAAAATTCAATAAATACTATTACCGTTGGATCGCAATAAATAGACGATTCACATTCATTCCGGAGTAGGCGGAGTACCGTAGCAAAAGCCTAAAAAAAGATTTAAAAATATAAAAATAAATAGCAATGGACTCCATCATAAACTTCTCTAACTTGGTACTTTGAAAAGACCACATATTTAACTTAGAAAATCGCAATAGAATGAGCTAAAGATGAAAAAAGTTTTAAATATTTATATTTAATATTAGGTATAGAGATATATATAAAAAAAGTAAAATATGATATTTTTTTTCTTTCGTTACCACGCACGAGCATATTTGCTAATCATATAATAATAATAATGAAATTGGAAATCATATGTGTAGTCTCCAAGCTGGCTGTTATTTTAGCTAGGAAAGAATTTGAGGTACGGGATAGCTGAGATCAGATAGCAAGTTGACGACATTTCTTATTTTCGGACGATGTTCGCGTTGGTGTTGGACACACAAACGCCCAACGGCGAGCACACGCTCCATCTGGCTCTCGTGGAAGTCGCCGTTCAGCCGCTCGTCGGCCATCTGGAGGATTTCATCATCACCCTGGCGAACGATTCCCGGACAGCGTTGACGAGGGTGTTTGAGAGGAGGCCGGCGTCTGCGCCCAGCTTCACGACGGGCCTTTTGCCTGTGGCGATCTCGAGAAGCAGCACTCCGAAACTGTACACGTCGGACTCCACGCTCACCGTGTTCTTGATGACGCATACAGGGTCTAGATATGCCATGTCCCCGACCATTGCGGTGCCCCCGAGGGAGCCCTGCTCGGGGTCCATGATCTGCCTCACGAGTCCGAAGTCACCTAGCTTGGCCTCGAGCTCGTCGTCCAGCATCACGTTGCTGGGCTTGATGTCCCGGTGCAGGATGGGGTTGTCGTAGCTGGTGTGGAGGTACTCCACGGCGGAGCCGACGCCGCGCACGATCCTGTACCTCTCCGGCCATGTCAGCAGCCGCTCTGAGCCGTGGAGGTGCTCGTCGAGGCTCCTGTTCGTTACCAGCTCGTACACGAGCAACAGCTCGCCGTTGCCGCCGCCGTGGCACCAGCCGACGAGCTTGACCAGGTTCCGATGGCTGAGCTGGCCCAAGGTCATGATCTCCGTCACGTAGTCCTTCCTGGTCTGCTCCTCCATCTGCCTCGTCAACCTCTTCACGGCCACCCGCCGCATGAGCCGGTCGGGGAGATCCCCTTTGTACACCTCCCCGAAATGGCCCGCGCCGAGCTTCCTGTCCTTGGAGAAGTTGTTGGTCGCCGAGGACAGCTCGTGGTAGGAGAATTTTCTTACAACTGTGATTTTTTTTCCACAAATAAAAACACAACGTATTATAGTTTCTTTACATTTGATTTGATTCCTTAATAATTAGCTAGTTTGACTTTGGCCTTTGGGGATTATTATTACGATGTGAAATGATAGTATTTACCTTGCAAGGCTATCGACCCCATCGGTGTGGGGTGCTGCCCCAACGGTGCGGGGCGCTGTCGTCTGTGCATGATGACCCAAAGTAGAGCAGCCACTAAAGCAGCTAATGACACACTCGCAACAGCTAAAAGTATTACCACCCAAAGTTGGAGCTTCGATGGATCTGTTAATTAACGGAAGGAATACTATAATTTGGAACTAAGAGAGTAATTGACTACTAATTATTATTATGAAAATACTAATAATCACCTGTTGAGTTGAAGGACCAAGACAGAAGCTGGTGCGACTCGACTTGATCCAGGGTGGCCGCCGAAAAGCCGACGGCAGCATACCGTGGCACTCCTTCGGCCTTAAAGTCGACCACCGTGCTGAGCTCATGATCCGTCCCGTCGGCGAGCCGGAGGCTAACAGACAACACCTTGGAGCTGCCGTCGTACTTGACGCTTGCTAACATAGTACCAGACAAGGGGTTTGGGCCGAGAGCGTTTCCTCCTCCTCCCAATTTCTTGAAAACCTTGGAGACGATGGTGCCGTCGACGTCGATGCCGATATGATCAACGACCGATCCCCCTGGAGGGGGATCCCACGGGTAGTCGTAGCGCGTGTCGAACTCGACGCCGACGGTCTGCTGCGGCGGTGGGTGGTTCGCCGGGTCGCTGAAGAGCCGAGGAAAGCGCCACCCGAGTCCGGCGGCGGCAGGGTTGGGGGAAACACTCCGACGAAGAACGCCATGCCGTCCCCGCGTTTCTGGGTGTCGTTGCTGCCGCCGTTGATGGCGAACGAGAACTCGGTGCTGAAGCTTGCTCTGCGGCCCGTGCGGCGGTCCCACAGGCGCACTGGATGTGGGTACGCCACGCGGCCGATGCTGTTGCTGCTGTTTGTAAGATTGATTACTCCGTTGTCTCTGGTGATGGTGGATGAGTTGCCGAGGTACGTGAGGTTTGCAAGGCGGAGGTCGCCTGGGTTGGAGAAGTTGTAGCTGAAAGACAGTGCAGCAGCAGCGACGTGGTGGGGAGCCGTTAACCACAGGTGGTAGACGGGCTGGAGAAGAAGGAACAAGAGGTAGCAGTCACTTGTTCTTCTTGCTGGATAGCAGCAGTAGTAGGCCATATCTGGCGGCACCTCGATCGCTAATCTTCCTGCTGACTGCTTCTACAAAAGCACGTAATAATTATATGGCTCAAAAACTAAACAGGCTCGTCTTTGGTTATTAGTTTGCAAATCGTGTCATCAGGGGCCACATGACTCTCTCGGTCTCTCCTACTGCATGATTGACTTACGAGTACTTTCTAACGAACTAGTAGTACCTTGCCGGAGAGCCTTGGCGGCGTCGCGCCGTAGCAGCCCGTGCTCCCTGCTTCCGTGGCCGAGGTTGGGGATGAGGCCGGCCGGCGAGGTTGCGGATGACGGTGTTTTTTTTTTAGAAAAAATGACCGGGATTTTTTCGTGCTGTGTGAGGATGCGAGGGAGAGGGGAAGAGATAATTGGATAAGACTGGTCGACGGCCAACCGTAAATAAAATGCTCGACGGCCGCGCTAGCCAACCGTCACACGTCACCATACTAGAGTACGAGCACTGCAGCACCGCTTCAAACACTGTTCAACCGACAACCGTCCAAGATTTTTAATGTCTCGCGATCACTGTTCATCATTAGGCCATCCTTAATGGAAGTTTCATGACACAGTTTTATAACGCAATAAAATTTTGGAAACTCTCTCTACTCCCATGAAACTCTTATCACCTCTCTTTTCATCATTAATATAATGTCACATCAATATATTTAATGTCCATAAAATTTTGATGAAACTCCATTAAAACTGACTTTGCTGTCAATCATTACTATTCATTCACCTAGCTACCGCTTTGTAGCCATTTTTCCTAGCTCCCCACATCTCTGCTGGCGCGGCATCAGCGCGCCAACTGTGCTAATATAGTTTAACTGATTTGAGCCGAGGGTTCCTACATGACAGTAAACTTATGTAAAAGAATGTCGGCCTCATCCCCAACCATGGTACCGGCCTAAAAAAAATATGGTGAAATTGGGGATTATTTCAAAATTTCGAATTCAAATAATTGAGCTATCAAGGATTATTTCATGGAGGATTAAATGAAAAATATTTTGTTGTTGTAGTATTTTTCTATCTATAATAAAAATAAGTACTGATCTACCATATTAATTTACCATCTTTTTCTTTTCTACGTTCACATTAAAAAATGCACCCCGCTGTAAAATCTCTCATCCGTCCATCCATAAAAATGTAAAAAATAAACAACATCTTTAAAACGAAAGTTTAGATTGCTTCTAATATCTTCTCTCTCCTTACTCACTCATTAAGAATCCAATGGATAAGATTATGTGTGTCAAAAAACTGAGCCCCTCCCACCTCCCACCTAGCCTCGCACCTAGCGACAGCCAGAGTTCGATTCCTCTTGTCTTTATTTTTTCAACGAAAAAAATACTGCCCGGGTCTCTCTCTCCCGAGGCGGCGGCGGCGTGCGCAGGACGACAGCGCCCCCGCGGGCGACGCGCCGGCGAGAGAGGTCCCCGGCGGCCCTCCTCCCTCACCCACGCGTGGGCGCGACCCCTCCCTCTGCGGTTTGCCATCCGTCCGTGGCCTCTGCTTCACTAACCGCGCAGGAGCTGGAGCCATGGGAGGGACATTGAGACGGCTGCCGGAGCCAGACGAGACGGCCGCCGGAAAGAGCTGTAGTGCCGAGCGAGCCCACAGCGGTGGCAGGTGCGCCACGAACTACGAGGACGATGGGCACTTGCGGCCCTCCCACTCGCGGGCCGCGCCCGTGAACCGCAACTCCACCTTCCTGCCGCGGCGTCCGCGGCGTCGAGCGAGAGCAGGGACAGGTCGGCCATGTCGATGGAGCGGCGGAGTCTCGGCGGGGGCGTCCAATCTGATGCGCCGCTTGAGAAGGTACGGTGCAGGCCGCTCCGGTGCTTGGGGGCGTCGGGCTTGGCGGGGCAGGCGAGCTGGCTTCTCGGCGCCGCCACGCTAATCTGCCCCTTCCAGAAGCAGCGCCGGAGCGGGCCGCGCATGCCTCGCGCGCAGGGGAGGGAGCTGCCATGGAGGGCGCGGTGCCGTCGGCAGCCGTGGCCGGGCGCGACCCTTGGTGCTGGCTGCTGGGTTGTGGAGGTGCGAGAGGAGCGTGCGGCACGGGATGGGCGAGCGGTGTCCTGAGGTAGAAGACCAGACACGGTTCGCGTGCTGCAGTTGGACCGTCAGCCACCCAAATGCAAAAAAAAAATAAAAAAAATGCTCGGACGAAGGCGTGTAATTTATGATACAATTAATGGCTGAAAATAAAATAATAAACAAAGAAAAGAGTAAAACAAATAGAAGGGTATTATGGGTATTTTACTGTTTTTAACCCCGAGGAGTTGTTTTACCAAACGGTTAAAAAATGCTTTTTTTTAATTGAAAAAAATATTTCAACTCCTCGAGTGAATCTGCTCTACAGGTGAAGGTTGTAGTTGTTTTCGCAGGAGCCGGAGCTCTACCAAACGGGGGCCTACCATGGCCCTCTATAATTCTACAGATGCAATATTCTATCTACTATATATATTCTGATAACAATTTGGTCACGTAAGTAATCTTTATTTGGTATATCAGGTTGTCATCAAAATTTTATTCTATATATATTCTAATATTATAATATGTGATGATGATTTTTCAAAACTATTAAAACATATACATCATTTTGGTTGTTTAATATATGTTGTTTAGATATGACCGTTGCATTAGCACGGGCAATACAGTGAAACTAAGCGAGAGGGAGCGGCCTAGGCTGCCTATGGGCTATGGGCCGTAGAAGCCAGGAGGGCCCATTGCAGAGGCTGAGACACGGGCTTATATATGGAAAATGAAAGAGAGGAGAGAAATAGTTTGGCCCAGGTGAAGCCTATAAGCAGGCTGAAAACCGAGCCGGAGAAAAAAAGTTTCCCTTTTTTGACCGAAAATTAAGAAATACATATTGAACTTTTTTTTAAGATCCTTTTTAAATATATTATTTTAAATTATAAATTTAAGATAAATTTTGAATCTATCTCTTTTAAGGCAAGACAAAGTATTTTTCTTTTACAACAAATGCATAATTTCAAAGTTTTATTTTCGAAAATAAAGCATAACCTATTCATGGACTAACGAATTTTAAGAATTTTATTTTTGGATGCAAGGATATGAATGCAAGCTATAACTCAGATTTATTGTAAAAGTTTATAAAAACCATTTTTGGCTCATTGAATTGGCAAGAAATTAAAGGAATCTAAGGAAAATTAGAAAATACTAGAAAATATAAAACTTAAAAATAGATTTTAGGGTGTGGAAATCGTTTTCTCTCTAAAAACTAAAAAATGTCCCGCAAGCACACAATGAAATTTGATATCCACGCTCCATAAGTAAAAAGTTGAAATATAAAGATGGGTTACAAACAAACCAATGTGATCGTGTCTACGTATAATAAACTTGTGTATGAAATCAATCAAGTCATCTTCACAACAAATTATTTTTCCATGGGTATTCAAAAAATTATTTTTCCATACGAGTCACGACATCTGTATCACCACAATCCTCAGAATACGTTCCTGTCGTCACCAACTAGCTAATTAAAATACAGTACGTACTACGTACTATATACTAGTACTTATTTTGCTAGCATACAAATAAAGAAAAAACTAAACGATAAAAATAAACAAATCGCGCGAGAGAAAAAAGAGTTCGCTAAAAAACAAAAGCTACATGATTTATCTCTTGGCTGGCCATCGAGTCACCGACCCTCGTCATCTCTTCCCCGCTCCACGCCCGCGTCGAAACACAGCAGACAAAAAAGCCTCCCCTCCCGAAAACACACACACAGAGCTCCCAGCCCCAACCCAACCCGGCCACCCTCCCGGCTCTCCCTCTGCTCGTTCGTTCGCGTCCTCTCCTGCTCCTCGCACCGCCGGTGACCTCGACGCCCTCCCTCGCATAACCCTAGCTCTGCTTCCCCTCCCCGCTCCGCCGCCTCGCCCCGTTCCCTCGGATCGCGCCGCGGAAGCCGCTGCCTCTCCTCTCTCTCCCCCCGCTCTCCACCGGAAACCCTAGCTCGCTCCCCCGCTCGCTCCATCGGATCCCGCGAGGCCGCGATGGCGGAGAGGAAGCTAGATCGACCCTCGGCGCTCGGCAAAGGTGAGCCGCCCGATCTGCGCGCCCTGCCCCGCGGGAGATCCGATCTGCCGCCACCGCCCGCTGCCCTCGGCGCAGATCTGTGATTGATTGGTGGTGCCCCGGATTTGACGTCTGGTTGTTGTGTTGTGTCGCGCAGGTGGGCTGTCGCTTGGGATCGAGGAGGACAGGGCCGCCGCCATGGGGTTCGTCGACGAGTCCAAAGGTGCGGATTTCTTCGCCCGAAAGCCTCTTATTCCCCCTGATTCATTTCGGACCGCCTGCTTAGGAGCTGAGGAATTTCAGCAGCGCGCGCCATGTATAAGTGTCTAGGGTTCGGTTGGTGCCTGCTAGCTCGTGTTCGCGTGGGTGCATGTTGCTTTCCTCGGTCTGTGTTCATAGGAGTGTGAGCTCGTTCCTCAGTAGGCTGTATACGACCATGTTTTGCTGAGCGTTGACCCTGTGCTATGCAGATCAGCAGCACCTGGATAACAGCATTCCCCTGTCTCCTCAGTGGCTCTACGCCAAACCTGCTGATGGAAAGGTTTGTGATCACTGCCCTCCCCTCAGCGTTCGTTTTTACTGTACCGTGATGTTGATTGACTGCTGGTAGAATTGATTGCTAACGATACTGGATGCTCATCTGCAGATCTCGCTGCCTCATGGGTCCTCCCTTGAACCTGCTGAAAAGGAAGTGAGGGTGCTGGAAGGAACTGTTGATAGGAAAGAACGAAGGAGGAACGTATTTGATGCTGACAGTGGTCTTCGTTGGCTCGAAGAGGAGAGGGAGACGAGCCTGCTTGGGAGGAGGGAGCGCAAGAAGGATGTGGACCGGGATGTCGACAATCGCAAGACTGATCGCCGATCTGACAATATTTCTGCAAGGGACAACACTGATCCGCGTGCAGCTCCTTCATCTGAAAGGTGGAATGATGGTTCCACCCGTGGCTTGGGGAATGAGGGTCGGCGTGATGGAAAATGGTCATCAAGATGGGGACCTGATGACAAGGAGAAGGATTCCTCCAGGTCAGACAAGAAGGTTGATGCAGAAAAGGATGAATCCCATGGTGATAAACAGACATTCACAGGAAGGCTGCTTCCTGAGTCTGATTCCCGTGATAAATGGAGGCCTCGTCACCGGCAGGAAAATCATTCTGTCGGAACAGCAACGTACCGTGCTGCTCCAGGCTTCGGATCCGAGAAAGGGCGTGCTAAGGACTCAAATGTTGGTTTTGCCGCTGGAAGAGGCAGGGGAAACCCGAACTCAGTTGCATCCTTCAACCGGCCATCATCTGCTGGATCAATCGGTGCTCCATCTGTGCATGGGAACTCTGCAAAATCTGCTGTTAGTTTCCGCTACCCAAGAGGGAAGCTTCTTGATATATACAGGCAGAAAAATATGATGTCATCCTTTGATGATGCTGACATGAAACTGGAGGAAATTCCTTCCATCACACTCTCTACTGCTGCAAAACCCCTAGCCTTTGTTGCACCAGATACTGTTGAAGAGGTAATACCTAGTTATATTCTTCCTACTATCTTTAACCTCTTGTCTTTTTTTTCTGTTTATTTACCTGCTTGCCTACTTTTTAGGCTCTCCTTGAAGATATTAGGAAGGGTAAAGTCATTAGCAGTGAAGGAATCAATGGGACTGGAAGCAAAAAAGAGAGGGCAAAAGATTTTGAAGGTATATGTACACTGTGGGATGTTAGTTATGCCATGATTTTTAGAATCTAAATGTTATAATTGTTTCAGAACCAGCCTCTGGTATTGATGATGACAAGGACAAAGTCAGTTTTGCAATTGCTGGGTTGGGTCAAGAAGGGTCTTCAGATTTAATCTCAGAGAAGGACGCCTTCTATGTTGAAGGGACACTTCCTACTGGCATCAGTACATCTTTGCCAAAGAAAAATCTGGAGGAAAATGCCAGCAGCAATCAATATGGGATTACTGACATTAGGGATGGTTTGAAAACTGATGAAATCAAGTCAAGTGCTGATCATGATCTTGGCACTAAGCTACCTGATGATTCAAATACTCTGTTTGATGTACCATCCTTTGAACATCCTTCAGAACCCCCTATGCCATACCAAAGCAGTGACGTGGATATAAAAGTGGGTGGCCATGCTAATTACCCAGAAGAGTTGACATTATATTATCTGGATCCCCAAGGAGGTGTGCAGGGCCCATTTCTGGGTGCTGACATAATTTCCTGGTATGAAGATGGATACTTTGGTTTGGAGTTACCTGTACGTTCGTCTCAGGCCCCAGATGATGTTCCGTTCCGCCCACTTGTTGAAGTGATGCCCCACCTTGGGCAAAAGCCTCAATCGCATATACCTCAACCCTGCGATGGAATTGCTGACTCTCTGGAATCATCTCAAAGTAAACTTGAATCCACAGTTCCCACTGCTTCCTCTGGGAAGAGTGACCAAGTGTCTAATTGGAATTCTGAAAGCAATGCCTTTGATCCTAAAAGAGGTGATCATGAAGCATCAGTACCGTCTCGTAGTGGTTGGTTATCTTCACCGGAAACGGGGAAGGTAGCAAATACTAGCAATTGGCACATTCCTGAATCAGTGAATCAGGATGCTGAAGGTTAGCTCTTTTTGTTCAGAAACTTATTTGCTGTATTTATGTTTTTGCTGAGGTAATGTTCAGTTTTTTTCATTTTTAATGTTTCACTTTTTTCATGTTCATGACAGAAGTGTTGTACACTGGGAGGCCTAATAGCAGCATGGGTCAATCCCTACTGGACATCGAGAATGACCGTGCAGATTTCCAGTTGGCACCACATGATCCTCATTCTGTGGTTGGAGAAGCGAATTTGCTGCAGCATGATATCCCAAGGGAGAGTGATCTGAGTCCTCTTGGCTTACTTTGGTCTGAGTTGGAAGGGCATCCAAAACAACCTCTCTCATCAAACGTCCTTGGTGTAAATGAGCGGAGAAATCCCAAGCCTACAACACCCAAGGACATTCCACCTGTAAACATGAGACACGGGCCACTTAGCAGGATGAATGAAGTTTCTAGTGTGCGTGATGAGTGGCCTGCAAACTTTGGACGGTTGGACAATATGAATGATGCAAACATTTCTGGCAGAATCCCTCAGGTTGAAGCTGAGCATCATTTGAATTTTGAGGGGCAAATGCTGCTTCAACAGATCAGACGGGAGCAACAGCAATTGCAGCAGGAGCAATTGATGGCCCGCAACAATTTGGAGTTTTCTGGTGCATTTCCTGGGCAGGTATTTGATTCTTTGCACCAACACCGCCAGCCTATGAATCAACCGCTTTCTGATGTGGAGCATCTTTTGAGAGTGCAGTTTGAAATTGAGCAACAGCAGCAACGTCGCCAGCTCCAACAAGAGCAGCACCAGCGGCAGCTACAGCAGCAACGGCAAGCCCAGCTCTTGCAACAACAGCAACAGCAGCATCAGCAGCAGCAGCAGCAACAACAACAACAACAGATGATCCTCGAGCAATTGTTGCAGCAGCAGCTGCAGGGTTCAAATTTTGGACCAAAAATATGGTTGATCAAGCCTTACTTCGTGAACATGTAATAAATGAATTGCACCAGCAACCTCACCATTTGCAAAGGCAGCATGATGCGGCTATTGAACAGCTCATTCAAGCAAAATTTGGTCATGGCCTTCATAGGGAGCATCATAATGATATGTTGGATGTTCTCTCACGTTCAAATCAGAGACAAATGCTTCCTTTGGAGCAGCAAATTCTTTTAGGCATTCAGCATGAGCAGCAACTTCAGTCTCAACAATTGGCAAATTCTCTGCGGCAACATTCAGGCAGGGAGGAAGAAAGGCACTTAAGTGGGGTCTGGCCAATGGATGATGCTGCCCAATTTATCCGCTCAGGGACCAGTCCAAATCAGAGACACGGTCGTTTCGATCTCCTGGAGAACCTTCAGAGATCGTCATCGTTTGATCATCATGAACATCTTGACCGCAGCTTATCCTTACATGAACGTTTGCATAGGGGAGGTCAAGGTATTCACTCCCTTGAGCGGTCTGGTTCTTTGTCTGGTGGTGGTCCTGGACCAAACCCAGATGTCATAGATGCCCTAGCACACCATCATAGACTTGGTCAGTTGGAAACACATGGTGATATATACCCTTTAGGCCAAATGCCTATGCTTCCTTCAGGAGTTCAACCGCAACAACATAGGCTTCAGGAACAGCTTCCTGGTTCTCACATAGGAAGGCTTGAAAGGCACTGGTCGGATGCCAATGGACAGTTGCAAAATAGCCTAATGGAATCTTCACGCATTAACCAGTTGCAGATTGAAGCGGAGAAACAGAGGAGGAATGTGGAAATGAACCTTTCTGTTGACAACCCACATGCATGGGCAGCCCTTATGAACAAAGAGAGGAATGCAGAACAAGATTTGAGTGAGATGATTCATAAGAAACTTGTCCTTCAATCGCAGCAGTCCCTGGGTTTCCCTGACGTTCCTGTTCCATCATCATTTGGGCGTAAAGATCACTTTGCGCAACCTGTTGCAGAGAACCCTCTAAGATCAGTGGACATGTTGTCATTTGAGGAGTCTCTTGCAGAAAGATCACTTTATGCAAAGTCCGGGCAGTTGGTGCAAGAGGGATCAGCCAATCTGGGTACTATACCCAACAGTATTGACAACACTGGAAAATTTAACCTTAGATCAGGATCTCGATCAATGCTTGAGCAGAAGCATTTTCTTGGAATTGAAGATGTTCAAAGGGACTTTTCAGAAACCACTGGTGGTAGAACATCCGCCAATCAATTGGTTGGGAGTGTCAATGAGTTAACTAGGTTTAAAAAGCAGGGTTCTAGTGCGAGCTTGGCTGTGGATGATACTGATTTTGCTGAAGAAGCTGTTAGTAAATGGTATTATTCTAAACTTGTAGATGTGCTGCTAATCTACTTTCTTTCTCAAAAGGATGTTCAATTATCTCCCCACCCCACCAAATTACCATTATAATTATTTTTTTGGCATGTTACTCAGTTTATTCTGATGTTCTCACAATAGGCTACTGGATAATTCCAATATGTACTTTCATTCTTGTGAGACTTCGCTTCAATGATAAGCATACCTTAATGCAAAGTCTTGTTTCTGGACAAGAGTTTTGGCTACATAATACTTCTATTTGTTATTAAGGCATACATTTTTATGATTCTAACTAGCGTTTCTATAGTGTTCATTGTATTGTTTTACATGGACAAATTATTTTTCTTGAATGCCCACTTAGGTGAGTGCAGAGTTGGCTTTATATTGTATTTATAATATATAGATGTGCAGGTCTGATTCTGGCATGTCAAAAGGAAGCTCTCACTCCTTGCTAAAGCGCTCTACAAACCAACATACTACATCTCAGTCAGTTTCTGCAGATCTGTCTTCAGCAATCAGGCTGAAGAAAGCAGGCCTTGCATCCTCTGATGGTATGCTTTTTCAAACTGTCTGGATTGTTGAATTTTGATATGGTTAATATTACAGCCTTGCATCCTCTGATGGTATGCTTTTTCAAACTGTCTGGATTGTTGAATTTTGACATGGTTAATATTACATTGCTCTGAGGTTGTAAATCAGGTGAATTTGCTTCACTTAAAACAAAGGTGTCAGTTGCTAAAATAAAACTGTCTAGACCACAAACTGGATGGGTAGTGTGAGTGGCCTATATGTATGTCCTGTGATAGTTTGAACGAGCACAATGTTAGTGCAACCTGTTGCACAAATCACAGGCAACCTTAAGTATTTTTTTTTGTTACCATGCTATTTATCTATGAAATTTTATGTCTGCTTTATATCAGACGTTAATTTTGATGATCTTACTGTGCAGAGAATAAGATGGAATCAGGAGTCGCGGCAGTAGCCCAGGGTATGGAAGGTTGTGTTCCTAGCAACAAGGAGGCAGGGGTGTATAGCATGCCATCAGCCACCAACAATCCAGATGCTTCTGGTCAGTCCTTCAGCGAAGCGTTGAAGAGCTCGAGGAAGCCTCCGTTGCAGTATGATGCCTCGGAATCTGCAGATGGTGGCCCAGGTGGTAAGGGCGCAAAGAAGAAAGCGAAGAAAGGAAAGCAGATTGACCCTTCTCTTCTTGGCTTCAAGGTCCACAGTAGTAACCGGATCATGATGGGCGAGATTGTTCGAGATGATTAGCATGCATGAGTGTACATATCAAGTAGAACGTGGCTTTAGAGTCATGTTTTGGCTTCAAGGTCCACAGTAGACCCTAAATTCTGTACATGCTCGCCCACCTCTCTTTGTAACTCCGCACCAATTTTGTACCATGGCTTCATTTTTGCCCATATCTTCTCATAGACTCTCTTAGCCAAAGTCTTACCCGATTTCTCAGATTTAGAAATTAGGGAGCCTTTTTTTATCCTTATCGGTGCCTCCAGGTTTACAGAAGTGTCATTTGTACAGAACAACAATGATCATCATGTATTTTGTGCCATAGTTTTGATGATCTGTCGTAAACTGTAAAGGTATCCTAGCACTGGAACATGAATGTTTGGTGTGATGTTGTTTCTTTCAGTTTATTTTGATCGAAATTCTGCCATGCTGTTGATCTCAGGAAATGCTGTCCCTGGCTTTAGGGGGTCACATCATGTAGGAGAGATGGCGTCGTGCTCCTTTGGTGAGACTTGCTGGCTATTGACGTGAGATCAGAAGAATTGAATATTATTGTTGTTTGGAAAAAGTCTATTTTTGACCATCAAACTTAGTCCAAAACCGGATAACATTGGCCATCCAGCTTTTGAAAAAGTTTACTTTTGGATCCTGGCCGGTTTCTCAGGTGGTTTTGCAGGACACTGTATAGCAGCGATGACGTCAGCGCTACTTTTTCATTTGCGAAATTGATATCTTTTTATTCGGAGCTTTAAATATAACAAATAATATATCAATTTTGATCGTCTCGACGAGTTCTTTGCAATGGTGTACTCCGTTTTGTTTTTAGAGATAATTTTATTTCGTAAAAAATTAAATATTTCTACGGTTAATCTTTAATTTTATTTACAACAAGTTTACTACGGCGCAGGGCCTCTGATTTCAATAGGCCTCCAAATATATATAGTACATTACCTGTGGTAGCTAAGCACAACAGCTTTTGCTCAATAAGATCGTCCATTAGCTAGCCCATTGCTCTTCTAGTTCAATAGAAAATGATTTTTTAGCCAGCCCCCGCTGGACGTCGTTTTACTGTCTAATTGATGCGAGTGAGATCCCAGACCCAATTAGCAAACCTATTGGTTTCCCGTCTCCTATCTCTGGATCGCCTTGATGCCTTCGGCCGCGTATCGCGTGCGACTGAGCATGATGAACTGACCGTAACGGCGAGACACTCGGACCCCGTGAGGCGCTAAGACCCTAAAGTTAATATTAACCATTCACATTTTTTTCATCATAGCGCAAAGCCGTGAACTATAGCGAGTAGTTGATCCATCTCTTTGCTCTTCTAGCCTCTTTTCGTCTAGACGCCTATTGGAATATTGTTCAAAAAATGAAGTCATATCGTCTGTAAATGTACTACATCATATCGTACATTTTATTTTAGTCCTATTTTTCCAGGCTAGCATAGACCTCGTTATTAGTTTTGTACAAGGCCTCGGATTTTCTCGGGACGACCCTGCAGCAAGCAGCGTCCGATGACGAGCACGGAGCACCCGAGCCACCACACCAGACACATACACATACACATGGTAGGTAGAGCGTATACGTACGCTCTGGTCCGTAGTAAACTTGCTGCAAATAAAATTAAAGATTAACTGTAGAAATATTTAATTTTTCACGAAATAAAATTATCTCAAACAACAAAACGGAGTACACCATTGCAAAGAGCTCGTCGAGACGATCAAAATTGATATATTATTTGCTATATTTGGAGCTCCGAATAAAAAGATATCAATTTTGCAAATTAAAAAGGAGCGCTGACGTCATCGCTGACGTCAGCACTGATACAATGTCATGCAAAACCGGTCAGGGTCTAAAAGTGAACTTTTTCAAGAGTTGGATGACCAATGTTATCCGATTTTAAAGTTCGATGACCATTCTTGGACTTCGGCAAAAGTTCGATGGCCAAAAATAGACTTTTTCCCTGTTGTTTTTGTTAACAATCAGATGTAGAATCTGGATGGCGTCCCAGGGTACACATGTAAAACCGGCACATGACCGAGCCTTGGCACAAGTCACATATAATATAAAGAATGCATTGTTATGCTAAGTTGTGTCATTAGGGTACATGTGTTCAACTTAAGATCCTAATCACGTGTGGCTTATGAAAGATGTTAAGACACATGTGATGATGTTATAATGTAGTGTTTAGAAACTAAGTATGGGTGCTGTTGTGCAACTAGGTAGGGTTTCCTACATGACAAGCAGCAAGCATGGGTTTGTTTTGAAAAAAAAATGTTGGTTGCGTTTTTTAGTGTTTGTAATTTTTAGGGTTGTTACAAGTTCTTGACATCCAAAGTTAAGTGGTCGAATGTTTTTTAACAGGCTAAATCATGTTTCAGGTCGTCATGCATAATATAAAGTTTGCCTACAGTTGATGTTTGGCTAAGTTTATTGCTAGAATTTAAACTGCCAATGATGATGAAACGTGCTCTTTTAATGGGCATTTGTGCTTTTGATTGAATACCTAAAAGAAAAGAAAACCCCTTAGCCTTTTGACTTTTTGGTATTAGGAGCCTTGGGTGACGATTCTGCGAACCTGTGTGGAAATAGAACCCCAAAAAAGGAGAAAAATTGCTGAGTATTAGGCCCTGAACAAATTATTAATTTCCAAGTCAAGTGGCTGAAATATACTATTTTTCTTAAATACGCAGTAGGTGTCAGTGATTTCAGTGGAACATTTCATGCATTTGCTGTCACTGCACAATGGCGTAGTCATTTTTCAGTCTGTTAATGGTTGGACACAGCCAATGAACCGATTCCACCAACTGGTGTCGACTCCTGTTTAAGACTAAGTGTTTGTCCTGTTATGGGGTTCTTTTTGTTTAGGGAGTCTGTTGGTAATGTTGCCTAACTGGCTGAACCCTTTGTGTTCAGAGGTTGGGGCAAGTGGTTGTGAACGTGTGGCAGAACTTGTTAACTTAGTGAAAAAAAAAACTGGTGTTGACTTGTATCATTAACTGAACAAGCTGTTCGAAGTGGTATGGTGAAACGACCCACTAAAACGCTAACCGACCACCTATGGGCCTTGTTTGTATGCACATGTATTTCTCTCAAACCATATGTGTTGAAGTGTATTTGAACTAACATACACTCCAATCCATGTGGTTTGAGACAAATACATGCACATCCAAACAAGACCTAATGTGAGCAAATACCACAACATGTTTATCTCTTCCGCATAAAAACAAACCCGTGTCACAGACTGCCATATGTGTCATGCTGATATCTCTGTAGTTTGGAACGCCAGTAAAAGGTACACCACCCTCACTCAACTGCATTAGTTCATTTTGTGTGTAAGGGGGAGGTGGCACATACTGAATCGGTTCGCTAACCCTACCCCATGGGTCATAATAGGGTGCACCACCCTCTGGTAACTCATGGACCAGCGCGCCATGAGTCGGCATTGCATGAAGTGCCGACACAGGAACATATGACGGCGTGGCATGAGCCTGGTACTATATTAGTAGGAACCTGAGTCATCTGAGAAAGTGTACCCCCTTCACCCCCTTCATCTCCTTCGTCATCAGACTCAGACTTAGACTTAGGCTCAGACTCAGACTCAGATTCAGACTCAAACTCGAGGGGGTCATAGTCGTCGTTTATACGACCTTCTACATGGGTCTCAAACTGCTCCTGCGTCAACTGGCCGTCCATGTCCATGTTATCCTGAGTTTCATCTCCTTGTACACCCAATTCTTCATCACCGCCTCCAACACCCTCATGAACATCCTTCAACCTATAGTCATTCTCAGCAACAACCTCAGCCATGTGTGCATTACAACTTTGGAGGATCCTATTGTAGCAGGTCCAGTGAACAGATGAAGACAAGGACATCAAACCATAATTGTGGTATTTTGTCCCACTGTCATATTTGCCCCTAATTGTGAGATCACCACCAAACATTGAACTCAAGCAGGCACACATGTCAGTGAAGGTCGGTGGTTCATCAAACAATTCTAACTTCTCTTCCATATCCTCAAAAACATCATCTTGTTTCCTAACACTTCCACCATAGAAAACCCGAACAGAACAATCCATCTACAAAACCAGCCCACCGAAGTTTATCAAATGGTTGATAACTAAAATCCTAGATAACTATAATGTATATAAGTATACTAACTTGTCTAACTAAAATCCTAGCTAACTACAATCCTATATAAATTGTCAAACTCACTACTATTATAGTAACAAGTCTATACAAGGCCACTAACTTATAATTATACTAACTCATAGTATATCTAACCTAATTTCTAACCTAACTAAACTATATACTACTAATTTACAAGGTCACTGGAAATACTAAATATTCTAACTAATCTATAGAACCACTAAACTAGTTAATCTACAAATAAACATTATATGAGTTAATCTACTAACAAACAATAAAATAAAAGCATCATTACCTTTCAAAAAGAGGAGTGGCCGGGGCGGGAGCGGGCCGGGAGCGCCGGCCGGGGAGGGCGGGAGCCGGGAGCGCCGGTCGGGGAGGGGTCGCCGGTCGGGTCGGTGCGGAGCAGCGCCGGCCGGGGAGGAATCGCGACGGGCGGGGCTGGAGTAGCGCCGGCCGGGTGGGCGGGAGCCGGGGCGGCGGCCAGCCGCGCCTGGGCCCGCGGCTGGAGCGACGGTGCGGCCGGGAGGGCGGGGGGGGGCGGTCGGCGGCGCGGCGGTGGGGCGGGCCGGCGGGGCGCCTGGCAGTGGCGTTCGGCTGGGAGAGAGTGAGCGTGAGAGAGAGCGAGTTGGGTCGCGTGATAGAAAAGATACCGTTTAAAGGCGTCCCCCTTGCCGCTCCATGATCTGGGGAGCGGCAGGGTTGCCGCTCCAACACTGCCGCTCCCCAGATCATGGAGCGGCAAGGACGGGCTCACAGCAGCGGCTTTGACTGGTCATCTCTGAGTCAACTTTTTGCCGCTCCACCATGCATGGAGCGACAAAGGAGAAATGCCGCTTCATGGATGATGGAGCGGCTAAACGGGTTAGAAATAAAAAAGTATTCACGGTTAGAATTAAAATTAGTTAAAAAAAGGATTAAAATTAAAAAAAATTCTAATAGAGAAGGCTCCCAAACTATCAACTCTAAGGTATGTCACTCTATTAAACCCCCCGCTGTCTTGCACATGGAGATTAGCGATTTGAGTGACAATTGTTGTGGCTGTCAAGTTGATATACACATCTTTATTTATCATTCTGAGTTCATATGGTGTTGAATGATTTGATGGTGGTGCAGTGAGAGCGCGGCTGCGAGGCAGTATGGCGGTGGTACAGCAGGAGCACGGAGGAAGACGGTTGCGACAACGACGGCAGTGGTCCGTGTTGGTGTTCGGGGGCGGTGCTCTACCTGTCCCTCCCCACACGGCTGTACCTGCTGCAGCGGTGGGCAGCGCCTGTGTTGATGGGTTCGACGTTCGCAGGGGACAGCTCTTCGGGGGCGTCTAGTTTTCCGGATTTGATAGTTGGATACAGTGATGGTTCATGTCCCTGGTGTATGGCGTAATGACATGGCTCTTGGAGGCAGCGGCAGTGCTACCATGTTTTGACTGCGGTGACGCCTGTGGGCGGCATTTTTCTCGCCGGAGGCGTCGTCGTGTCCTTCACGAGGATCTCCTCGGATGAAAACCCAACACTAGTGTCTCTAGTGGGCGATGATAACTTCGTTGGATGTCATATGCTCGTTGGAGACGTCGCTTTTGAAAGATCCGATGGGTTGTCGGCTTTGATGCCAACATTGTTTTGGTGGGTCCCTTGTACATGCACCAGACGTTTCATACCGTTGCCAGGTTACAGTATCCGGAGCCTCCAATGGCGATCGACGTCCTACGTTAGACATGTTTTGGTGTTGATTTATTGACTTGGTGATATCCAGGACAAGTCGGAGTTCCTTATTGGAGATGTAACTTTTTCATCAGTTTTGTTTTAGTTGTACCGGTGTTCTTAGGTGACTTAGGTCTTACCTGTCTTTTATAATAATTATGGCCTGATGTATCCTCGCGAGAGGATGACTGAAGCCGGAAATATACTTTCTATTATCTAAAAAAAATATTTTTATATCTAGAGGAATATAGCTCTAGCTTACCATGCAATCTTGTGTGTAGGATGAATAGCTGATCTTGACAGGACCAAAACGAGGTCTCGCGCTGATAAGTGATACCTATGTGTTGAGACTAATCTGAAAGTCAAGGGTGATGAGTTGCAGCAGGACACATAACTCAGTAAAGGAATCGTAACAATTCAAGGCACAGACCGGCGAGAGTTTAGGAATTGTGTGCTTGAAAGTCGTTCTCTCGCTACCAGGCTCAGTACTGTCGATGTGGAGTATGCAGTTGTGAAAGATGCAGTGGAGGCTACCATTATATTTCAGTTGAAGTTTTCTCGGGAGAGTACTTTGGAGAAATCACTGCCTGCACCAGCAGCATCAAGGGAAGGCTTGTGCTTCATGACAGCAGATTGACTCAGTGTGCTAGTAGTGATCAGAACGTTGCCGCTCCCGTCATCCCACTCTTGCGATCTGTGGTGGCTGTCTATGTCAAGGAGATGCTGTTACTGACTGTTGCTGCCCATACTGATGATGGAGAAATTACAAGGTGCATTGAAATTACTCCAAGAGTCAATGGTTCAGATCTGGATGAAATTACCGTTGGTGCTGCAACATTGGGCGTGAGGGTTGTATGGTCAATAATTGACTTTTGAGTATCAATGCTGGTTTGGTGGTATTTAACAAGTCATATGATGGAATATGTCTGTAATTAACTTGGGTCTGTCGACTGTCGTTGGTCTTATGTAGTAAGTGGGAATATCTGTCGAGTCACATTATGTTAAATTTGCTTGTTATATTTTTTTTTGAGAATTACATAGTTACAACGTAGACACTCAAACACACACGAGTGGCGCTGTCGACGGGAACATCGCCTACCACCACAGGCTGAAATTCTTTTTACGAAGTCACCACAGACAGGCTGTCGACGGGAACGTCGCCTACCACCATAGCCTAAAATTCGCTCCCACGGGGAATCGAACTCAGAACCTGTGGGATGCCGCTCGAGTGACTTAGCCAACCAGACTAAGCACCCTTTGGCAAATTTGCTTGTTATATGTTCGGCTTTTGTGGTCATGTCGCTGCGTCTCTTTGATCTCGCAACATTTTACCCCACCATCCAAAAGAATATTATTTTTAGTATAAGTCAAACTTCCTTAGGTTTGTTTAATTTAATGGAAAGATTAGCAACATCTGTATCACTAAATATTTTAAAATATATTCAACTATACATACTTGTTACAGGATTTTTTTTAATACATCAAGTGAATTTGAAAACAGTAGACTTTGAGATTTATAATTTGTTGACGCAAAAATATGACTCCTGCGTCAACTGCACTTGCAAGACAGGTGAACCAGAGCAAAAGTGGCGCTCCGATCCCTGCGGCTTCACGAACAGGCTACCCGGTTGATCGAGTCCGTAGCGTGCTAGTCAATTTGACCTGTAATTGACAAGAAGAGAAAATGATCAGTAACATAGGGTGGAACGTGTCGGTATTGCTCTAGACAGTTCCAAATATTATAGCCGATTTGATCAGGGCATTGACTAGAAAGTGAACAACCAGCTTGCTTCATGAAGGAATCGGTAAATCATATGCAAATAACTCAAGCAAGATAGCCAACTCTACTTAAGGCCCTGTTTAGTTCCCTTCAAAATTCCAAATTTCCTGTCACATCGAATCTTTATTGAATATTTGAACGCAGACATGTAGTATTAAATATAGATTAAAACTATAACTAATTACACAGTTCATCTGTAATTTGTAAGACAAATCTTTTGAATCTAGTTACTCCATGATTGGACAATAATTACCACATACAAACGAAAGTGTTACAGTATCAAAATTCCAAATTCTTTTGGATCTAAACAAGACCTAAGTATAACAGATCAGAAGATAGAACAAATAAGTAAAGAATTAGCCAAAACGGCTATCTTGATACATATGAAAAGCATAAAACCTTTAGCCGATTTAGTCTAACCGATTCGATATGTATAGATCCGACACGCATTGCAATAACCCAAATTAATACTAATAGATCTATCAGACCTGTCGAATTTGAAATCCAATTACTAACAGTGGAGTGGAAACCATGAAGCCATAATAGTAATTAGACCAAGTCGCGCCAACAAGTTCAACAAACCCACTAATGCTTAATCTCTATTATATACATATACAACTAAAATGTACGGAAAGCAATCGTCCCCCGGCGTTTTCGCTCGCTCGCTTCGCTTCACCTCCTCGGCATAGGCTCGCTCGCACCCGTGTGGTGGACCCGGACGTCGCTCGCTCGCTCACACGTTAACCCGGCGCCACTGTAAGTCGCTCAGATCTCCGCCGCTCGCTCGACCTACGCCCGCCCGGCGGTTAGCAGGCACGCTCAATTCCAATCCAAGCCAGCACGATGATTCATGGTCCCGGCCCCCGCACAACACGCAATCATCTACACCTTCGCTCGTCCCTTCCTGCGCTCACGACTCACCCACGCCGCCGCACCCTCGCTAAGGAACCGCCGCCTGCCCACGACGCCCAGCTCCACGGCTCATCCCGCGACCTTTGGCGTGCTGGTGGAATACCTGCGGAAGCGTCACGACATCACCATGGCGGAGGCGGAGCGGCGTCCCTGTGTTCTCGCCCTGCCTCAGCTCACTACATCTCCACCACGCCACTCCGGCAACCGCAACCACCAGCTCGCCCATGTTGAGGACACCGCTGACCTCAACATCGTCGGTGACGCCGAGCCCCCGGTTAAATGCCCTCCATCTCTGTCAAGAGCATTCATTCTGAAACTGGCTATTGTCTTAGAACAGATATTGATTCTTTTGTTCCTGTGAAGTTGGCTCGATGTTTCTGAAGCTGACCTCAAATATTCAGTTTTACTAATTGTGGGATCCGTGGGTTGACATACTCGTTTGTTTGCAATCTGGAGAGAGTAAACCTGGTGAGCCTCTCTTCTAAGCATAAAAGTTTATTGACCTGTTGATGAAATGATGATAGCAGTATGCCTTTGTTTCTGTGGTTCTGACGTGTTTGAGGAAATGATATATACTGGTCCGAAGGAAGCTACAGGTAAATAATTTCGGGTTTTCCCAAAGGAAATGGCTAATAAACAACTCAGACAATCCTAATACCTTGATTTTTGTAGATGGGTTTAATCAATAGAATTATTCGCGAGAACTCCAATTAGCTCATATGTTCAGAGATTTTCTTGTTATTCCAGTCATTTGCGTGCTCTATGCAGGTAGCTCATATGTTCAGAGATTTTCTTGTTATTCCAGTCATTTGCGTGCTCTTATGCCGTATCTCTTAAGTGAAAACCATGATTATTGCATGTATTTAAAGATTTCAGATGGATAGATATGTGTTAGTGTTCCTTGATGAATTGCTATGTTACCTGATAGAGCAAAGAAATTTATTGTTGGCACCTGATTTGTCAGCTCAGAGGACAAAAGCGATACAGTAAAAAAAACTAGAAAATTTTGGTCCATGTTGTACAATGATTTGGTATACATTTCTTTATTTTATTAAGTGGTTGTTTTTTTACAAACTTATGTGACCCAGTAGCCTAACCAAACTCTACTTTATTTCGCTTGGATGACTTGCTACATTTTATTACTATCATAATTGGCTTGGTGAATACCCCTAGCAACAGTTCTGATCTCATACATATGTATATTAGAATCTGTCTATAACGAGTTGTTAGCTCCATAGCTAAGGTAATATATCTCATTTATTAAAATTGTTTAATATTTTGTTTTGTAAATGTTAATGCTAAAAAAGCGGTGGCAGCAGGAAGTTGGGGCGAGACAGGGGGAGAGGCCACTGTATTTTTCAGAAGGGTGCCAGGAGACATGCTGAGGGAGCCGGAAAAAAATTGAACATGTGGATCGGAGAGGATACCGTTTGGCATGCTGAAGATGTGTGTTGACGATTCCTTTAAGCCTCTTTGAGGAGTAGAGATGTTTCTGGCCTTATTTTGCTATTAGCACACTAAATATATACGGTCAGTCCATTCGGCTTTTTTCGCCCATTTTCTTCATCATACTATCCTGGTGGGTACATATGTGTTGGATATATTGGATTAGCTAGCTGATACATATGCATATTCAATTTTAATGGACACAAGTTTGCAAGAGCTGTTATTTTAGGTTTACAAAATGTTTGATCCTCATTCACGTTGTTTACGCAGGCTATATAATGCTATTTTCAGTGAAGTTAAATATATACCACTATATATCTTTGCTTTTTTAAAATATTGTTAAGGCAAGTATACATCATTTATATGTTTTTTTTTCTTTTGCCATGATATCAGGAATAAGCACAAAGCACATGGGTAGCATATGGTATGACAAGTCAGATATTTGCATGAATTTGTTTCCATATATATTATATAATTGGACAATATTTTGTTCCCGTCGCAACGCACGGGCATTTACCTAGTTAGATACATGCACGCGGAGTCATGGGTAAATCGCACGCGATCAGCTAAAAGAGCCGATGTAAGCATGACAAACGAACAAAAGCATGGTTGGTTCCTTAAACAAAGCTCTTTAACCGACAAGTCTGAATCTAAGTAACTTTAGTGATGAGATCGGATAAGCCGTTACAACCATCTTAAGAAAGCTCCTTAGGGCAAGTACATTGGTGTTGTCTCATAGGTCGTCTCGTATAATGCCACATAATTTAAGACGACTTAACAGACCACATATACAATGATTGGTTTTTTAAGTTGACTCGTAGTAACTCATGATTCTTTAATTTATGCATAGAATAAAAATTAACTTGTGAGGTGCATGGAAACAACAACTCATACAATGGTGTAATAGTTGTCTCATAGTCCTAAATCTTAGCTCATGAGGTGGTTGTTTCGCGAAACAACGACCTCTTTCTCTCTCACATTTCTCTTTCCTCCACATAAGCAAAAATCTTACGTGGCATTGTATGAGACGAGGTATGAGACCGCTGACGTGTAGCAATGTACCTGCCCTTAGAAGAGATTAACAAACTTTGCTCGTGAAACCCTCCACGTCTTTGAATGCACACCATGCACAACATAAGGTAGAACAGACAAGCTAATAGATTAAATCATATGCATGTAAACTTTAGCTTTACTTGGAAGAATTAAGCAAGATGGAATAAAGACGATCCAAATCAATCTTAGCTGGGCAAGTAATGTTGTTATAATAAGTAAATCATTAAAAATAGACAACATTGATAACTTAATGAATCTACTAGACTTTGCCATGGCTAATAGAGCCGATAACTCACGTCAACACATAACAAGAGGTCGGTCAAAGCCGATGCAGCCTTATCAAACGAAAACACGAGCCATAACGGGACTTACAACAAACTCGAGGTTGGTCGATGCCGATGCAACCTAGGTCGATGAAGAACTCGCCGAGATCTACGTTACTCCTACTCCTAAGGGTTTTGGCGTGAGAGCCGGTCATATTTGATTGATTGTTGAATAATCTTTACAATTGCCGGGGTGTACATATTTATACCCTGGGCACTGACCGTGTCCATGTGTAATACGACTCAAAAATATGGAAAATAAACTAAAGCTTCTCTAATACCGATAAATTAGGCCCTACTCTTTCCTTTGGTAGAGTCCCATGCATTTAATGTGCTTCAGATCGCCAAGTCGTGTCGGAGCCGTCGTGGAATATCTTCAGCATGAAGCAGTCGATAGCCGATTCGACTTAGCCGATTCCCCAACAAACGGCTGTCACCGGCACTTTGCCGATCTCAACTCGGAGAGTCTTCAAAATTTTCGTCCGCACGCCTGCCTAGTCCAAAATTTGGTGCAAACACATGCCCCCAATTTTGAGATAAAATTGATTTTATTCCAAAATTAGTCTGTTTCCTCCGGCACTCAACCATATCAATCAAGCTGAACTAACTCCTCCGAAAACTACTCCACTCGTTTCAACACAGACTCCAATCACCACAACTTTGAGCGGAACCAATGGTGGTCTCCAGTACAACACAAACGACAACTCTGGATCACATCTCAGAGGTAAGTATCTGTCGATGTTTTACCACCGATAGCCTGCCACAGGGTTACCCGAGACAGTTGTTCGTGCCTCAGCGAATAGTGAAACCTTGGTGGTTGGACACGTAGGAACACACAGTTTATACTGCTTCAGGCCCTCGACACAGTGGAGTAATTGCCCTACGTCTAGTTGGGTCGTTTATTATTGCTCTGATCTCTTAGTACAAGGTGTTGCGTGTCGCTCTACGTATCAGGTATTGCGTAGTATGTTCGGATCTTTTTGGGTGATACCCTCACCATCCCTTTATAGTCTAGGGACTGGCCGAGGGTTACTTCGGATCCTACTCGGTTACAAACTTAGAGTCCTAAACTATGCTTCGGTCTTGTCATCGTATCTGAGTAGAATCCGGGCTTGTGTGTTCGCCTTCCTTCGTGGGCCGAGTGATTGAGGCCCAAAACTCCGGTAGGCCGGTTAATGGGTACCCTGTAGGATATCACATTGACAAGCCCCCGAGCATCTCATGATTTTTCTTCGAAATGTCGGGTTGTTTGAGAGTGAGCCGAGTTTTTTTTGAAGAAAAATCATGGGATGATCTTTTATGTCTTTGTCTTGTGGTCTTCCTGCACTTTTTGTTTTTTGGATAAAAGGTGCACTTATTGAGTGTAGCCCTGAGCCTCTGGTTACTTAGCACAAGTATCCGGAGGATTTGAGAAAAAGATTTATAGGGTAGGTATTTCCAGCCCCCGAGCCTTCTCCTAGTTCTTTTTTAGCAAAAAGAGCTCGGCAGAAGGGTCTAAAATAGTTTTCTCTTGTCTGCTTTTGTTCACGGGTGGGTACTGTGTCATCACGGGTGTGTGGAATCTTGTTTTCACTGTTTGCTTTGGTCAGCTTTTGTACTTTTGTCGTTTTCTTGTTTTTCTTTCTCGTGACCTTTGTCTTTTGGCTTCTGGTGCTCCTTACTTGCTATATATTATGTGGTGCTTGAATGTGTATTGCACTGGTATTTGGAGTTGAGAGTTCCATTTTTCCTCTTTGATGGATATGCTGCTGAGTGAAATTGAGCAGCCCCCGGACTTATGTTTGGTTGTTGGTAATTGAGTGGGTAGAAGAATTCTTATGAAAGGAGTTAGAGGTAGACTAACTCTTCGGTGAGATTTTCCTGAGAAGTTTGGTACAACAGGTAGAAGAAGTCTTGTGATGTGGCTTCCATGCCTTCTCTATCTGTTTGTTGAACTCTGGGCTGTCACTGTTGCCGCTCCCGAGTTAGTTGAAGTTGTACGCTCCATCTGCCTAACCGTGCATGCTTGCATCGAACTCCTGCTGGAAAGGCTAGAGTTGGAGTTGTCCAATCTCATTTGTTAGGAGTGGTTTTCTGCCTATCAACCAGAACTTTTCTCATGCTGTGTGGAGGTTTTGGGTTGTTTTATCTTGTGAGGCTTTGTCCGAGTGCTAGGTCTTCTTTGGTGGTAGACCTGATGTAACCTTGGTTTCAGCCTTTATATTTTGTCACTTGTGGTCTTTTGTTGTAGATGAGACTTACATTGGTCTTCTTTTGTTGTATATGTGGCTCTTAGGTTGTTGTATCTGTAAGTTCCTTGGCCGAGTTGTTTTCGGCATGCTTTTTCTGTTGTAGGGTTGTTTGTCGAGTATTGTTGGCTGTATGATTGTCCTTGAAATATTCTTCTGAATATTCTATATGGCACACTGATGTATTGCCTTTACTGTAGCCGTTTGTATCTCATCAATGCAGTCCTTGTAGAATCTTTTGCTTTTACTGTTTCCCTTATGTATTACTGTTGTTGTCCTCTTTTCCTTCCTACACTTAGTGTATGTGCGCCCATTGTTTCTCTATAAATAGTTGTGGGCCTTATTGCCTTGTTGCACGTCTTCTCCTCTTGTTAATCCATTTATTTCTTGTTCTGTTTTGTCATGGACATTGTAGTTGATGAGCTTGACGAGGCCCAAGCTTGTTTTTCCCTTTTCTAGTTTGTAATTTGGTGAATGGTGTAAGTCTTGTGATAGAGACTAGTTGTAGGTTAGCCTCGAGGCAGTAGAATTCTAGAGGGAAAACCAAAGCAAATGATGTAGGTCTTGTGATGGTATTGGTGTGTACTATCATGGACTTGTGTGTGTGCGTAGCGTGGGGTGTGTGTTGTGTATGAATGAATACTAAAGTTGTACTCAGATGAGAGGCTTTCAAAAAAAAAGAACAGAAATACAGTATTCGTTTACAACAGAAGATAACCCAAAAGGGATGAACACATTCGGTTACAGCAGAAGATAACCAAAAGGGGATGAACCTAGAAGTACTAGGAGAAGATACACCCATTAACAGGGGCAAAAGGACCATCATGTCCACCTGACCAACAACGCATAGCAGTCAACAAACTGAAACCGAGATGAACCAACTAAACGACGCTTCCTACTAACTAGCTACCAAAAAAGAACCAACTTAATGCAAAAAGCGTGATTGACGAACTAAAGTCTTGCATCTAGAGCAAGACAAAGTGTTATGTCATATAAGAACATCAAAGAACACAAAATGACAAACTAGCTCATAGCTCATTGGCCGACGACCGACTCAGCAGGACAGACACGACCTCAAACAATAGCTTGTATGTGGAAAATCCATCTCCTTCAACAAATCTTGTCGGTCGTTTACGGACGCGCTTGTAGATGGAGGACCAGTCTGTGAAAAAATATATCAAAGCGGTTGTCATCTTGGTTAAGGATCATGGTTTGGAACTGGCGAAAAAGGTCCACCAAGTGACAATTCCACTGAGGGAACCAACACGCTTGAGATATGGTGATGATGTAGACGCCGAGGGCCAGCCTCTTGGTCATGTTAGAAGCATCAGGTTGTTGAGTGTCTCTAGTGCATTGATCATAGGGGCTAGCCCGATGGAGTCACCATACATTTGCTCAATATATCCTCCCTTGTATTGGAGCAATTGCCACTCGTTGGCATCAGCTGGATGGATCATGGGCTCCACTGCCAATCAGATCTGTATCATCATAGAGTTTCCATATGCCCTAATCTGCGTTGTCCTAGTATCCCACAAGATACAGGTCACGGATACTGAAGGCCAACACTACTGGAGCAACTGGATGCCAGTCCCCAGGTGCAACACTACTGGAGCAACTGGATGCCAGTCCCCAGGTGCCCTGACGCGAACTGTGAAGAAACCACCCTGCGCTGTCATTTGCCTTCGATAGCCGATGTTTTGATGATTGATGTAAAAGACTTCCCCCATATTAGCAGCAAGTAGGCCCATCACATCTTTGAGGAGCTTCTTTGAAGAGTGTGCCATTATGACAGGATCGATGTACAACTTGAAATTGAACCTATGAGCCTGGTACATGAACATTCAGTAACTAAAGACAACTAAAGACCAAATATGCATGTAGGTTCAGCAATCAGCAATAAAAAACACATCGATTATCTTTGAGTAAAGACAGCTCGATTAGTAGTTCATTAAGCGCAGGACTTAATTGACCACTCTTTGAAGTAGACAAGGAGTAACTTTCACTAGTAATTGGTACCAAATAGTGGTCAATTATTCAATGTTAAGACAAAGCTTCAATATCGGTGCCTTGTTTAGATAGGCAAAATTTTCCATCATATCAATCTTTAGACATATGCATGGATTATTAAATATAGGTAAATAAATAACTAATTACACAGTTTATGAGTAATTTGTGAGACGAATCTAGTTAGTCCATGATTCAACACTAATTGTCAAACACAAACAAAAGTGCTACAGTAGCAAAGCAATATCAACTTAGGGAACACAAAGATAAAACAAAAAGTACTCAGAAAAACTTACAGGTCTTCAAAAGGCTGATCTAGAACATTAGGGAACACAACTTCATAATAATTGAAATCCATCTCTACTTGAACAAATTTATTCCAATGATACTGAAAAGAGTTTATCTAAACAAAAAAGATCAACAAAAAATTATACAAAATAGCAAAAAAATAGGAAATAGTAAATAAAAGAACATACCGGTCGATCTTGAATTTCTTGATGAAACTGCGAATTATGATTATAGAGGGAATCAAGAAAAACAAAATGACGGTCCTTAATGTCAACAACAAATACAAACCAATGTTTCTCACGAAAGATGGGGAAGAAAAGCTGTAAAAATAATAACATAGTTAAATGCAATATCAAAATGTAAATAAAACAAAAAAAAGGAAAATACATAATACCATGTTTGATAGATGCAGTGACCTAGCCTTAGCAGACCTTCGAAAAGATCTTTGTAACAACTCCTGAAAAAAATTATCCTAACAAAAATGAAAAAAATAAAAACATGCAGTACAAAAAAGACAATATAGAAAGAAATAAAAAAGAATAGACAAACTTACACCAATGTTGGAGAAAAAGTAATGTCTTTTAGAAAAATCTGGATGACCATTAGGTTTCGAAAACAAGCTATAGCAAAAACAAGACACTACAAATGAGTTAACAAATCCACCTGGTTTCAAAGATTCTCCAAGAGACCAAAAGGTGCAACGAACACCAGATAAAGACACTGCATCTTCGCTGAAAAAGAGAACAAACATTAACTAAATAAAAAAATTAAAACAATTGAAGATTAAACAAAAGAGCAGGCCAAATAGAAATAACCTCTGAAACTCAGAAGAGGCCAATTTACACAAAATCTTATAGTTATCTATTTCAGACTTATTGGCTTGATAGAATTTAGTCTTCCGTGTCTCATAATCTTCACGAAACAAAGGACCAGGATTAACAAATCGTCTAGGACCATGCAAAGGAAGCTTTCCACCAGAAGTTAAGTCTTGAGACTTATTTGCATAAGATTGACTCAAACGAGCATAACTAGGCAAACTTCAATGAGTTGACCGCCCATATCCAGTTTGGAATTGTATATAGAATTAGACTTCTTAGTCAATTTTCGAACAGAATGAGAAAAAGATCTTTCACCAACAATTCTAACTTCAGGAGACACCTAAAAAATTAATAAGAAAACACTAAAACATTAAAAAGGATTTCAAATAAGAAAACAAAAGAAAATTACAAAAGAAGGAACTAGAAAACAATACCTTAACATAATAAAAAAGAAAAAAAACATAACTAACCTTCTGAGAAAAGTATCTTGAAAAACCAAGTTTAGGAGTTGGAGAAACAGAATCAGGAACATACAAATTATCATTATCAAGATCAACAACTTCTAATACTGGAGAGCTATGACCAGTAGATAAAGATTTATTCAAACAACATTTCCTCAAAGAAATGGAATTGGAAATATCACAAAGAGGATCCCTAGAACGAGACCTAGACTTAGAAGAACTAGCATCAACATCAGAAGAACCTAAAAAAGAAAGAAATGAAATTTATAAAATCTTAAAACATAAAACAAGGTAAAAATACAACACAAAATACAAAAAAAAACTAACACGTCTTCTTCAACTTTAACACACCAGCACCTGCATTAGCATTAGAAGACTACAACAAATTAAAAAAAAAATAAGTAAATAAACATAAAACAAAGAAAATGAAGAAAACCTAAATTAGGTACAAAAACATACATCATTTATAATCTGATGAAGTTTATACTGTGAAGGATGAACTGAATCAACATCTGATACACAAAAAAGAGCTATAAGTTTTTAAAAAAAAATGAGACAAAAATAACCAAATAGAAAAATAATATATAAAACCTATTGATAGAATTGACATTAGAGACCCTAGCATTAGCTTCAGAAACAACAGGAGAACCTTCAAAACCACCATCAGGTTTACCAAAAGGACTCATCTGCCTCAACAATCTCAGATAGAAGGCTAATGACTTTCAAAACTAAAACCTGAGACATCTCACTAATAGAATAAACATGTTTCTAAAGCTTGATAAAGGTCAACCTCATTTCATCAGACAAAGAAGCAATGGAATTAACATCAAAGTTCACAGAAACTCCACAATTCAAGCAATGCTTCTCAATAAGCTTGCAAATAGCACCCTTCAATTCGATGGGAAGCTTGCAGCGAGCATAAGTATCAAGCTTTCCACTAAATTCATCATCAACAGCCTGGTGAAGAATTCAAGGAAGCAAACTCATGTCCTAAGGAAAATAAAAAATGAACAGTGCAAAAAACAATGCAAAACATAAATATACAATAAGTGTAAATGTCAAAGTTCCGCTAGGCGGTGACTAGGCGCGAGTCGAAGGGTGTCTGCCTCGCCTATGGGGGTAGGCGGACCCTATGCGATGGCGGCTCGTCGGCAGCGCCTGACGGAGGTCGCCGGTGGGGAAGGAGGAGTTGCGTCGCCGTAGGGGAGGACGAGCTACGTCGCAAACTCGCCGTGCGTCGCCGTGGGGGAGGAGGAGCTGCATCGCCGACTCGCCGACTCACCACTCGAGCGGTGGAGGTGGAGGTGCGTCGGAGGAGGAAGAGAAGGA
>CM039137.1:23208690-23236854 GCA_022036555.1 Microstegium vimineum
CCTTCCTCCCTTCTCCATCTCGGACTCTGCCGAGCAGAGACGCCACCGCGCCGCGTCGTGCCACGCGCGTTCCTCGCGCGTAACCGCGTGGGACTCCTCCCCTCTGCTGCTTTAAATAGCAACCACACCACGCCGCCTCTCCCCCGTCCTCGCATCGCCTCGCAAGCCGCAGCAGTAGCGCCGCGCAGCCGAGCAGAGCGCCGCCGCCCAACCGCCGTTCCGCGCATCTCCGGCCACCGTAAGCCTCTTCGAGCTTCGCATCGGCTTCGCACGCCTGCGGAACACCTCTTCTCTCTCTTTTATCTTTCCATTACGCTCCGGTTGACCCCGTCGTCGTGCCGCAGGGATCCCGAGCCGCTGCTCTACGCCGCCGGCCGTCTTCGTCCAGCCCCGAGCCTTGACGTCGCCTCTGGTGAGTCCGCCTTGGTCTTCTCTTGCTCCCCAACCTTTTTCCCGGCCGGATTGAGCACCCGAGTCCCTAATCCCCTCACTCCGACGAGCCCCGGCCATGGCGCCGCCGTGTGCTGCCGCGCTGGCTCTGTCCTGGCCGGCAGAGCACCGCCCTCTCCCTCCCTCATCTAATCTGAGCCGTCGGTTTCATTTAAAAAGGTTAAGATGTTTGAAAAAATAATATAAAATTTCAGCACCGTAATAATCGCGTTCTATTGCTTGCCGTATTTAAAAAATAATATATTTTTTGTATTGAGCCAAATAAAAATAATTTTTATACCAAAGTTGTAGCTTTCAATGAGATATACAACTTCCCCAAAGCATAAAGTTTGACTTCTTAATTTTTATAAATAATATATGTATATTTTGATGATTTTTTCAAGATTTGTTCATATGGTTTTTCAGATCTCTAAACTTAACAACTTAAAAGTTAGTCATGATTTGTATTCCCATTGTTTTACCTAAGGGTAGTCCAAAACGACTTCAGTTTTTAAGTATGGAGGATAGTATTTGCTAATAATTATCTTTTGGGGATCCAAACTTATATAGATAATAAACTAGCTAATTATTAACTTGAGCTTTAGATATAAAGCAAAATATCTAAAGCCAAATATCTTTTTACTTCTATATCTAAAGCCAAATCATATAATAAGTTGTTAGCCAAATATATTATGATATAGTGAATCAAACATGGCGTTAGATAGTACGATAAAGACATGCACGACAGCAGTCACAGCACTAAGGCCTCAAGACAGCATAGCAGACTTCAAGCAATAAACACATGTACATCAAATGTGTCGTTATTGTCACTACGGTTACATCCAGTGGCTAGGGTCAAGTATATAAACTATGTACAGTTAAAGAGAAAAAACAGCATCAACTCTTGTTCTTCAGAGATTGTGTGTGCAGTGATCCCGAGTGTGGTGCAAAACTTGTATTGCCAATAAACCAGTAGAGAACCCACTTCAGATTGCACAGCATGTACTTTAGTGCCTTGGTCCAGTTTTCATTCTTATTGAAACTTAGGACGATCGTGTAGCTCCCTACTTTGTCACCATCAATCCTGTGAAATGAAATGATCTTAATTAACAACAATGCAGCTAACATGGAAACTTTCAAATTTACTATCTACCATTACTATAAAAGAGCTCTTGCATGTATTTGACAACAACTACCCCATTAACCAACGAAAGAAAGGCACAAAGCCACAAAAGCAATTTTCTTGTCTTAAGAAAACGGTGATTGCATCTAAAACCGATGAACTTAACAAATTTTACCCCAGGTGGAATGTTCGTGGTTCAAATATTCAATGTCTAGTAGCAAACTTTCCCTATTCTGTAAGATTGGTTGCAAACGAACACTAGGTCACAAGCATAAACATGAAATTCAAAAGTCTGAATCATAGCTACTAAAACCAGACCGACCAAGGTTCCATGAGAAAAAAACAGGAACCAGAGCCTCTGCAGGGTCTGGCCTGGTCTGCATAAGCAATCAGTCTGCTATTACCCGCTCCAAAACAGTCGAACCATCTGGCTTTGAAGAAAAAAAACGGAAGAGAAAACAGCTTCTGAGCCACATGTGGGCATGGCGTGCAGCTTGAGTTGCACAAACTTAGTGTGGAGGGATGCCTGGCAAGGTAGTGCACCCAACTAATCAACAAAAAAATGTGTGACATGGCATTTGATAACAAGACCTACGGCAAGAGGCTTTCTCACACGCTACTGTGCTACAGTTTCACTTGGGAAAGGCATGAAAGATATACAATATTTGTTTGAGGCTGCTGGTTGTGTTTCCCTAGTATATTTTCTAGAATGTAGTATTGACTAAACCCCGTGAGGGTGCCTGGGGTGGAGAGACAGAGAATGGGGCAATTGGCCACACCTCAATGGGAGGGGGCGCCTTCTATTATATAGCTGCTGGACTTGCTTACAAGGCAGGGGGTAATCTCCCTGATTTACATCTGCTAACTATAGCAACTAATCACTGATTTCCATATGCTAATTGCCTGATTTACAGCTGCTAATTATGGCTGTGCTATCCATAATTAGCAGGGGATATTCTACTGTGCTATCCATAATTAGCAGGGGATATTCTATTTCCTAACACCCGCCCGCAGTCGCAGCGGGAGGCTCCCGGACGCAAAGACTGGACCGAAAATCCTGGAATAATGCCGTCGGAAGTCCTTTAGTCATGATGTCAGCAAACTGATGGGAGGACGGCACGTGGAGTACCCGGATCTCACCAAGGGCAACCTTCTCACGGACGAAGTGAATGTCGATCTCGATGTGCTTCGTTCGCTTGTGGTGGACCGGGTTAGCCGTCATGTAGACGGCGCTGACGTTGTCACAGAAGACAACAGTGGCAGACGGTAGCTGGATATGGAGCTCCTGAAGTAGCTGCCGAAGCCAACAACACTCAGCCACAACATGTGCCACAGCACGATACTCAGCCTCGGCGCTGGAACGTGACACCGTGGTCTGGCGTTTGGAGGACCAGGAGACCAAAGTGTCGCCGAGGTAGACGCAAAAGCCGGAAGTGGAGCGTCGGGAGTCTGGACAGCCTGCCCAGTCGGCGTCAGAATAGGCAGTCAGCTTGTCAACAGACCCGGTGCCGATGTGAAGGCCCGAGGAGAGGGTCCCCTTCACATAGCGCAGGATGCGCTTGATGAGCGCACGGTGGGGCTCCCGAGGAGCGTGCATGAAGAGGCACACTTGCTGCACAGCATATGCCAGATCAGGACGAGTCAACGTCAGGTACTGGAGAGCTCCCGCCAAGCTCCTGTACTCAGATGCGTCCTTCTCTGACAGCAGCTCCCCGTCGGTCGCAGAGAGCTTGGCGTGAGTGTCCACGGGTGTCGCTGTTGGGTGACACTCAGCCATGCCTGCACGCTGAAGGAGCTCGATGGCGTACTGTCGCTGGGAGAGGAAGAGGCCGTCCGAAGAGCGCGTGACGGCGATGCCGAGGAAGTGGTGTAGGGCGCCCAGGTCCGTCATGGCGAACTCGGAGCTCAACCGAGTCATGATGCGCTGAAGAAGGGCCGAGGACGAGGCGGTGAGGACGATGTCGTCGACGTACAATAACAGGTAGGCGAGGCTCGTCCCTTCTCGTAGAACGAAAAGAGACGGGTCGGAGGCGGAGGCGGTGAAGCCAAGCTGCCGGACGAAGGTGGCGAAGCGCTGGTGCCAGGCGCGCGGAGCCTGCTTGAGTCCATACAAGGACTTCAGCAGACGACAGACGTGATCTGGGGCACCGGGATCGACGAACCCTGGCGGCTGCTGGCAGTAGACAGTCTCCTCGAGGTGGCCGTGAAGAAAGGCGTTCTTCACATCCAGCTGGTGAATCGGCCATGCACAGGATGCAGCGATGCTGAGGACAGACCGTATAGTGGCCGGTTTGACAACCGGGCTGAAGGTCTCATCGTAGTCGACGCCCTCGCGCTGGGAGAAGCCTCGGACGACCCAGCGGGCCTTGTGGCGGGCAAGGGACCCATCGGCATGGAACTTATGCCGGAAAATCCACTTTCCCGTCACGACGTTGGCCCCAGGGGGCCGCGGAACGAGCTGCCAGGTGTTGTTGTCGACGAGGGCCTGGTACTCATCCATCATCGCGGCACGCCAGTTGGCGTCGGCCAGGGCGCTGCGATAGTTTGACGGAAGCGGCGACGGTAAGGATGACACCGTGGCTGCCAGCCCCTCATAGCTGACGCGGGGGATGGCACCCGTCATGGTACGAGTGACCCGCGGAGGCGGCGGCGGAGGCTGCAGCGGTGGTGGAGCAGTGGATGTCGCCGGTGCTGGTGCCGAAGGTGGTGTCGAGGTATCAGGAGCAGCACAGGCTGCTGGGGCAGCTGCCGGCTCGGATGTAGGCGTCGTCCGAGAGCGGCGAACATAGACGTGTGAGAAAGGAACCATGCTGGGTCCAGGCGGGGGCACGTGACCACGCCCGCCCGGTGCCGAGGAAGAGGAGCCGTGGGAGGCTGCAGCGTCGGAGGGTGGCTGCTCAACATCCGAGGGGGATGGAGCGACCACGGGCGTCGAGGATGGAGTCCCACCTGCAACAACAGTAGAACAAGGCACCGAAACCATATCGTCGTCGAGGAGGAAATCTAAGGAGGACGGGGGGGAGGCGTCAGGGGTGGTTGTAAAGGGGAAGGTGGTCTCGTCAAAAACGACATGGCGAGAGATGATAATGCGACGGGTGGAAAGGTCGAGGCAGCGGTAACCTTTGTGAGATGATGGGTATCCTAGGAAGACGCATGCTGTAGAGCGAGGGGCGAGCTTATGTTTGGAGGTCGCTTGCATATTGGGGTAACAGAGGCACCCGAAAACACGTAAATGGCTATAGGATGGTGGCTGATTATGTAGACGAGTGTAGGGGGTTTCATGCTGAACGGAAGAGGATGGACGCCGATTAAGGAGATAGCAGGCTGTCAGGAGCCCCTCAGCCCAATATGTGGGCGGCAGGGAAGCATGAAGAAGCATGGTGCGAATGGAGTTGTTGAGCGTGCGAATAAGACGTTCAGCTTTGCCATTTTGGGGTGATGTGTAGGGACAGGAGAGGCGGAGGTGGGTACCTTGGGCAGCGAGGAAGTTGGTGGTGGCGGCGTTGAGGAATTCAGTGCCGTTATCAGCCTGAAAACATTTGATGGGAAGGCTGAATTGTGTGTTGGCAAGCGCAACAAGTTCAACTAAGTGTTGGTAAACCTCGGATTTTTGGTGCGGTTGGAGTGGTGGTGGGCATGGTGTAAAGGTCCCCGTCGCAGTTACAGCGGAGAAGCACCCGTCCCGTCTTGAGATCCTTAACAGAAAAACCATGTGCGTCAAATTCAAAGGAGCAACTATTGTCGCGAGTGAATTGACGTACAGATAAAAGGTTGCGGGCTAGAGCAGGTGCAACAAGAATATTGTTAAGGGCGAAATTTGTGTTGGGTGTGGAGAGGATGGAATGACCTGTAGACGTAACAGGAATGCGAGTGCCATTGCCTACTGTTATTGAGGAGATGGAGGGAGGGAGAGGTTGAATAAGCATACCATCCGAGGACGTCATGTGTGTGGAGGCGCCGGAGTCCACCACCCAGGGTGAGTTGCCCTGCAGATTCATGGTCTGCAGGGCAGCAATGAGGCCGGCTACATCCCAGGAGTTGGAGCTGCTGGAGGACGTCTGGAGCGGAGCAAAGGCGGTGTGGGCCTGCGGAGAGGAGCCGAGAATGCCCTGGTTTCGCCCAGCCTGGGAACCAGAGGCAGCAGGGGCGCCAAAAACTCCCTGGCGACGCTGTCCAGGAGCTGAGACACGTTCTCCAGGGGCCACGCGTGCTCCAGTCCAAGGATTGAAGCCCCAGGGAACGCGTTTATTGGTGTTGGTGCCACTGGAAGTGTTGGAGAAGGGCTGCTGGCCGCCCTTCTTGAAGGCGGAGCGCCGGCCGCCCTGCTGCTGCTGCTGATAGCCACCTTGCTGCTGCTGCTGCTGATGGCCGCCAGGAAAGGATGCAGCAGCCAGGAGCGCGGTGGTGGCACGCAACTTCTCCTCGTTTTGCAGACGAAGTTCCTTGAGGATGAGCTGGTGCCTGGCGCCGGCGAAGGTGAGGGGCTGCTGCCCGGCGATGTTGTCGGCGACGTTGGAGTAGGCTTCATTGAGCCCACGCAGCAGGTTGAGGACGAGATTGGGCTCACTGACGGGCTGCCCAACATCGCGAAGTTCGTCGGCCTTCTCCTTCATGCGGACGCAGTAGGCATCGATGGAGGAGTCCCCCTGAGTCATCGAGTGGAACTCGTGACTCAGGAAGATGGCGCGAGGGGCTTTGTTGGCCTGGAACACCTCACCGATGGCCTTCCAGAGCACAGCCGCCGTCTGCGTGGCGTCGGTCATGGCGAGGTTGAGGACGGCGTCGGAGACGGTGCTGTACATCCAGCCACGAACGCAGAAGTCGGCCTGCGCCCAAGCCTCGTCGGTAGGGCGCGAGGTGGAGGCGGGGTTGAGGTGATGCAGGAGACCGAACTTCCCACACGTGGCCTGGAATGCCGTCGACCACTTGGTGTAGTTGGAGGGCTTCAGCTCCAAGGTCATGGGGACATGGAGCTTGATGTTGATGGTGGCATAGGGGCAGATTGAGGGTGTGGGATCGGACCCCAGGGCACCGCTGGTGGCAGAGGAGAGGTCTGATGTGGTTCCCATGGAGAAGAGGGAGGGGGCTACACCCAGGGGAGAGGGGCGGCGCTGGAAGAGGGAGGAGGGGGGGGGGTCGGGATTAAACCCGGACTGCTGATACCATGTGGAGAGACAGAGAATGGGGCAATTGGCCACACCTCAATGGGAGGGGGCGCCTTCTATTATATAGCTGCTGGACTTGCTTACAAGGCAGGGGGTAATCTCCCTGATTTACATCTGCTAACTATAGCAACTAATCACTGATTTCCATATGCTAATTGCCTGATTTACAGCTGCTAATTATGGCTGTGCTATCCATAATTAGCAGGGGATATTCTACTGTGCTATCCATAATTAGCAGGGGATATTCTATTTCCTAACACCTGGGCCTGTTTCTTACTTCCCTCCCTTTTGTATCTACTATTCTTCTTAATGAAAAGACACAGCTCTCCTGCCATCCTGCGTAGTTCGAAGGGGGAAAAGAGAAAGGTATGCAATATTTAACTACTTTGAGCTGGTGGTTTTGACAGTACAATCAAACCATGAACCGCGAACCTCCCCAGTTCAATGCCCAGTTCAGTCTCAATAACTATGGCATAAATGACAAGACTAGTCTGGGCACATAAACATGAGGATTATGAGACCAATAGATTTGCAAAATGTCTTACTTGTAGGGAAGCTTCAGTGATTTTTCAGGTGGAACATTGTTCTCCTTATCCAAACTTATGGCAAACTCAGCAAACTCTTGCAGGCAAGTCAGAAACCATGTCATGGCTTTGTCAAATCGGGTGCTCCAGAACAAATTCACGGGACCAAACCTGAACATCAACAGCGTGTCTTATGAACATCCCAAGCATGATTAATTTGCACTGACTGATACAGTGCTAAGGCAAGAAGGTTAACAAACGAAATGGAATTATTATAAACCTAAGAATGCGAGGACTAATAAATAAATTATAGACCATCTTGAAGAGAAAAAAGTACACTTGCCAGCAGAAAGCTTACAGTTCATATGTATTATTGTGGATGTCTGTGACTCTTGGATAGCTTCCCATAGGGTGAATCTTGATCCGGTATCTAACAAAATGCTCAGGAACTCCATTGCAACATTTCTTTTAAGAATAAATTATATTGTGATTACCATTAAAATTCACAATTTATGCACTTCAATAAGTTATAAAATCGTAAGTAACACTATGCAGTATGCACTTATGAATGCTATAGCTACCTGTCTAGGGGGGTTACAGTCCCTTGATCCCTGTAACTTTTTGTTTTGTTCTTTGGGGTTCTTTCCCCTTTGTTTCTTCTTCTTAATATATTGATGCGCTGCGCTTTCGAGAAAAAAGAGACAACAAAAGGATACTGGAATTTTGGGGTGAAATACTGAGCCATCGTATGCAACAGCAGTGCAGCCTGACCCCAAGCAGCATTTATCTCATCCCACTCAACCTGTACATTATTTTCAGAAGCACTGAGTATAGTGACCCAAAATTGTATCTATACATTTTGCAATCTGTATAATTACCTCTACATTAGAAAGGCGTCCGAGGCGGAAGTTATTTATTGTTCCAATTACTCCATCATGTGAAATATAGAATGCATCATTGAGAACATTAGTACGCTTCAACAGTTCCAAATGAACCTGGGAAACTTCTATCTTGGCAAAAACTGCGTCTCTTTCTTCCTGAAAAGTGTGATATTTTTCATATGACAAAATGAATGTCACAGAAAATGGTGGCAAACTATTCAAGCATAACAAAATATTGCATAGAGATAAGTAGCTAAAATTTGTGATAGTATATCGAAACATCAAGGCAGTTTTAAAAACTTTCGACAGACAACATGCATGTTGCATAAAATTTATTAGCTTTCTGGCAGCAACTTTTTAATGCAAAATAAATACATGATCACAAAATCAACAACAGTCGGTTAATATTGCTTTAGTTATTAGCCTGGAACTGATATGGAACAAAATACATGTCTGTTTGAAAATATATACAAGTTAGGGGGGCAGCAAGAACACAAGTTCAAAGTATGACAACAATAAGTTGGTGCATTGTTATTCAGACAGTTAGGTATCCATAGGCTGGCCTGAAGTAAATTTACCTGGTGAGATGTCAACTGAAACTGAAAGCTGTTGAATTCATGCCAGTACCTAATTAAAAAAAATGATAACATTAGTTTTGCATGAAAGATATTTCAAGCATTATAAATAGCAGGAGCCAAACAAAAGATGCATATGGTGTTAAAACTTTGTATACTGTTGTACATAAACTGTGATTCTGTGATGATAATCCCCAGCAACTACAAGTGCATAAAAATGATACAAATGACAAACAGCACAACTGTAACAGGAAGATGCCTAAAACGATAATGGCAAGAAGATACTAACCGCTCTTCCAATTCCTCAAATTGTTTAGACTTTATTTCAAGATCTTTCATCTCAGAACTAACTTCTGAATATTGCTTTTCAGCTTCTTCAATAGCAGCTTTAAGTTTATTTTCCTCTTCCTCAATCTGAATTTGCAGAACACACAAATAAATAAAACGTACCATAATATGCGTGCCATAATTCAGTTGTGTTTATAGTTGACAGATTATGCTTGATTATTTCACAATATTTCTGAAAGATACTTAGGCACTAATATATGTATAAAATACAATATAAGTATGTGCAGCTTGATATAACAGTTTCATAGTCAAAGGGATCACCACTTATATGTGGTGGGGGGCCTGCATCAAGCATAGCAATTAAACAGTAAATTTTGCATCATCTAACATCAATAACTAATTGGTCATCAAGCCACGCATATTTCAATAGGAACGGTCACCTTTTGTTTCTCCTTTTGGAAGTCTGTTTCACTGAGGATATTGTAGGGTTCCTGCTCCAAACGTTGAAGGCAAGCCTCATAAGATTTAATATCAGCATTAACATCCTCAATCTCCTTATCCATCTTATCAGAAAGAACCCTCATACATTCCAGACAAAGTGGCTGTTCAACCTGCACACGCAATTTGAAAGGCAGAAATGCATAGTCGTTATTATATGTATCACTATAATGTACTCTATACCTGGAAACGAAAAAACATGCATATTTGATGCAATAACTGCTAAGCACTGAAAATAGAAGAGGAAACATTAAAGACAGCAGTATAAAATCCATGCATGCTCACACAACTAATATGTACATAATCAGCAATCAATCATACCTGAGTTTGCGAGCTAGCAATCTCAAAAGCCCTTTTCAGCACAGTAACACTAGAGTGAAACCCAGAATTGTTTCCCTGCGAGAGGCTACTAGAGTTTACACCAGGTGGTGTGAGCTGCGCACCACCTCCTTCAGAGGCAGGTGTCTTGTATATGGAAGCGGCAGAAGGTGGTAGCACTATATATGACCCCTCTATCGCTCTTGTTGACTGGCTTGGATCAGTATGCGCTGCTGCTGCACTTGGTGGGCGTGGAGGAATTCTAGGACCCTGAGATTTGTTCTGCCTGGATAGCACAACATAAGAGTTGTCCATCTTGCTTGCACCCATAACACTGCCCTGAACAGAAGATGCATTATTACCTGCAGCATTGAATGACATAATAAATAAGTGACACTGTCATACGTCTAATGTACGGGCCAGCTGAGGCCCAGAGAACAGCAGGAACCGGCCCAGGCCGAGCAGGAAACGGCCCAAGCCAGCAGCACCGCGCCCCCTAGGGGGGATCACGCGCACAGCAGGGGGACGGCGACCCACGCGCACAGCAGGGGGACGGCGACCCTCGCGCGCAGGAGGCCGCGCCCTCTCCTTCTCCCAGTCGGTTTCCCCTTTCCCAAGTTAGTTACCATATTAGAATAAGGGAAGTATTATTAGAATAAGAATAGGATTAGTTTGTTAAGGAAAGATTGAGATATTAGGAAAGAGGATCCAATCTATAAGGATACCTCTAGTAAGTTGCTTGGAGTACAAGTCCACTAGGGACTATAAATATAGGGGAGATGTAATCAATTAAGATCAAGAAAGAACAGAGCTTAGCTCTTCCTCTATTCCCTGCGCCCCCCTCTCTCTGCCTGCTGCCACCCCTCTCCTCCCCTGCGCCGCCCCCCTACCTAGCAGCCGCCTCCTCCCTCGCTGCTACACCTCCCTACGTCCCAGGACGTACTACAGACACAATACCACAATCTTGCATCATGGATAGGCTCAGTAGATAGTGCTTGGGTGTGAGATAAAATAAAACGATTGAAGGAAGCAAGGCAAATAGCCGCATGCTAATCTTGGTCCCAGCACTATAAATGCAATACAACATCTTAATTGTGGAATCCGATCGGCAGCTAGAAGCATGAAGCAACTCCAGCTTCTAGCATCAATGGAAGTAATAATTTGGAAGCGCTGGCAACCGCCCTATTCGCTTGGCTTATCAGCCACCGAAACAATGTTTTTGTCTCATAGAAAAACAGCCAAAAACAGCATCAACCGGCTTATCAGCCAAAAAACAGCATCAGACGGCTTATCAACAAGCAAATTTTCCCAGCTGTAACACTATAGATGTGCATAATCTAGGTTGCCGTGAGAAGAATATTTTGCATAACCTAAGTGTGCGCAAGAAACTTGGCCGATAAAAGTGGCTCAAACGGTATACTCCCACTGTCCCAAGAGAAGGCAATTCCAAATTTAAACCAAGTCAAATTTTCTCAAGTTTGACTGAGTTCATAAGAAATACATCAACGTTTATGCCTCTACTAAATAGGTTTACTATGAAAATGTATTCCATGATTAATCCAATCTAATGATACTTATTTTGTACCATAATAAAATGCTAGTACATATTTTATGCATTTAGTCAAAATTAAAATCGTTTGACTCCTCAACGATTGGAAGGGAGGGAATACATATAGGTAAAACAAAGGCTCTGGAAGACGGGAGGGCAGGCGGGGGAGGCAAGGGTACCGGGCGCGGCATGTGCGGGCAGCCTGTCGGCGTAGGACTCGATCCCGACGACGACGAGGGCGCGGCGGCACTCCTGGCACCTGAACCGCGGCAGAGAGGGGTCAACCGCGCCGCCCTTGCCGCTGCCGCCGGCCGGGGGCTTCATGCCGGGCTCCGCTTTTCGGCTCCAAGGAACCAAACGGGCGAACTGAGGCCCGCGCGGCGCTCGCTCTGCTGCCGGCGGATCGTCCTCGGCCGGCGACTCGGCGTCGGCGAGCGGTGTGGGGAGGCGGGATCGTGGAGGGAGAGATGGAGTGTCCCCTCAGGCACGCAGCAGCGAGAAGCGAGACGGGGAGAGATTTTTTTTTTCCTGTTTTTTTTAGCTATTTTTTTTCTGTTACGTACTGTATAATACTACGATTTATTTTATTTTATTTTGAGTCCGTGCCTGCGGGCTGCGGCCGGCCTGCCTGGTGTGCGTGTCGGATATTGGCTGGGCCTAAGCGTGGGCTTCGTACGGTCATAAATCTTCTTCCGCTAGTACATGGGCCGTGGAATTCTTTTTCCTGGAATTTTTTCCGCAAGTTATTTTCTTAGGACTTATTTTTTAGAATTACGTAGCGCACACTCATCTTCTAAACACGAATCTACAGGGCCGACTCCGGCGGGAGAGCGTGGCCACGTCACCCGCTTTTCCCGGCCGTCCGATCGGGCGCGCGGACGGTCCAGATCGTGCGAACCTAAGCTATTTTGCAAAACAACCCCTCAAACTTCAGTGAATCAACCCGCAGTCCGACCTCCTCTCTCAGGATATGTTTCAAAAAAACCCTCGAACTTTACTAGAATCAACCAGCACTACAAGTCTTTGCCTTTTATGGGCCGGCTTGCTCCAGCTCTCTGGGCCTTAGTGGCTGAAATCGGCCGGATATTGTTTTTCCTTATTTATTGATCTTTTTTTCTGAATAAATTTGCTAGAACTTTAAAATCCGTATTAAATCACCAAATAATCATAAAATAGAAAATAAATTTACTAGAATCAACCCACACTACAGGTCTTTGCCTTTTATGGGCTGGCTTGCTCTAACTCCCTAGGCCTTAGTGGGCTGAAATCGGCTAGATATTGTTTTTCCTTATCTATTGATCTTTCTTTTCTAAATAAATTTGCTAGAACTTTACAAATTTATATTAAATTACCAAATAATCATAAAATAGAAAATAAATTTGTTCTAGATCCTCATGAATGGATATATTAAATAGATCCATAATAAAATATGTTTTAGTATAAATTTATTGTTGTACATTTTTGCCTATATTTTTAGCGATAAATATGAAAATCAAATAAAAATAGAAAATCGAGTTATTTAGAACTCCTCATGTCGCTTATATGCAGTGTAGAATTTCATTTTTCTATGTCGCATTTCCTCATTCCACAATTACATTAAGCTTCCATTAAAAGATGCTCCTCCGTTCTTAATAAATGCATTTATCCCTTCTTTCTCCATAAAAATAGCCAAAAAATATGATAGTTCTATTTCAATAACAAGAGTAAAATATTATTTAAATAATATCTTTAAAATAATGGAGTGTTCAAAATATATGCCAAGTGCAACAACAAACCTACTAAAACTTAAAAAATTTATTATCATCCCAAATAGACCCTAATGTAAACAACTAGTTGTAAGACTACAAATAAAAGCGATTGACATATACAACCATGGGTAAATAATGATTTTCAATTAACACGAAAAATATCACTAATGTATTGTATAAAAAATAAAAGAAAGAAAAAAAACTAAGGATGGTCATGTGCGGCAAAGCCGCGCAGTTTTTCTAGTATCCCTATGAATACAAGTACGTAAATCCTACCCCTATGAGCACCTTCGAAGGACTGAGTCGACTGATCTCGAGCTTCACGAAGTCACCACAGGCGCCTTGTTGTCGACGGGGACGCCGCCTACCTCTGAAACCATAGTGTCGGTGAATCCTCAAATAAATTCAGGAAATCACAGCCCGAAATTCATTCCCACGGGGAATCGAACTCATGATACTCCGTCCATCATAAATTAATTGTCGTTTTGGGTTTTCGTATCACAACTTTGACTAGATTTATATAAAATACGTGCAACATTTGTGTCTCCAAAAAAATTATTAAAAAACTAGATCAAAAGATCTATCTAATGGTATCAATTATGTATATCATAACTATTAATGATTTTTTATATAAAATTAATCTAAGTCTTCCTCGGGAAGTGAGAAAGACATATATTTTGGGACGGAGAGAGTATGTGTTTGAGTGAGTCACACACGGCTTCAAACATAGGAGAAAGGTGTTTGTTGCACCAGATCTGAGTGGCAAAGTTGAAGCCATTTCATGTATCCATACCAAAAAGCGAACGATTTGAAAAAATATCTCACCTAAAAGATTCACACCCACCTAACATCTCTCTTTGAATGTGTTTTGAAAATCTAATCTAATGTCTTTTTTTTTTTTTTGCTACTATGCATATGACGAGTGGATCTCTAAGTATGGAAGGACGAGACAAGGAGCACACATGCGCGTGTCTGCCCTTGCGATCCAACATTAGGCCAAGATATTGCGATGAAAAGTTTCCAACACTACAGTTGAATAGCCATGGCCTGCATAGTGATGAGAGAGGGAGGTTGAAGATGATTCGATCTATTGGTGCTAGGATCTAGAATCAGACGGCTAGTAACGATTGCAAGAAGGAAAAGTTGTTTCTAGCATCTGAAATTTAGCATTTTATTTTTCTTTTCTTTTATTTTATTTTAGGGGCGTAATAGGGGCGGATCTAGCGCCGATACAAGGCTGGGCTCAAGCCCTTTGTACCGCTATTCGAAGCATGAAGCCCCTTGTACAATTTAGTACCTATAAAAGCTTTAAAGGAGAGGCTCAAGATTGAAGATAATGGAAATGAAACAAGCCTCTCCTAACCTAGTATTTTGCTAGATTCGCCACTAGGTCACAAGAATAAATAATACTGGTCCAGAGGTGGCACAAGCACAACACAAACATCAACAACCGGTGCTGGCTGCTTGGACGCCTGGACGGTGAGGAGAAGCGGTGGTTTTTTTTTATATTTCTTTCTTTTCAGATACTCTAGCAGATTATGGCAGCTGTCGCATCAGGCGTAATAGAACCCGTTGACGGTTGAGCAAAGGCGTGATCACGACTCACGAGCGATTGGATTGGACCGAGCGGCACAGACAGGCAGCAGTACAGTACTGTATGGCTGCCGTCGCCTGTCCTGTGGCATGCAATGCATCATCCACGACCACGAGGCAGAACAGAACGCTACTAGACGACCGTACGGCCGCGGTCATTGCACTGCTGCTCCGGCAGCGGCAGCTGCACTGAGGACAGCAGGGCGGCGTGGTGGCCCAGGCACCAGACAACGGCCCACCAGGCACCAGTAGTGGTCTGGTTGGGCGATCGGGAACCAACCATGTCAGACGCCAACTCGACTCGCCCGCCATCAAGCTTCAAGCTCCCGTTCGTTCCCGTGCCTTGAGTTCCTGCTTCCCGTCTCCGTGGCCGTGTTTGCTAACGGGTCAGACTTGCGCTCCCCAACTAAGCTACCATGTTTAATGTATATGGTTCAGTCTCGGAGTCTATGCTACACGAAATCCAAAGCACCTTAGGCCAGTCTCACCTTAGGCCAGACTCTAGAGATACAATAGGAGGGAGGGAGTGTTTTTTCACAGCCTGCCTCGGTGTAGTACGATGGAGTGACCAAATCCGGTGTTCAATGTTATGAAACATTTGTCTACAAACAAACCAAAACAAATCAAACACGTTCTCAACTTGATTCGTCTCTACTCCTATGTGCAACAAAACACAATTACATGTACCATTCGGACCGATCTCTGGTTGACCATAGCCAGACCAGCCGGCCAGGCCCCGGATGTAGGGCACCGAACACACCCACGCGTGACTGCGTGAGACCGTGTGGCACACCACTTGCCCCATGGTGTACGGTGGGGGTATTAGATTAATTATACAGTATAAATTTGAAGTAAATCAAAAGATATAAATATTGATACTATTTTCTTTAAATCTAATCTAGTTAAATTTGAAGCTGACTCCGACTCCTAAACAACGAAATGCGCACACATCACATTTTCCACATGGTGACATGGGGAGAGTGATCCACGACACCTGTACGGTGGGGGATTAGTGCCGAGGGAAAGGAGGAGGTCGATGTCCGAAGGGAGAATGGAAGATGCTTCAAGCAAGGTTCAAAAGGCGCCCAAAAAAACAAAGGCAGGGAGAAGATTGGACGAGCACAGAGCCATGGCCACCGAGGAAGAAAGACACATACAGATGTTGGTATCTCGGTGTAGTGCAGCGCAGACCAGTTGCCACCCACAACACCTTTTGTCCAGAACAGGAGACACCATACGACGATACAAATACCAGGGAGAACAGACGGTAATAAGAAAGTGATAGCTACTAGAAAAGAAGCTTTTGCCTCCCATTGGGCGTCGCATTCTCTAATCCTCTTTTAGCCTAACCTCACAAACTGTAACTAATCGCGAAAAAAAAATGTGCCTCATGGTATATCTTAAGAGAGGCATGAACCACATGACTGACAGTAAGGACACGTTCCCAATCAGCGGTTACTTTATTCACCAGTTGGAACTACTAGTGTCTGTGTCATCGACTCGTACAATTATGGGGAGGTGAAAAAAGAAGAAATTTTGTTGTGGAACACTTCACTTATCCAAAATTGGTTGTGAAACACTAAAATATTTTTTATTTATTGTGGGACACTTTTTTCTGTGTTGTGGGAAACTTTTTTCTTTGTTATAGAACATGCGGTGTCTCACAGCAATTTTAAAAAAGTTTAATATCCTGGTGCAAAAATCCCCAAAAAAGAAAGGGTAAAAAAAAACAAGAGACGAGAGGGCAAATCTTTGAAAGCTTTGAGATAAAAAAAATCTTTGAAAGCTTTGCAATAATAAAATTACAAGAAGCATATATGCAATGGCAAGTTCGCTGTACTGATCAAGCTGTACACTCATTTGTTGGTTTAGAAAAAATAAATGGGGAGCACAGGAGCGTTGACCAAACATGATCAAATGCAGTCCTGTACATCGGATAATTTGAGCAAAAACAAAGATGGTCACAACTGAAAAGGGCAATACAGAAACATGCAGGGCGGCAACCATTGATGCGTTAGAAAGGCCATCAGAACCCTGGGAGCAATGGAAACCAGAAAACAAACCGGTGCTGTTTAAATATATGAGTAAGTGCACATTCACATCACACACACACAAAAAAAAAAGGACGGCGACAGCAGCAAATTACCACGTCACGTTTTTTTTCACAATAAAACAGACTGACTCCACGCAGCATGGATGAGAATGGCAACGTCAGCTACCCTCAACAAGACGCCAAATAAATGTGGCCAGGGTGGATAGAACCAATGAGGTCACTAGCAACCACATCCACCAGAAAAAAGAAGGGCAACTACATAAATGGAGCAACAGAAATCTGTTCTGTTTTATGGTTCTGGAACATTTCAGCATATAGGACGATGCTGATGTAGTGGTGTTAGGGTACTACTACCACGGACCACCATTGACAGCCGACCATGTGCCCATGACGATATCAAAGTACCACATGAGGTTTCGGTCTGATGAGTTTCATGACTGAGCAAGACCTAACAAGTACTACCAAACAGAAATATGATTTCATCTCACTTGTAAGGCACAACATCTCATAAATAGATGTGGCAAGGACAAAAACATGTGTGAACATGATCGAAGTCCATGCAAGAACAGACGAAATGCAGACAGCATGAGATTCTATTCGTTCCATTGAGTATCACTTGCAGTTGTGATAAGCAAGCTCGGCATAAACTAGTAGAATACAACATTGAGCAACTACACTTGCCAACACAATCATGATACCCACATAGAAAAAAGTCATCTTTTGTGCACTCTCAGCAACTTTACTGAACATGCTGCCGTCCAGCTTAAAGTTGGCTTGATCTCGATGTTGTCTTCAGCAAGTTGTTTAAAAGTGAAAAGATCCACAACAAGTACTGTTCAGATGATATGGATGTTCTTAAAAAATGACATGTCCCTGATGCTACACGTCTAAATAGCTACAATATCATAACCCACAAGGCCATAATCACTTTTCTTGTAAGCATAGAAATAGAGGTAGTCATCCACCAAGACAAAAGATCAGGAAATAAAATAACAGCTTGTAGTAGAAGATGGGCAGGGGATATTTGACATCCCTCGAACAGAAGAATGTGACTGGGAGGTTTATAGTTAGCATTAGTTGAGTTTATAAAACATTATGCAAGCTGCAATGCAAGGTGATTGTAGTTGCAGTAGTTTTGGGGTTACAGAACACATCTTATCATGGCAAAAAATCCCAAAGTTTTGTCATGCCAGGTCTCGCTTTTGCTAATTGCATGGTAATAGTGTTTTCACTTTTTCCAAACAAATCAAACTCAGAATGCAAACTTTCCAGGAAATATTCATTGGCAACAAAGCACTAGTTTCTGTGATTGACCAAGTCTAATCCTTATATTCTTGTTTCTGAATCAGGTGCCATGAGACCTTCTACTGTATTCTGTTCTGCACATGCACATATAGCCGTGCCACTAACTATGGCCTATAGCTACGAATAAACCTCATGATCTTTTCCCTAGTAATAGAATGTAGTAACAGACAATTCTGCTAGGTACAAATATACTGAAACAATAGCTGATGATTTAAGCAAACGACTAGCATGTGCATGTTTCACCACACAAAAGAAGAAGAAATTTTGAAAGAAACAGAACACAGACATATCAGAGAGGGAAAAAAGAGGTCTGCGTGATCATGGACTAGAATTCTATATGTATCATATTTTTGTTGCATAGACAGACTGTGGAGGAGGATTGAATTGCCGGCGAATACCTTTGATTGTTTTAAAACGTGGATCATTACTCCATCAAAAAGAACACCTCTCTAACTGCAAAATTACCTGAATATCTACACACTTTGCAATAACAAATAAAGCACTCACTCAAGGGCGATTGATCCAATCCATCAAGTTTTTCAGCTATTATACACCTGCAGGGTGAGCATACCGGATCACAGTCAACCAAACCATAATTCCTTAAAAACATACCCAGATGTGACATACTGAATTCAAAAGATGAAAAAAGTACCTGGAAGTCGGAGAGAAGGCTGTGACGATCATCCACCCCATGAGATTGTGGGAGGATGATCTCGAGCCGGCAAGTCCTCAGAGCAACAGAGGCCTCCGTAGAGTTTGGATCACACGAGAAAAAAAAATGAAGATAAAAATCCATGACAACTCGACCAACAACAATCCAAGAGTAGCAGAAGCATCCCGTGGCTGCACGCATACACTTTTCTCTCCTTCCCCCTCCTTCACTTGAGGGAAGACCCAGAAAACGCAAGGTTGAAGTTGAACGACTACACTACTGCCCAGACTCGTCATCGGACTCGCCGTCCTCGCGGTCGTCCTCCCCGTCCTCCTGCTGCTGATGATGGTGATGCGGGTGGGCGTGCGGGTGGTGCATCTGGCCGCTGCCGCCGGCAGCACCCACCTGGTGGTAGAACTGGCTGATCGACTGCGCGGCGAGCACACCGATATGGCCGTCCTGCGAGAGGCCAAGCTCGAGCCCCGGCATGGCCGCGGGGTGTCCAGCGAACATGGGCGCAAAGCCGATGTGGCCACCGGCGCCGAGGGTGCCTCCAGCGGCGCCCCCTCCGGGTAGCTCGAGGCCAGCGGGGATCCCCATCCGCTGCATGAGTCCGCCGATGCCGGCGGCGTCGCCCGTGCCCGCGGCGGCGGAATTAAGGAAGGAGGGCGAGGAGAAGCCGGCGGACGGCGCCCACATGTGGTGCGGGTGGTGGTGGTGCGGCCTAGCGAGGCCGGAGGTGGGCGACGGGAGCGAGGGCGCGACGGAGGCGAGCGCGGACGCCGGTATGGTGCCCGTGCCGGTGGCGGCGACGATGGCCGGCTCGGCCTGCTGCAGCAGCCACTGCACGGTCTCGCCGTCGGACTTGTGGCCGAGCTCCCGCGTGAGCTGGAAGATCCGCGCGGCGCACAGCGCGGGCATCCGGATCCGACGGCCCCTGCCGTCCACCTTGGTGTGGCGGTCCTTGTTGGAGCTTCGCTTGGGCGCGAGCGCCTGCTGCCTCCGGTCCCCGGGCTGCGCCACCACCTGCAGCTGCTGCTCCTTCCCTCCGCCGCCCCCGTCCTGCGGCGGCGGCTGGTGGTGATGGTGCTGCTGCTGCTGCTGCTCCGGCTGCTGCTGGTGGTAGTCCTTAGGATCCAGCTGCTGCTGCTGCGCGGTCGAGGTGGTCGTCGCGGTGGTGGGCTCCGTTTTGTTTAGCGGTGGGGGTGTGGGGAACTTGGGGTCCATCTCCACACACACAGACACAACACACAAACTGCACCAACTCCCTCTTCTCGGCAACCAAAAGCAAATCAAATCAGGCTTCCGTGCTCTCGCCTCCTTCTTCCGCTTCCCCTCGCTGCCCTGAGGAGGGAGAAGACCAGACCAAGGGCGGCAAAGGGGATGGGGAGAGATGGTGACCGGCGCTGCTTGGTAGAGGCGAGGGGACGGAGGAAGGAGAGAGAGACGCGGGCGAATAAGAAAATCTAAGGGAAAGATGCCACGCCCACTTTCTAGATTTACTACTCTACTATTTGGACTTTCCTTTTCATCTGCTCCTCCTCCTCTTTTCACATTTTCCATCACATCCTCCTTGGGGTTTCACTTTTACCCTGCTGTTAAAGTGATGCTGTGATGGTTAGCACGATGCTTTTTGACGGTTCTTTACTTAGGTGTTTAGATCCACCTCAAAATCCAAAATATTTCAAGATTTCCCATTACATCGAATCTTTGGACGTATGTATGGAGGATTAAATATAGATTAAAATAATAATTAATTACACAGTTCATCTGGAATTGAGGAGACGAATCTTTTGAGCCTAGTTACTTCATGATTGGACAATAATTACTAAATACAAACAAAAAGGCTACAATGTCATTTTACATTTTAGTTTTGGATCTAAACACCCCCTTAATTATTACTACCCCTCTTTTGGAGTTCACCTGAGGTTGGTAGAAGTCACTGCAAAAGGGAAGAGAAAAAAGAAAGTGAAAGTTAGCCATGGCACCAGCAGCAGCAAGATGACTCAGGAATTCGTTTTGTTACGTCCACTTGGAACGGTCGCCACGACCAGACTGCCATGGCTTGCGTTTACAATTATCACCAGAGATGCAGCGGAACAGTACTCTCTACTCTATGATCTACCGTTTGTTTACTGTTTACAATTAATTTAATTAATTCCAGTGTCACGTAGGAGGAGTAGTGCTGTATACCTGAAAGTAGCACGATGCCATGATCTTTTTTTCCATGATGCATGTATGTGGTAAACTAATAACCGAGAAAATTCTATCATCTAAAAGGATCACAAGAGCCTTATAAAAATACTCACAGGACATTTTTTTTTTCATGAAAATCATATTAGCTAGCACTACTTCAGCAGCAAACGATACTTTTTCTTTCTCCTACAACAAATGAGGATAAGCCAAGTTTTAGCGATGCAGTGACATCACCAAGAACTGAAACCATAAAGCCGGCAGAATGGGCATGGGCGCTGTAAACCCCCGCAATCTTGGCATGCTTGAACTGGGTGCAGGTGATGAGTGATATGCCTTGGAAGGAAGAAATCGTGGCAGGAGTCTGCCGGCTTCTCAGGTCAAGCCTCAAGAGCCTGTGTACTTTTCATGCCATGTTTGACTTGGTGAGTGGGGCATTTCCTGCCGTCCGGGGCGGAATCGGCGGACTGTCTGTCGCTGGCTTGCCGCTTGCGCGCAACATGAGGACACGGCACGATAATATGGGCATGTTTATAATGTGATTCTCCTTCAGCTACACAAATCACAACGGTGTTTTGCAGCAAATAGGCTCTAATGAAATAATTTCTTCCTGAAAACTTTTTTTAGCTTTTCTCACATCCACAGTTCGCAAAGTGTATCTTCTCTACAAAAAATGTTTTACCAAACGTTTCCACAAGCATTTTAGTCCTTAGGATGTACACGGATTGACATCGATCCACATGTATCGGGGTGAATTAGTGTAGAACTTAAATTAAATTCCACCTCAATTCATTCTAACAGAATTAGATTGAGGTAAATCTAATAATATCTAAAAAAAGAGCTTAGTTTCACTAATGAAGTTGTTTTATGCAAAGGAACCTAAAAAAAACTATTTCACTAGTGAAGGTAAGATGTACTCCCTCCATTCCAAACTGTAAGTCATTCCAAAAATCTTGAAGAGTTAAAGCATTTTAAGTTTGACCAAAAATTATAGAGAGAAAGTTAAAGATTTATGACATTAAATAGGTATAGTAGGAAAATATAACTAGTAAAGAATCTAATGATACTTAGTTGACATCAAATATGTTATTATCATATTATATAAATTTGGTCAAACTTTAGAAACTTTGACTCTCCAAGATTCTTGGAATGATTTACAATTTGGGATGGAGGGAGTATCAAATATGCACTATATACTCCCTCATTTTTAAGTTAAACATTTTTTTATCTTTGATCATTGGGAAATTATTTGTCATAGTGAATCAAAAACTTAAATCTTATATTGTTGTATTTTTTTAAAATTAATTATCAATGTTAGAAATATCAAACTAAGAATATGTAAAAAAGAACAAAGAAAGAACTTTTGAATATTTTTTTAACATAAATGCAACAATTCATGAATAACAATTCAAAGCTTAACTAAATTATCTAACAATATACTAATACCTATAACATACTAAATAAGAATTGTTAGATTTTTATTAAATATAAAAAAATTATAGTATATCATTTGTAGTCATATGTGTGAATAATATTTTCTAAAGTCTTAGTTAAACCGAAGATAATTTGACTTCAACTATACTTAAAATTGTTTTTTTTCTAAATGGTGGTATTAGTATAGAATAACATATACGCAAACCATCACTAAGATTACATGAATGATAAGTATCATTTGATTAATCCTGGAACGTTCTTTTATAATAAATAAATATATTAGTTAACATAAATATTAATAGCATTTTCTATAAATTTAGTCAGAGTTTGACTTAAATAAGTTTGACCCATCAAAAATCAAGATATGCAGTTATTTAGAGGAGCAAGCATGTTTGTCGCGTAGGACTTATGAGGGGTGTATTTTTTCCGTCAGTTTCTTTCTTTTTAATTTTCCTGTTGTAATAATTTGGTCTAATTATACCCACAGATAGATGAAGCCGGATAGTTTTTATCCTTTATCTAAAAAAATTAATAATTCCAATAGTTGCTAGTTATTATCAAACATAGTCGGCTTAGTATATATTCCTTTTGAATGAACTCAATTGAGTTTACTATTGTTTAACTTTAATGAGCCCTTGTTTAGATCAAAAAAATTACAAAATTTTGAACCGTAACGTTTCGTATGTATTTAGTAATTATTGTCCAATTATGTACTTCCTCCGTTTCAATTTATAATTCGTTTGACTTTTTTGACCCCAACTTTGACCACTCGTTTTATTAAAAAAATTGTGCAAACATAGTCAAATTTAAGTCATTCATGTAGACTATTTATTAAATAAGTAAGCCACACCAAAAGAAATGATATTTTGCACAAAAAAATTGAATAAGACGAGTGTTCAAACTTAGGGTTGAAAAAGTCAAATGAACTATAATTTAAGACGGATTAAGTAATAACTAGACTTAAAAGATTCATGTTACAAATTACAGATAAACTGTATAATTAGTTATTTTTTATATATATATTTAATGCTCCATGCATATGTCTAAAGATTTGATGTGAGAAAATCTTATAAAGTTTTGGAATTTTGAAGGGAATACCCTTGTTTAGATCCAAAAATTTTACAAAATTTTGAACTGTAGCTTTTTGTTTGTATTTAATAATTATTGTCCAATCATCTATTAACTAGAATCAAAATATTTGTCTTGTAAATTACAGATAAACTATAAATTTAGTTATTTTTTTATCTATATTTAATACTCTATATATGCATTTAAAGATTCGATCTCGAATGGAAGATGTGTGTGTGTTTTGTTTTGACGGAGGTAGTACAAGCAATGAGTAGTTTTGATGGAGAGGGTGAACTTCGGCGTGTGACGGGTTGATTGATGATTCCAGTTCCCGGTGAGCTGGTTTGCAGCAGACTGGGCGAGGGTTGGTCTTGGTCAGGATCAGTGATGTTTTTGGCATGGCCTGCCGTCAATGTCTGGTCCGGTCTGCCCCTCTCTTGCTCGTGGGAGGCGGCGGTGGCCAATGTCCCGTGTCGTCCGGGTAGTATAGCGTGGGCGGGCCGGAGATATTTCTCTTCTTTCAGCAGCAGCAGCAGCAGCAGCAGCAGCAGCAGTACTCCAGGTGTGGTTGTGGTCGTGGACTGGGATTGGGATTGGCGGTGGTGCTGTGCAGCGGTGGACGTCCACGTCTGCCGTTTGACGTCTGATTCGACGGGACGGGATGGAATTGGAAAATACTGCTACTCGGCGGGTGGATAACAGGATAAGTATGGCGTGCGGCGCGGGAGTGGGCCCTCAGGTTACTACTGTGGAGTATAGGCTGTAGCTGAACGGAACAGACTCCTCGCCCTGCCGTCGTCTGTAGAAGAAGGAGAAAACCAGTCGTCGTAACCTGAACTTACTCCCGACTCCCGGCAGGTTTGCGGCTGGCCTGCCTGTCTATTCCTCACCCGACAACCGCCTCTTCAGCATCTGGAGTTTGAGTGGAATTCGGAACAGAGAGGGAAAACGCCGGGGGCGGCTAGCTGCCGACCAGGGTGGCAGCCAGCCCGCTTCCGACCACCTTGATTCTTTTTTCGCGTTTGGCTGTATGGGCTGATTTTTGTTACGTGGGCTGATTTTTGTTACATTGGGCCAGCGCGTCCTAGCTCCCTGCTCGCCACGACCTTCCCGCTAGAAGGTTCCCGCCACGTGAGTAGCTAGCTTCCCGGTCTTCACTTTTCGCTTGCCACGCAGCCACGTGAGTATGTGACGTGAACTAGACAAAAACACGTGAATGAGTGCATTAGGCTTAATTTGACTGTTTATTGGGCCAAATAGAAGACAAGCAACGATGATACACTAGAAGCCGAAATTGCTGACATATCCCATGTGCCAAAGGGTGCATAGTCTGGTTGCCTAAGTCACTCGAGCGGCACCCCACAGATCCCGAGTTCAATTCCCCAGACTGTGGTTTCCTGAATTTTCCGGCGCTACGTTTTCAGTGGTAGGCGATGTCCCCCTCGACAGCGAGGCGCCTGTGGTAGGGTTTGCGTACGTGTATTCATAGGGGTGAGTGTGCGTGCGTGTTTGAGTGTATGTGTAATTCTCAAAAAAAAAAAGTACTGATCCCATGTTTTTTAAAGTAGAAAAAAAATTATAGCTCCTAAATCGAGTATGCTAAATACAATCTGATTGCATCATCGTCTTTGTTGTAATAAACCCTTCAAAACTAGATCTCACATGAATATATTTCGATCATTTTTTTAACGAACATTTATATCATGATAAATTTGTATTTAAAGTTAATCGTTCAACATTACATTAACAATACACGGACATCAAAAAAATAACATAAAAAATCAAATATACACTACACGAACAGCATATACATACATATATAATAAAATTTAGTGAAGTAATTACATGTAAACAATAAAATTTAAAAAATACTACCGAATATTACAAATATATCACAAAACATCGCTTTAACACTACACAAATATCGTTAATATATCATAGAACATCGTATGTATATTACATGAACATCACAAATATCATAAAAATATATAATAAAATTAGTGAAGTTGTTAATTAGTTAAATAAAAAAGCTACAAAACAGAAATATATTACTAAAACACTATTGTATACTACCGAACATCATAAATACATCGTAGAACATAATATGAACACTGAACATCACAAATGACATAAAACAATATTCATCATAAATGTAGTGAGAATTAGTCAAATAAAACACTACATACAAAATATATCTAAACATATGTATTAACATCATAAATGCATCTAGAACATTAATTAACTCACGAACATCACAATTAGCTAAACATCAAGATATACATGAAATCATTAAATATAAAATTAGTGAAGAAAAAAATATAGTCAAATAAAAAGAAAAAAAAACACTGAACATCAAAATATATCCTTAAACATTCATGTATATAACATCATAAATGCATCTAGAACATTATATTTATACTCACGAACAATCAAAAATATAGCGTAGAACATCACAGATATACTATGTGAACATCATCTATATCTTAGAATAAAAAATAAAATAGTGACAAATAACACACAAAAAAGATACAAATAAAAGACAAAAAATGAAAACCAAAATTTAAAATAATATGCACAAAAAGTAAAAAAGGAAGTAAAAAGAGAAAACAAATAATAAAATAACAAAGAAAAAAAACACAATAAAAGAAAAAAAAAGGGAAAATAAGTGATAGAAAAGAAACACAAGAAGTAAAAAGGAAAATATAAAATAAAGAGAGAAAAAATAACCTAAGAAAAAGGGAAAATAAATTAAAAAATAAAATAATGAAAGGGATAAAACGTAAGTACATCTCGTGAAATAAAATAAATAAAAAAGAAAAAAGAAAAGAGAGAAAAAAGAACAAATGAAATTAAAATATACGTCAACACATGAAATATTTTTTTAAAAAAAGGAAAACTAAGTAGAGAAAAGAAAAATAAAATTCATAAAAATAAAAATAAAAATAAAAACAAAAGAAAAATGAAATGGAGAAGGTTCGCTTAACGTGCAAGCGGCCACTAGCCTGAAGGTCCAACTCGCATTCACACAATTTGAAAGCGGCCACTGACCTGCACACGAGAGGTCCGGCTCACACTCCCAAGAGAAGCTATATCCGTGAATATTACCATTAAAATATGTATCTCATGTAACATATTAAAAAGAAAAATAAAAAAATAAATAGAAGAAAGGAAAATAAAAAAGTAAAAGAATGAAAAAAGTAAAAGAAAGAAAAATAAAAAGAATGAAAGATAAAAAATAAAAAGGAAAAAGAAATATTAGAAAGGAAAGAAAAATGGAGAGGAAAAGAAATAGACAAAAAAAAGTCACGTACCTGAACGGAACCGGTGAATACTTCACGGCTCCTCTGTGCTCACTACGTCAGACTTCACGTGCGATGATTGGGCCGCGTGGAATGTCAACATGAGGCCCAATAATTATCGTGTGCTGCGGAGCCTGGGGGGGGGGGGGGGGGGGGGTGGGGTCCGACTGGTCGGCGCGGATGCGTTCCGGAAAACGCCGTGCACCCGCGAGGGATCGTGGTTGCCTGATTCTGATTGGGTTGGGACAAGTGTACGTGCAGTGCAGCTAGAGCAGCAGGCAGCAGCAGCACACCACCCAGTAGCGGGCAACGCCTCGTCGCCACGCACGATCGACTGCATGCAAGGGCCGCCGTGGTTGCCTTGCCTGCCTGGGCCTGGGCGGCGGCGCTACCTCACCTCGGCCTCGGCGGCACCCCGGCCTAAAGAAAGAGATGATCAATGTTTCATGAGAGCAAAACAAGTTTCGTAGAGATGAAATGAGTTTGGCATGTACTCCAACGTAAAGGATACACCCTATATTATAGGCGTGGAGTGGAGCCACATGCACCACAGTAGGACACACGTAAAAAATAAAAAACACAGATAAATTTTAAATTTTCATCATATTTTCACCCATATCATAAATCTTTGTTTTCATAGGACAAACTACCTCTCAAATTTTGTCTAGATCCGCTCTACTCCACTATATACATAGTGTAATTGTAGATAAATAATTAAATTAATTAATCCCTATCTACAACTAAAAAATACGGAAATGACCCGTCTACCTGCCTTCACCACGGTCTCGTCCTAGATATCCGGCTAGCCCGGCCTCCAGGATATCCCGACGCATGCTCCCACCTCCTGGCAAAAAAAAAAGAGATAGAGAGAAAAAACCGCTCAGCACCTGCGTGGATTGCCCAGCGCCCCACCTCTCGTGTACTTCAGAGCCCCCCACCCCCTCCCCCTAGCAACAGATCTCCCCGGCCCCGACGTTGCTCCCCAACTGACCCCTCCACCCGTAGCGCCCCCGCTCCGCCGACACGCCCACCCGACGACGACCTCCACGCTACCACTGCACTATCGACACCCGCAGCCTGTCAACCGGTACGCGCCGCCAGACGGACGTCCATCCGCCCGACGGACGGCCATCCGACGCAGGTACTGGTTCTGTTGTCACATATGTTGATGGTGTCAATCTATGAGGGTATCAGTTGTACTTGTACAACAGGTTATTATATTCTTGCAATTTTGCTTCGTATTAAGTAACCTAGATTAATCTATTATCTATCATTCTGATCTGTATATGTATACGTGTTTCGTTCTGTTTAACCTCCAATAATTGGTTTATACTTTCTTTCAGGTATGTATGTTGAAAGAAATACCTTCAAGACTATGGTACTACTTGACACTTTCTTTGTATATTAGTGGAATAATTGGAGGTTAAACACGGAGGCATTAATATCATGTAATAATATAAGTTTTTTTT